>JACEEZ010018788.1:237500-330000 GCA_016584305.1 Chionoecetes opilio
AAAAAACCAACAACTGGGTGGGTGGGAATGACCTAGACTCGAACCGGAACACTCAATCTGTGAACACGTGACCTCGCCTCCCACACCCAACAGGTCACTAAGAGAAGCTATACGCCAGAAATCCTGTACATCCTCCACGCCACTCTCCCAACAAAAAAGGATGGGATGAATCGGACAAAAAATGGATGACGATGCTGGCAGAGGAGCTGTTACTACACTCGTTTACATCAGCCACCGGTGAAAGAGAGATCGATCATAGAAAATGTAAAATAATTATATGTACTGAAAAATGTAATCTCACTTGTGGGGAATTAAGTTTGATGAAAAGTAGTGCGTGCTGCTTTTATGCTTATCATGATTATTATTATTACGTTCATCATCATCATAAATATTGTTATCATTACCCATTAATCATTAGCATAGTCATTATTATTATAATTCGCGTTAGTGTCATTATTATGATATATTATGACAATTATTAAAAAAGATATTATATTAGCAATACAAAAATTAAATAAATGCGGATAAAAAAAATGATGGCTGAATTCTTCGTCAGAAATGTGTCATGTATTGAAATTGGGGTGCTGCCATAGCGTGCGGTCTACATCGGGGCCTGCAGTCTACGCTCCCCTAACGTGCGGTCTACATCGGGGCCTGCAGTCTACGCTCCCCTAACGTGCGGTCTACAAAGATCCCGCCTGACCTGACCTGACCTGACTACCGCATAGCTTTAATGTGCATTCTAACAAGTCCACACCTGACCTGACCTACCTGACCTGAGCACCGGGACCCTACTCAACCTTATAAAATAGGAATCAACGAAGTAATGCCTCAGTATCCTCCTACAATTCAAGCCGAGAACATCAGTCTGACACTCCTCCTCTACAATGCTGTTGAAAGAATTATACAGAAGTGTCATCTGGACAGAAGAAAAAGCGGTAAGTTTTTACGTGAAAGCAATCTTCTGGACGCACCACAAGAAGCAGAGCCTTGTCATCTATGTGGTAGTGTTATGCAAAAAAAATAAGTGACAGGGATGGGGAATATCGGCCTGTGCTTAATAAATTACTTACTAAAGTTTTGTTTTTTCTATAATACTCTACTGCATAATAGACAATATCATATAGCAATAGTAAGTAGTAAGTTGCAGCATCAAGTGTAGGAGTGTAGAGTGTAAGTAGCGAGTAAGATATGTAGACCGCACGCTATAGTGTAAAATGTCCCGGTAGACCGCACGCTATAGTGTAAAATGTCCCGGTAGACCGCACGCTATAGTGCAAATGTCCCGGTAGACCGCACGCTATAGTGTAAAATGTCCCGGTAGACCGCACGCTATAGTGCAAATGTCCCGGTAGACCGCACGCTATAGTGTAAAATGTCCCGGTAGACCGCACGCTATAGTGCAAATGTCCCGGTAGACCGCACGCTATAGTGCAAATGTCCCGGTAGACCGCACGCTATAGTGCAAATGTCCCGGTAGACCGCACGCTATAGTGTAAAATGTCCCGGTAGACCGCACGCTATAGTGCAAATGTCCCGGTAGACCGCACGCTATAGTGTAAAATGTCCCGGTAGACCGCACGCTATAGTGTAAAATGTCCCGGTAGACCGCACGCTATAGTGTAAAATGTCCCGGTAGACCGCACGCTATAGTGTAAAATGTCCCGGTAGACCGCACGCTATAGTGCAAATGTCCCGGTAGACCGCACGCTATAGTGCAAATGTCCCGGTAGACCGCACGCTATAGTGCAAATGTCCCGGTAGACCGCACGCTATAGTGCAAATGTCCCGGTAGACCGCACGCTATAGTGCAAATGTCCCGGTAGACCGCACGCTATAGTGTAAATGTCCCGGTAGACCGCACGCTATAGTGTAAATGTCCCGGTAGACCGCACGCTATAGTGCAAATGTCCCGGTAGACCGCACGCTATAGTGCAAATGTCCCGGTAGACCGCACGCTATAGTGCAAATGTCCCGTAGACCGCACGCTATAGTGCAAATGTCCCGGTAGACCGCACGCTATAGTGCAAATGTCCCGGTAGACCGCACGCTATAGTGCAAATGTCCCGGTAGACCGCACGCTATATATAGTAGCACCGAAATTGGGTATTGGTGTTCAATGAAAGTATTAAATCATATATGGTTCTCATCGATGATCTCGTCGGTAGAGGTGTACTGCCCGACGATTTTTTCCCGATCGGGCACACGATGAGGGTGAAAACACACTGTTCTTGAAACTGAACCGTCGAGTATTACCACGCCGAGACCCTATAGGTATAGGGCATACGACAAGACATTCATGCAACTGTCCCTCAGACTTAGAACCAGTCAGAATGTTTTGAGTATCACTGAGCGGGACACTTACGACCATTACCAGCGAGATACGACTGTCCTAACACTTGCGACGGTCCTACGTGTGTTTGAGGATCCTGCCCTTGATGTAATGGAAAGCTGCTACACTTTCTCATCTTACTCAAGAGTCTCAATATACAGTAAAACCTCTCGTATTCGGACTCTCATTATTCGGACTCTCATTATTCGGACTCTCATTATTCGGACTTTGACATTATTCGGACCTCCTCCTTTTTTTTTTTTTTTTTATTTTATTTTATTTTTTAGGTGTCGAACTTTCGTAGCTATAGCTAGAGAGAGAGAGAGAGAGAGAGGAGAGAGAGAGAGAAGAGAAAAGAGAGAGGAGAAAGAGAGAGAGAGAGAGAGAGAGGAGAGAGAGAGGAGAGAGAGAGAGAAGAGAGAGAGAGAGAGAGAGAAGAGGATGAAGCGAGGAAAGTGAGAGAAGAGAGAGAGAGAAGAGAGAGAGAGAGAGAGAGGAGAGAGAGGAGAGGAGAGGAGAGAGAGAGAGAGAGAGAGAGAGAGAGAGAGAGGATGAGAAGGAGGAGAGAGAGGAGAGAGATGAGAAGAGAGAGGAGAGAGAGCGAGAGGAGGGAGAGAGAGAGAGAGGAGAGAGAGAGAGAGAGAGAGAGAGAGAGAGAGAGAGAGAGAGAGAGAGAGAGAGAGAGAGAGAGGAGAGAGAGAGAGAGAGAGAGAGAGAGAGAGAGAGATGCAAGGAAAACGGTGCGTCCACTTCGTTTGCCGTTTTCTACACGTTCAAGTTTTCATGCGTAACTATTACAAGCACGTCTGGCATTTATTTTCCGTTTTTCTTCTTTTATCAAGCAATTTGTTCTATTCTCTTGTGCGGTGAGGAAGCAAAACGACCTATTGAAATATTCCAATAAAAATATATCATTGTGTTTCAGGATAAAAAAAAACCCCAGAAGGTGAAAGGAAAAAGAATGCGACCTAATAATATGTTTCTGGAAGGGAGAGAGAGAGAGAGAGAGAGAGAGAGAGAGAGAGAGAGAGAGAGAGAGAGAGAGAGAGAGAGAGAGAGAGAGAGAGAGAGAGAGAATTTATGGCCTGAACCTTCATTACTTTAACTTTCACTTGCTCTGAATTACTTGCATAATAAGTGACAGGATGAGACAAGGGTTGTACTATCTGCTGCCCAAATAACTGGACACTTAACCCTGTCTCTGGATTGAAAGCACCACCACACCCCTACTCCCTTCCATTACACCCCTACACCCACCACCACACCCCTACACCCACCACCACATCCCTACACCCACCACCACACCCCTACACCCACCAACACACCCCTACACCCACCAACACACCCCTACACCCACCAACACACCCCTACACCCACCAACACACCCCTACACTCACCACCACACCCCTACACCCACCAACACACCCCTACACCCACCAACACACCCCTACACCCACCAACACACCCCTACACCCACCACCACACCCCTACACCACCACCACACCCCTACACCCACCAACACACCCCTACACCCACCAACACACCCCTACACCCACCAACACACCCCTACACCCACCAACACACCCCTACACCCACCACCACACCCCTACACACCACCACCACACCCTACACCCACCACCACACCCCTTCACACACCATCACACCCCTACACACACCACCACACCCCTACACACACCACCACACCCCTACACTCTTTCTCTCCCTTCAATACGAATGACACTTCTTTCTCTGCCTCTGTATAACACCACCACCACCACCTTCACATCCTTTACATCATTGACACCGCCTTTGCATTCTCATCTTCCACATGTAAACTGTAGGAACATCAGGTCGAGCACCACCTCCTATATAATTAACCTCCAACACTCTCTGGCATTTACGTTGCACTTTGCAGATGCGTCGAAGGTGTTACAGTGTCACATAAGTACATGGGATTACTGCAAGCTCACGCCCCTCCCTCACTCCCTTCCTTTGAAATACCAGCTGTCATGTTTTGTGTGAATATTACTGTCTGTATCAATTGCTATTTCAGGTGTGTCTGGATTGAAGGCACCACCACACCCCTACTCCCTTCCATCACACCCCTACACTCACCACCACACCCCTACACCCACGTTCATGGGTGTAGGGGTGTGGTGGTGAGTTCATGTAAAAATGGCTTTGAGTTGATACAGGTGTGATGAAGCAGCCTCACTGAATGTACAGGTAAGAGATGCTAATTCTACTATAATGCACCGATTGTCTGTCCGTCTGTCCGTACACCGGAGGCGCCACCATTTCTGGCCGGATCCAGAAATTTCAAGGAAACCTCATGAATGGTTAGAATCATCCCTGAGATGGTTAATTTGATTTATTTAATGGTGAAAGCAAAAATCGTTCCTGCTAATTTCAGACTATGTCATTCGCATTATCAAATGAACGTATATCTTTCAAAGTACAGTGTCATTTCATTAGTAACCTCTGCTAGTCATATATATATCTAGTCATATCTATATCTATATCTATATCTATATCTATATACTATGACACCTGGCGCCGTACTAAATTGCTTGTTCTATCTATCCAAGATTAAAGTTTTGATAAGTCTCCCATCACAGATAATAATAGGGGGGGGGGGGGGCACTCAGTAGAGCGCATACCCCCGCCCGAATATTTCATCATATATACGTAATATATATAATATTATATATATATATTATAATATATATATATATATATATAATATAATAATATATATATAAATATATATAATATATATAAAATATATATATATAAATATATATATATAATATAAATATATATATAATATATAAAAATATTAATATATAATATATATAAATATATAAATATATAATATATATATATATATAATATATAAAAATATATATATATATTATATATATAATATATTTTAATATATTTTATATAAAATATAAAATATAATATATATATATATATAAATATATAAATATATATATATATATATATATATAATATATTATTTTATATATTATAAAAATATATAATATATATAATTATATTTAAAATATTATATATATAATATATATATATATATATATATATATATATATAATATATATATGCACTCAGTATGAGCGCATACCTCCGGCCGAATATTTCATCAATTGGTTGCCATGGCAACAGTTGTCAATAGATTTCATCCAAAATTAAATCAGTTCTTCTTTATACCAAATAGACTTGGTATACCGAGTTTGGTCCAAATCTATGCGTAACTTTTTGAGAAATCCTGTACACTAACTAACAAACAGACAGACATACACAGACAGACAGACAGACAGACAGACAGACAGACAGACAGACAGACAGACAGACAGATCGGGGTGAAAACATAACCCCTCCAACTTCGTTGGCGGAGGTAAATATTGGTAATAATTTATACTTAATTAAACCCTTTTTGAACTAAAACATTAATATTTTGTTTACTTTGATTTGAAGCACATTAAATTCGCGTGTGAATGAGATAAACCTCCACCAGTGTCTAATGAACTAAATACTTATGAAGCAGCAAGTCTGGCGAGTGGAACTATGCATACATGACCCATCACGCCTCGGTGTTGAGAGTCGAGAAAGAGTTGCGAGAGAGAGAGTGCCGTCACAGGCCCATGAACCCTCGGTGTGAGCGGCGGCATCAACACTCAACGTGAACACAAGTAAGCGAGTGTCGGCAAGATCCCCTTCCCTCCCTGAGTAAAGACATGTGTTGAGGCAATTTTGAAAAATAACATCAAAAGAGAAATATTACTCTTGAAAACTTTATCAAGCAAACGTTACCGAACTGTTTCCAATCAAATATCGCGAAATAAATAACATGTACTCGTTCATTGACTTGTGTCTTTGTCGTGCCAGATGCCTGACCTCAGCCAGAGGGCCGCCGCTCTCTGGGTCGCGGAGCCTTGTGGTAGAGGTGCATAGAGGCGAGAATGTCGAGGAGGTGGGGTATGGAGGGTGGCTTCTGCCCTAACAAAGCAAGGGAATAAAATCTGGTATAAATATCGGCAGACACATGATACTGGACACATCCACCTGCACCTCCGCCACTGCACAATGAACGCCAAGGTGAGAACTGGACGCAGCCTTTTCATTGTCCTCCTGCACCTGGTTAAATGTGTATATCTCTAGGAGTGTGTGGGCTTCCCGGAACCCGACCCGTCTTGGTGCCCCCCCTTCCCCACAGTCTCATCTACCCTTCTCTCTAACACAGGTGCTGCTCCTCCTGGCTCTGGTGGCAGCTGCTGCAGTCAAAGGACAGTCCCTTGAGGTGGGTTTTGCGCCACTTCTTTGCCTCCTGGAAGAGCGCGACCTGCTGTATATTGACCTCAACTCCTCAAGTGGCGGCGGCTGACTACCGGCTCCCCGGCACGTCCCACGCGGACCGCCACCTTGCACTAATTATATACTTTCTTGAATCTCCAGGACTCCTACGGGTCCTTCGAGTCTTACGAGTCCGAGGAGCCGAGGTACGAGTACAATTACCAGGTCAAGGACGACTACGGCAACGACTTTGGTCACCAAGAAAAACGTGACGGAGACCTCACCGAAGGCTCCTTCTACAACAACCTGCCTGACGGTCGCCTGCAGAAGGTGAAGTACTACGTCGACGGCTACTCCGGCTACGTGGCCGACGTCAACTACGAGGGTGAGGCAGATACGACTCCGGCTCCTACGAATCTAATTCTCGTGAGTCCAACCGGCGAGGTTACGGCTTAGGTTCCAGAGAGTCAGACGAGTCTAGAATTGCCTCTCGTCAATCACGAGATTTACATAAGGCAAGGTCAAATAAAGGTTCCCGCGGGTCAGGCAGGTCTAAGTCACCTTTGGCCCTTCTGTGTCCCGTGAGTCACGCAAGCCCAGAACCAGGTTTGCCTCCCGTGGGTCCACGTTCTCCTTTGGGTCCCATGAGTCAGATGAGACCCACACGTTCACTCATAAGTCCAGAGAGTCCAAGGAACTCAGAGACGACTCTAGGTCATTAGAATCCAGAAGACATCACAATCCCGTTTACTACCAACCCTTCCTTGAGTCTTCGTCCAAATACGATGACGACAGTGATGAGGACGATGATGACGACTTCTTTACGTCCAGTGACTATTTCCTCAGGAATTACAGACCTCAGATTCGTTGGCGGCAGGGTTAAGACCCTTGAAAGTATCAAATAGGTGTTGTTTGTCATAAACGTTGCAAGGACTACTCCCACACACCCATGCCGATGAACTAGAATTTTTTTTTTCTCTCTCTCTCTCTGTTGACCTTCATGGACTCAAGTGTAAATGTTTATGGATAAACGAGCAATGATGTAACCATGAAGGACACGCTTCAACTAGTGCCGCGTTCTCATGCAATCTAAGGTGGCTTTCACATAATTATATACTGAAGATAGTATTTTCTTAATCTAAATTATCACATGCCTGCAATTTCCCCGCTTAGTTTTTTTTCTTCTTTTCTGTAACCACTACCCAACAGAATACTGTGTCACTCAATGCAGGCAAAAAAGATGTTTTAAAAGCTATTGATAGAT
This sequence comes from Chionoecetes opilio, assembly GCA_016584305.1. Classification (NCBI taxonomy): domain Eukaryota; kingdom Metazoa; phylum Arthropoda; class Malacostraca; order Decapoda; family Majidae; genus Chionoecetes; species Chionoecetes opilio. The sequence continues at coordinate 245,411 of JACEEZ010018788.1, forward strand.
TCTGGCACAAATATTTAGTATCCAAACTTCCCTCTTTCGGTTTCTGTGATTCTCTTTGCTCCTTCATCGCAAGTGTCTCTTCTAACCGGTCCATTGCAGCTGCTGCACACGGGTTTGGTTCTTCTTCCGAGTCTATTAATAGTGGTGTTCCTCAGGGTTTTGTCCCATCATCCACTCTGTTTGAATTATTTATAGATGAACTTCTAAATCTAACTCAATGCCCTGTTCACTCCTACGTTGATGACTCTACTCTGCATTTTTCAACGTCGTTCACTAAAATTTTAAGGAACTCAATGATTCACGGAGAGATGCCACAGCGCGTCTAACTCTGATATATCTTTAATTTCTGAATGGAGTAAGGCAAACCTTGTTTTGTTCAATGCCTCAAAAACCTAATTTTTTCACTTATCTACTCAACACAACCTTTCAGATAACTATCCCCTTTTCTTCAACGACACTCAGCTGTCTCTTTCTACAATAAACATCCTTCGGTATCCTATACTCAAATCTCAACTGGAAGTTTCACATCTCATCTCTGGCAAAATTAGCTTTTCAGAAGTTAGGTGTATTGTGGCGTCTGCGTTCATTGTTTTTCTCCCTCCCAACTGATTGTTCTCTAAAGGGGCTTTTTAATCTGCCCATGCATAAAGTATAACTCTCATTATTTGGGGGGTCCACTCATACAGTTTTTTTGAACAGGATAGAGGCAAAAGCTTTTCGTCTCATCAACTCCCCTCTTCTAACTGACTGTCTTAAATATCAAAATCACCGTTGTAATGTTATCTTCTTTTCTTGCTATCTTCTACCGCTATTTTTATGCCTACTGCTCCTCTGAACTTGCTAATTGCATGCCTGTCCTCTATGCACAAGACTTTCTACTTACTCTCATACCTATTCTATCCATCTTCCTCATGCAAGATTTAACCAGTATCTTTACTCTTTCATCCCTTTCAATGGTAAGCTCTGGAACTCTCTCCCTATTTATATTTTTCCACCTTCCTACGACTTAAATGACTTCAAAAGAGGAGTATCAAGACATCTCCCAAACTGAACTAGTCTATCCACTTTCGAAAATCTCTGCCTGCTTTATAGGGGCAGGCAGCTGGCGGGCTTCTTGTTATTGTTGCTTTGCCCTTGGCCAGTCTCAAATGATGTAAAATGAGAAAAAAAATATTGGAAACACTGCCTGTCTTCAAGTTGTTTCCTTACTATGCTCCTGTCATTTATTTCAATTAGTACTACGAAGTTATTGAGGTAGTAATGTTAAGGTGATGTTTTTCTAGTTGTATTTTTTCACATAGCTCTTGAGTGAAAGCAGTGAAATAAATGTTAGAAGGTAAAAATAACGTCATACTTTTTTCAAAGACTAAAATTGCTATCGGTTTACAGCCAAGAATACATATCACGGTTTACAGCCAAGAATAAATATCACGGTTTACAGCCAAGAATACATATCACGGTTTACAGCCAAGAATACATATCACGGTTTACAGCCAAGAATACATATCACGGTTTACAGCCAAAATACATATCACGGTTTACAGCCAAAAATACATATCATACTGTTTTTGTGAGATTCAAGGGAACGAGTTTGCTGGGGAATATTGTGTATACATTCCTTATGTGTCTGCTCGTGTGTGTGTGTATTCATCTAGTTGTATTCATCTAGTTGTATTTTACAGGGCCTGAGCAACGCTCGTATGGCCCCGTCTCCATATCAACATTTATTTTATCATTCATCCTTAGTGCTTAGTGTTGGCCGAAGCCACCACCCCGGGAGTGGGGTCACAAACCCCCGGCTAACACCCGGTACCCATTCACTGCTGGGTGGACAGGGGCTCGGGTTTTAAGAAGACCGTCCGTCTGTCTTCGCTCCGCCCGGGGATCGAACCCGGGACTTCTCGGTTGTGAGCCGAGTGTGCTATCCCTTACACTACGGAGTTCCGTACGGAGATGTGTGTGTGTGTGTGTGTGTGTGTGTGTGTTGTGTGGTGTGTGTGTTGTGTGTGTGTGTGTGTGTGTGTGTGTGTGTGTGTGTTGTGTGTGTGTGTGTGTGTGTGTGTTGTGTGTGTGTGTGTTGTGTGTGTGTGTGTGTGTGTTGTGTGTGTGTGTGTGTGTGGTGTGTGTGTGTGTGTGTGTGTGTGGTGTGTGTTGTGTGTGTGTGTGTGTGTGTGTGTGTGTGTGTGTGTGTGTGTGTGTGTGTGTGGTGTGTGTGTGTGTGTGTGTGTGTGTGTGTGTGTGCGTGCGCGCGCGCGCGCGCGCGTGTTGTGTGCGTGTGTGGGTGTGTTTATGTGTGCGTGTGTTTGTGTGTGCGTGTGCTTGTGTGTGCGTGTGTTTGTGTGTCCGTGTGTTTGTGTAACAAACCTTGAGCAAGGGGATGGGGTGTGTGGTGTGTGAGGTACTAGCATTACCCTGAGATCGGTCATAATGAGCTCCAAGCTCGCACCGGAAGTTTTTAACTGGCGATCGAGTGTCTGACTCGCTTGGACAAGACCATGGGTGAATGACACACACAACACACACACACACACACACACACACACACACACACACGTCTCGGGATTTTTCGCTGATAAAATTCTTGAAAAAAGTCATATACCATCAGAATCTGGCGTATAAAAACAACAACAAAATATGAAGGAAAAAAAGAAATATTATGAAGGAAAAAAAAATATCAGGAAGAAAAGTTAATAACTCACTGTCAAAATAGCAACCAAAAAAAGAGCAAAAATAAAAAAATAAAAAAATCGTATACCATCAGAATCTTGCGCACAAAAAAAAAAAAAAAAAAAAATATGAAGGAAAAAAAGAATTACAGGAAAAAAGTTTGTTACTCACTGTATCAAAATTCGAACCGAAAATAGAAAGATCAAAATTCTTTAAAAAGAAAAAGTCACGTACCGTCAGAATCTGGTGTAAAAATAAAAAAATTGAAAATATGAAGGAAAAAAAAATAATTACTCACTGTATTAAAATTGGAACCGAAAATAGAAGGAAGCGCAAAATTCTTGAAAAAAAAGTCATACACCATCATCAGAATCTGGCGTATAAAAACAAACAAATTAAAATATAAAGGAAAAAGAATAACAGACAAAAATAGTTTGGTGGTAAAATTTACTATAGCGTGCGGTCTACATCGGGGCCTGCAGTCTACGCTCCCTTTTAACGTGTGGTCTCTAAAGATCCCGCCTGACCTGACCTGGGGCTGCGGGGGAACGAGGCTGCTGATGAGGCGGCCCGCGTAGTCACCAGGTGGCCTACAGTCACCGCCGTCGTTCTGCCTAGCATACAGCAGGGCAAGACGATGGCCAGACGTGCTGCCGCCAACAGCACAGAGCAGCAACACCGGGAGATGGAGGCGTCATCGCGGCAGGCGGCCTGGTATGCCAAAGCCACCGCCTACCGCCCACTGCTTTCCGCCCGCCAGCTTTCCAGGGCAGACGAGGTCAAGCTACACCGACTCCGGCTTGGCTATCGCACCCTGGAGGAGCTGAGGGACGATTTTGAGAGTCGGCAGTGTGACCACTGTGGCCACCTCGCCCGACACCCACTAAGGCACTACCTGCTGTCCTGCCCCGCCACGGCTCAGCTGAGGCAGCAGATCGGCGGCCCAGAGGACGACGAGGATAGGGCAGCCCTGGTGCTCCGGCGGGCACTAGAGGACCTGCCGCGGCTGTTGGTAGTGGTGCGCAGCGCCCCTCCCCCCCGCTGAGCGCACCACGTACTACACAGCGGAACATGGAGCGAGGTGACGAGCCTCGCTCACAGGAAGTCGCTCGTGACTCCAGCGGCGGGCTGTGCCCGCTCATCTCTTATAAATGTATAGATGTAAGATTAGTATAAGTATGTAATGTAAGTTTAACTTAAGGTATTATGTAAGGTTACAATAAGTTTTTTTTCTTTTTTCTGTAAGAGATGTAAATAAACTTAACTAAAAACTGACCTGACCTGACCTGACTACCGCATAGCTTTAATGTCCATTCTAACAAGTCCACACCTGACCTTACCTGACCTGAGCACTGGGACCCTACTCAACCTTATAAAATAGGAATCAACGAAGTAATGTCTCAGTATCCTCCTAAAATTCAAGCCGAGAACATCAGTCTGACACTCCTCCTCTACAATGCTGTTGAAAGAATTATACAGAAGTGTCATCTGGACAGAAGAAAAAGCGGTTAAGTTTTTACGTGAAAGCAATCTTCTGGACGCACCACAAGAAGCAGAGCCTTGTCATCTATGTGGTAGTGTTATGCAAAAAAAAAAAGTGACAGGGATGGGGAATATCGGCCTGTGCTTAATAAATTACTTACTAAAGTTTTGTTTTTTCTAAAATACTCTACTGTATAATAGACAATATCATATAGCAATAATAATTTGCAGCCTGAAGTGTAAGAGTGTAGAGTGTAAGTAGCGAGTAAGAAATGTAGACCGCACGCTATAGTGTAAAATGTCCCGGTAGACCGCACGCTATAGTGTAAAATGTCCCGGTAGACCGCACGCTATAGTGTAAAATGTCCCGGTAGACCGCACGCTATAGTGTAAAATGTCCCGGTAGACCGCACGCTATAGTGCAAATGTCCCGGTAGACCGCACGCTATAGTGTAAAATGTCCCGGTAGACCGCACGCTATAGTGCAAATGTCCCGGTAGACCGCACGCTATAGTGCAAATGTCCCGGTAGACCGCACGCTATAGTGCAAATGTCCCGGTAGACCGCACGCTATAGTGCAAATGTCCCGGTAGACCGCACGCTATAGTGTAAATGTCCCGGTAGAACCGCACGCTATATGCAAATGTCCCGGTAGACCGCACGCTATAGTGCAAATGTCCCGGTAGACCGCACGCTATAGTGCAAATGTCCCGGTAGACCGCACGCTATAGTGCAAATGTCCCGGTAGACCGCACGCTATAGTAGCACCAAAAGTTTACTATTCACTGTATAAAAATTGGAACCAAAAATAGAAAGAAGAGCAAAATTCTTGAAAAAAGTCATACACCATCAGAATCTGGCGTATAAATTAATTAACTAAATCAATATAACATTTCATACAAGGACTTTAGTCTCTCTGAATGCTAAGCTCTTTTCTGGAAGGTAACAGCCGGCGAACAAGATACCATTGCCTAATCAAGATCATGGTTGCACACACAGACACACACACACACACACACAGACAGACATACACACAGACACACACACACACACACAGACACAGACACACAGACATACACACACACACACACACAACACACACACACACACACACACGTGGATCCTGTGGAGCGTTGTTGTAGACATTGCAAGGGAATCTCTTTTCCTCGGCCTTGGTTGTAGGCACAAAATAATTTGGTGCCCGTGGCCACGCTGATGCGCCGCCACTATAAGTATATAGTATCTTCCGTCTGCCCATCTCTGCGCCAGCTGGTCTACAATGCAGTTGCTGGCGGCGTGGAGATAGTTTTGGGGCAGCTTGGGTTGATCGGGGATTGTCCACTCACTCACTCGCTCACTCGCTCACACACACACACTCACACACTCCTTCACTCACACACTCTTCACTCACACACTCATTCACTCACACACTCATTCACTCACACACTCCTTCACTCACACACTCCTTCACTCACACACTCATTCACTCACACACTCATTCACTCACACACTCATTCACTCACACACTCATTCACTCACACACTCATTCACTCACACACTCCTTCACTCACACACTCCTTCACTCACACACTCCTTCACTCACACACTTACAACACAAATATTTACACTCATATACTACATGCACATGTCTATACACCTCCTAATAATATCTATATAGTACACACTTCATACATACTACATACACAGACGCATACCTTTTTTTATATATAGTACATACACACAAATACATAACTTTTTTTTTTTTTTTTTTTTTTTTTTTACATCACAAGGAACTGGCCAAGGGCACAACAAAAATGGATAACACAAAGCCCGCTTAGTTGCCAGTCCCTATAAAGAAGACAGTAAGAGAATAAAATAAAAAAGAGGGGTGAGCCAATTTAGTTCGGGAGGTGTCTTGTTACTCTTCTTTTGAAAAGATTTAAGTCATAGGAAAGTGGAAAAATAGAAACAGGAAGAGAGTTCCAGAGTTTACCAGTGAAAGGGATGAAAGAGTAAAGATACTGATTAACTCTTGCATTAGGAAGATGGACAGAATAGGAATGAGAATGAATAGAAAGTCTTGTGCAGCGAGGCCGCGGGAGGGGGGGAGGCATGCAGTTAGCAAGTTCAGAAGAGCAGTGAGCATGAAAATAACGGTAAAAGAGAGCAAGAGAAGCAACATTGCTGCGGTGATTTAAAGATTGAAGACAGTCAGTCAGAGGAGGGGAGTTGATGAGACGAAAAGCTTTTGACTCAACCCTGTTTAGGAGAGCTGTATGAGTGGATCCTCCCCAAGCATGCGAGACATACTCCATACATGGGCGGATAAGGCCCCTGTAGAGAGCAAGCAATTGGGAGGGAGAAAAAAAAGGACGCAGACGCCACAGGACATCTAACTTCTTTTAGCAAGAGATGAGATGTGAGATTTCCAGTTCAGATTTTTAGTAAAGGATAGTCCTAGAATGTTCATTGTAGAAGAAGGAGACAGTTGAGTGTCATTGAAGAAGAGGGGATAGTTATCTGGTAGGTTTTGTCGAGTAGATAGGTGAAGGAATTGGGTTTTTGAGGCATTGAACAAAACAAGGTTTGCTTTGCCCCAATCAGAAATTATAGAAAGATCAGAAGTTAGGCGCTTGGCGGCATCTCTCCGTGAATCACTTAGTTCCTGTTGAGTTGGACGTCTAATAAACGACGTTGAAAAATGCAGGGTAGAATCATCAGCGTAGGAGTGGATAGGGCTTTGAGTTAGACTTAGAAAATCATTAATGAATAATAGAAAGAGAGTGGGTGATAGGACAGAACCCTGGGGAACACCACTATTGATAGATTTAGGAGAAGAACAATGTCCGTCTACAGTAGCTGCAATAGAACGGTTTGAAAGGAAACTTAAGATGAAGGTACAGAAAGAAGGATAGAAACCGAATGAGGGTAGTTTGGAAATAAAAGATTTGTGCCAGACTCTTATCAAAAGCTTTTGATATGTCAAGGGCAGCAGCAAAAGTTTCACCGAAACCCCTAAAGGAGGATGACCAAGATTCAGTTAGGAAAGCTAGAACATCGCCAGTAGATCGCTCTTTACGGAAACCGTACTGACGATCAGATAGAAGATTGTGAGCAGATCGATGCTTAAGAATCTTCTTATTAAGTATAGATTCAAAAACTTTAGAAAGGCAGGAAGTCAAAAGCTATAGGACTGTAGTTTGAAGGATTAGAACGGTCACCCTTCTTAGGAACAGGTTGGATGTGAGAAAACTTCCAGCAAGAAGGAAAGGTGGAAGTAGATAGACAAAGACTTAAAAGTTTGACCAGGCAGGATGCAAGCACAGAAGCACAGTTTTTGAGAACAATAGGAGGGACTCCGTCAGGACCGTAAGCCTTCCGAGGATCTAGGCCAGAAAGGGCAAAGAAAACATCATTACGAAGGATCTTAATGACAGGCATAATATAGTCAGAGGGTGGAGGAGAAGGAGGAACAAGCCCTTCATCAGCCAGAGTGGAATTTTTAGCAAAGGTTTGAGCGAAGAGTTCAGCTTTAGAAGTAGATGAGACAGATGTAGAGCCATCTGGGTGAAGCATAGGAGGGAAAGATGAAGAAGAAAAACTGTTAGAAATGTTATTTGCTAGATGCCAGAAGTCACGAGAGGAATTTGATTCAGAAAGATTGACATTTTCTATGAATGAAAGAGTTTTTGGTAAGTTGAAGTAAAGATTTGGCATGATTACGGGCAGAAATATAAAGGGCATGAGTTTCAGGAGATGGATGCTTACGGTACTGTTTGTGAGCCACCTCTCTATCTCGTACAGCATGAGAACAAGCAGAGTTAAACCAAGGTTGACGGGCTTTAGGATTAGAGAAAGTGTGTGGAATGTACGCCTCCATGCCAGAGACTATGACCTCAGTTATGCGCTCTGCACAAAGAGATGGGTCTTTGACATGGAAGCAGTAATCATCCCAAGGAAAATCAGAGTAGTACTGCCTTAGGTCTTCCCACTTAGCTGAGTTGAAGTGCCAGAAGCACCTCCGCTTAGGTGGGTCCCGAGGCGGCACCGGAGCGATAGGACAGGTTACAGAAATAAGATTGTGATCGGAGGAACCCAACGGAGAGAATAGTTTCACAGAGTAAGCAGAAGGGTTAGTAGTTATGAAAAGATCAAGAATGTTGGGCGTGTCTCCAAGGCGGTCAGGAATACGGGTAGGGTGCTGCACCAGCTGCTCTAGGTCTTGGAGGATAGAAAAGATGTAGGCTTGTTCACCAGGTTGGTCAGTGAAAGAAGATGATAGCCAAAGCTTGTGGTGAACATTGAAGTCCCCAAGAATGGAAATTTCTGCTAAAGGAAAATGAGATGAGATGTGCTCCACTTTTGATGTTAAATAGTCGAAGAATTTTACATAGTCAGAGGAGTTAGGTGAGAGATATACAGCACAGATACATTTAGTAAGAGAGTGACATTGAAATCGAAGCCAGATGGTAGAAAATTCGGAAGATTCAAGGCCGTGGGCACGAGAGCAAGTGATGTCATTGCGCACATATACGCAACAGCCAGCTTTGGATTGAAAATGAGAATAGAGACAGTAAGAGGAGACATAAACAGGTCTGCTGTCAGTGCTCACAGACAACTGGTTTTCGGTGAGGTAAAGAAGATGAGGTTTAGAGGAGGAGAGGTGATGTTCAACAGAGAGAAAGTTAGAGAAAGACATACATACACACATATACTAAAATACACACACACACGCACATATATACATTAATACACACCCACACCCACTCACACACCCACACCCACACCCAATCACGCGTATACATAAATATAGACATACATACACACGCATACATAAATACATACATACATACACGCACACACACACCAAAGAAAAACAAGCCAATATATAATTTGTCAAACTATATTTTCTGTCTAGTAATTACATGACTATGAGTTGCATTTTTGATTACAGACCAGCGCTTTGTGGTATTTAAAAAGTAGACACAAAAACAAAAGGCCACATACTCGCCCTGCTTTGGAGAGGGCACTTGCCGCACTGCCCAAACTTGTTCGCTCACACTTCGTAAAAATCCCCAAGGACTCTCTACATCTGACCTTTTTCCTCATAATATAGAGCAACCACAGGTAAGGTATAATGGGACACTGATTGACATTCTCTTGGTATTCATTTAAGGTGAAAGTAAGTTCGAAACACTGATTAATGTCCCTGCATCCACCACCACCACCACTATTTCCGTCACGGGATAATGACCCTGGCATGCACCAAAGTAATTGCCACACAGTCACACAGTCACAGCCTCTCCCCTTCTCTCTCCATGGCACGGGTTCAAAGCCTACATTTATGAGTGTTTGACCACCTTTGCTGTGTTTAGCCCTCTATAGTGGTGGCGGAGGACACGTCTAAGGGTAACCCCGAGGCTCTAAGGCACGTCCAACACTACCTTATGACCTTGTGGTTACCCAGGACTAAGGCGTGGCCGGGGCTACAGAGCACGTCTTGGACACCGAAGCGTCACTCAACACCACGAATATGACAACCTTATAGGTGTGTTATATATTAGATGACACTACGACAGACTAATTTTAAACCTTTTTTTCTCTTCAAGGACTCCTATAAAGTCCTACGAGTCGAAGGAAGCCTATTTGAAGGCCAAGTATTATTGTGACGACGACTTCGATTATGACAAAATAATAACATGACTGTAATCGCACCGAAGGACTTCATAACAACTTGCCCGACGGCTGCCTGCAGAGGGTGACGTACCGATGGCTACTCAGGCTGTATTCAACGTCAGCTAAGAAGGCGAGGTGCACTATGCCTCGGGACCCTATGACTGATTTATATGTACAGTATCGGGAATAATAAAGACCCATTTAATCTTAAGACTTACAAATCTTCATCGGATCAAAACTGTAAAGAGATATTCTCCATAGTCGCAGCGTGAGTTTAACCCCTTCACGCCCAGAACGTATATTTCCATTGCAATTTGACCACCATTAGATGATTTGTAATGCATATAAGCAATGTTTTTATAGATATAATCAGTTTAGTATCAATGTCCACTAGGCAATTTGGTTTATTTAGTTACTTTTCATAATTTTATGGCTCGACAACATACAATTTTTTATAGCCAAGGAAAGATCTGGGCGTGAAGGAGTTAATCACCGTGAGTTTGCCAAGGGTGTCATGTACTATTTGTAACTACTGCTTCGTGATGGGTGACCATGTACTTCACAGCGTGTGTTTATCTCTCTAACAGGCTGTATGCTTATAATTCTATGTAATGTAATAAACTTAACAATTACGTGAATCTTTATCTTTCTTATCTTAATCTTATCTTTCTTTAATCATTATACCGTTGGTGGTTGTTGACGGGGAGGTGAGGGGAATATGTCTTATGTAGCAGGGGCGCCGCGCATGTCTTATGTAGCAGGGGCGCCGCGCATGTCTTATGTAGCAGGGGCGCCGCGCATGTCTTATGTAGCACAGGCGCCGCGCATGTCTTATGTAGCAGGGGCGCCGCGCATGTCTTATGTAGCAGGGGCGCCGCGCATGTCTTATGTAGCACAGGCGCCGCGCATGTCTTATGTAGCAGGGGCGCCGCGCATGTCTTATGTAGCAGGGGCGCCGCGCATGTCTTATGTAGCACAGGCGCCGCGCATGTCTTATGTAGCAGGGGCGCCGCGCATGTCTTATGTAGCAGGGGCGCCGCGCATGTCTTATGTAGCACAGGCGCCGCGCATGTCTTATGTAGCAGGGGCGCCGCGCATGTCTTATGTAGCACAGGCGCCGCGCATGTCTTATGTAGCAGGGGCGCCGCGCATGTCTTATGTAGCAGGGGCGCCGCGCATGTCTTATGTAGCAGGGGCGCGCGCATGTCTTATGTAGCACAGGCGCCGCGCATGTCTTATGTAGCACAGGCGCCGCGCATGTCTTATGTAGCAGGGGCGCCGCGCATGTCTTATGTAGCACAGGCGCCGCGCATGTCTTATGTAGCAGGGGCGCCGCGCATGTCTTATGTAGCAGGGGCGCCGCGCATGTCTTATGTAGCAGGGGCGCCGCGCATGTCTTATGTAGCACAGGCGCCGCGCATGTCTTATGTAGCAGGGGCGCCGCGCATGTCTTATGTAGCAGGGGCGCCGCGCATGTCTTATGTAGCAGGGGCGCCGCGCATGTCTTATGTAGCAGGGGCGCCGCGCATGTCTTATGTAGCAGGGGCGCCGCGCATGTCTTATGTAGCAGGGGCGCCGCGCATGTCTTATGTAGCAGGGGCGCCGCGCATGTCTTATGTAGCAGGGGCGCCGCGCATGTCTTATGTAGCAGGGGCGCCGCGCATGTCTTATGTAGCAGGGGCGCCGCGCATGTCTTATGTAGCAGGGGCGCCGCGCATGTCTTATGTAGCAGGGGCGCCGCGCATGTCTTATGTAGCAGGGGCGCCGCGCATGTCTTCCCCGGCAACAAGGGAATCAAGTCACTAGAAGCCCTAATTCAGTCGTGGACACCAAGTAAATTTTGGTCCTCAGAGAAAATAAGTTTCTCTCATTATTCTCGACACCTGGTCAGCTAACGATACTAGCTAGATACTTGTACACACGGTAATCAAGTCCAACGCATGGAATACCTTTAACCCCTTGAGGCCCAGAACGTAATTTCCATTGTAATTTGGGTGCCATTAGACAATTTTTAGTGAATATAAGCAAAGTTTTATAGCTCTGACCTGTTTAGTATCCTTGTCCACTAACTAATTTGGTATATTCAGTTACTTTTTATCATTTTATGGCTAACAAAAGATAATTTCATATAGTAAAGGAAAGTTCTGGGCGTGAAGGGGTTAAAACAGTGACTTTCCGTGAGCTATACGATCGTTATAACTGTGTATTCAATAACACAAGCATAACACACACAACCATAACCTGAGATGCTACGATTCATGCCACCTCACCCAGAGACTTACAAGTGAATATTTTCCACGAAGTCATCTAAAGCTAATTAATATTCTCAGTGACCGGTTCGACCAAACGCATAACACAAAAAAATGGCTATAAATTGGATCGGACATTATCTCTGAAAAGATTCCCCATAAATGAAAGGTAAATACACGCGGAAGTTATCTGCCTCTTCTCATCGTACTAGCGCTCCAAAAAGGATGACATTTTGAGTAGCATTACTAAACTTGTACGAATATGTTTATGCCAAGTAATGGGAGAAAGGCCTCGGTGTCTGGGTTAGAAATCTGCCCTCTGTGATGCAGAATCAACACGTATAAATATCACTGGTCACTAAGGGATCAGGCGGACAACATTCTCCACCACCACGCAATGAACATCGGGGTGAGTAGCGGACCGTCCCCACCTACAGTTTACCCGCTAAGTCTTTGTTTACATGACGCCTGCAAGGATGTCTGAGTCCTCCTTCAGCTGTTTGTCTCACCAGCCCCCTTCTTCCCCCCTTATTAGTAGTAGTAGTAGTCTCACCAGCCCCCTTCTTCCCCCCTTATCATTATTATTATTATTATGAATATTATTATCATTATCTATATCATTATCAATATCTATTATTATTACTATTAATTTGTTTTTATCATAACAATTTAAATGAACTTACATGTAAATATTTTTTTATTTCTGTATAACATGTTCGATATTCAAGTCCACACGATTCCACAACTATTGTAATTCAAAATCTAAGACATGATTCAGGTCCATAAAAGAGTCTCGTCTCAATGGACCGCGACTTATATATAAGTAATGTATAATTAAATTTGTGTTATGTTAAGCCTAATCAATCAATCAATCAATCAATCTTCCCCCACACAGGTGCTCCTCCTGTCTCTGGCGGCAGGCGTCGTCGCCGTGCCACAATATTACGGTCAGGAGGTACGTGTCCTTAGCCTTATTTCCTCCACTACGAATGGCACGGCAACTTGCGTGTTGATTCGATGGGATAGCCTCAAGCCTTCCCCCAACACCACACACTCCCCTGTGTCTTATAGTCCATAGGCAGTTCATTGAGCGGCTGTGGCTGCCGGACGCCTGTTGGTTGCCAAACTCAGACTGAACAATGCCGATGCACTTTTCTTTACTTCCAGAAGTGGCAAGACGCCCAGCACGCCGTCCACCAGCCCGTCGACCACAAGTCAAAGGAAGTAAAGTATGACTACGTCTATGGAGTCAGTGACTACTACAAGCATGACTACGATCCTAATGACGGCCACTATGAGGCCGCTGCAGACATGACTAATAAAAAATACAGCCATCGATTGGCTCCTGCGGAGAGTACCAGAGACGCCAGGACGGCCGGCGGCTACAAAGATGAACACGGTGATTTCACTTACACGTCCCTGGAATCGAGTGAGTTTTTCAGGGTCAAGGTCAGAAAACCATCCCATCATAGGAACAAGCCCGAGTCATATGAGTTCTGGTACAACTCTGACTCCAGTCACTCATATGAGTCAGAGGAGCGGTCCAGCTCTGAATGGGCAGATGAGTCCAAGTCAAGCTCTAAAGAGTCAGATGAGTCCAAGTCCAGTTACAAAGAGTCAGATGAGTCCAAGCACAGCTCCGAAGAGTCACATGAGTCCAAGTCCAGCTACAAAGAGTCAGATGAGTCCAAGCACAGCTCCGAAGAGTCACATGAGTCCAAGTCCAGCTACAAAAAGTCAGATGAGTCCAAGCACAGCTCCGAAGAGTCACATGAGTCCAAGTCCAGCTACAAAAAGTCAGATGAGTCCAAGCACAGCTCCGAAGAGTCACATGAGTCAGAGTCAAGCTCCGAAGAGTCACACGAGTCCAAGCACAGCTCCGAAGAGTCACATGAGTCAGAGTCAAGCTCCGAAGAGTCACATGAGTCAGAGTCAAGCTCCGAAGAGTCACATGAGTCAGAGTCAAGCTCCGAAGAGTCACATGAGTCAGAGTCAAGCTCCGAAGAGTCACATGAGTACAAGCAAGCTCCGAAGAGTCACATGAGTCAGAGTCAAGCTCCGAAGAGTCACATGAGTACAAGCACAGCTCCGAAGAGTCACATGAGTCAGAGTCAAGCTCCGAAGAGTCACATGAGTCCAAGCACAGCTCCAAAGAGTCACATGAGTCAGAGTCAAGCTCCGAAGAGTCACATGAGTCCAAGCACAGCTCCGAAGAGTCACATGAGTCAGAGTCAAGCTCCGAAGAGTCACATGAGTCCAAGCACAGCTCCGAAGAGTCACATGAGTCAGAGTCAAGCTCCGAAAAGTCACATGAGTCAGGGTCAAGCTCCAAAGAGTCACATGAGTCAGGGTCAAGCTCCAAGGAGTCAGAGTCAAGCTCCAAAGAGTCACATGAGTCAGAGTCAAGCTCCACAGAGTCACACGAGTCAGAGCCAAGTTCTGAAGAGCACAAGAAAAGAGAAATCCACAAGAAAGGTAAGACCAAGTACAGCCTCGGGGACCGCGATTCCGGTGAGTCAGTTTCTTTCTATATGCCGCTTCACTCCTTCGAGCCGGTCAACAATCACAAAATAGATATTGATGTGGACTCCAAAGTGTCTCAGAAAGGTGAAGGGGAGCACAGTCTCTCCAAACACGCGGCGCCTTTCGAGGCAAGTTATAAACCTGAGATCCATTACAGTCCAGTCTACAACTATGGGACTTACTCGTAGGTGTCCCTTGCCTTGCCTTGCCTTGCTGATCACTACACACCTCCTTCCTGTACGGGTCATCAGTTTCATCGAAAAACTCTTGTTCGTTCTCTTGTATAGAAATTAGTTTAGCTTAAGCTTAAGTTTTATACGTATACTGTTTATTTTGTATAATATGTTATATAAAAAAGAATATTTAATGCTTTGGTATAAAATCTGCCCTTCCCCTTAGTGTAAGTTTACCCTTAAAGTGAACACAGATATATGAATAACACTAGAGGTCTCACTAGCGTTAGACAGACAGAAGAAGCTTTGAAGTTTTAAAGGGATCCCGTATTCGTCATAAATCAAACATCTTAAGAATAATAATAGTAAAACTCAATACAGATCACAATCCTCTAAAGAAACGAGAACACACAAACAGACGGAATATCAAACATTACAAAGCAGAAAGATAAGAACATTCCTGAGCTACCACGTGCTCCAGCCTGGCAGCCTTTACCGTCTATCTCGTGTAGCGATCCATCTCACCAGGAGGCGGGACACAACCCTCAAGCTGACACACAACCCTCAAGCTGACACACAACCCACAAGCTGACACACAACCCACAAGCTGACACACAACCCACAAGCTGACACACAACCCTCAAGCTGACACACAACCCTCAAGCTGACACACAACCCTCAAGCTGACACACTACCCTCAAGCTGACACACAACCCACAAGCTGAGACACAACCCACAAGCTGTCACACAACCCACAAGCTGACACACAACCCTCAAGCTGACACACAACCCACAAGCTGACACACAACCCACAAGCTGACACACAACCCTCAAGCTGACACACAACCCTCAAGCTGACACACAACCCTCAAGCTGACACACAACCCTCAAGCTGACACCTGTTACGCCTGTCCCATTCTCAGCAGTGACACTAACACAAACTAACAGGAAAAGCTATCGCTGTACTTAGCTTCCCCACCAAACAATCCGCGTTGCTAATCCTGCCCGGCAAAATTTTTACTGACACCCACCATTCATTGCTGACTTAAATTCCACAGCTTCCATTGATGATTTACAGGAACTACCACGTGTAGGTCTCATGGCCTCTTGTAGCTTCCTTATTTTCTTTTGTTCTTATGTTCTTTTCTTATGATCCTGACACGGCTACACAAATCTGGCACTTCCGCAGGACGATCTCTTCGTGTTGCGCCGATCGCAGGGACGCTTCTGGTAAAGTAATCCACCTGGATTTCTCGGTATTTTCCCGCCAGCCAGCCTCGTGCAGAACTTCCTGTTGACTTATCACCCTCCCATAACACCATCACGATCGTCTTCACGTCCTTCACCTTCCTCTGTATCACTACACAACAATGCAGAGCCTGCCACTCACCTCGACCACCCAGAAAACGACGACTGAGGAACATAAGAACATAAGAAAATAAGGAAGCTACAAGAGGCCGTGAGACCTACACGAGGTAGTTCCTGTTACTTAACACTACCTACATCCACCTTTCATCACCATCCATTAATTTATCTAGCCTCCCTTTAAAGTTCTCTAATGACTCCGCACTAACTATCTGAAGAATATAAATAGGGAAGGAAGAATATTAATAAAAATCTATATTATTACGCGATTTCATCCTGATCAGACAGCTTTCAGAGAACTGCAGAACACCCGGGATGTTCTGAAGAGCAGGTCCACCACAGCATCACTCGTGGTGGCTCAGTGTTCTGGCTGCATTGGCGGCTGTTCCTAAAGGCGTATCAGCAAACGTGAGCTTGCAATATGTTCTTAGCAATATAATGTTTCTGGTCAGGTGAGACAACTGCTTCAAGGCGTTTTTGAAATGGAAATGTGTTGACATGGAAGGGGAAGAGTGACAAGAGTAACCATGAACCTGGAAGGACAACATTGAGGCCCCGCGTATCAGCACACACCGCCGCCCACCACCCTAGGCTGCCTGCACCTGACAAACACGGTGTGAACGGTCTCTCTCTGTCTCGGTCTCGCACTCTGCGTCTCTGTCTGTCCCTGTGCCTCTGCTCCTCTGCGGTGTCTCTCGGTCTCTCTGTCTGTCGGTTTGTCTGTCGTCTGTCGTCGTCTCTCTGTCTGCTCTCTGTCTGTCTCTCTCTGTCTGTCTCTCTGCTGTCTGTCTGTCTGTCTCTCGCTGTCTTCTGTCTCTCTGTCTGTCTCTCTGTCTGTCTCTCTGTCTGTCTCTGTCTCTCTGTCTGTCTATCTGTCTGTCTTGTCTGTCTGTCTGTCGGTCTGTCTGTCGGTCTGTCTCTCTGTCTGTCTGTCTCTCTGTCTGTCTGTCTCTCTGTCTGTCTGTCTCTCTGTCTGTCTGTCTCTCTGTCTGTCTGTCTCTCTGTCTGTCTCTGTCTGTCTGTCTGTCTCTCTGTCTGTCTGTCTGTCTCTGTCTGTCTGTCTCTCTGTCGGTCTGTCTCTCTGTCGGTCTGTCTCTCTGTCGGTCTGTCTCTCTGTCGGTCTGTCTCTCTGTCGGTCTGTCTCTCTGTCGGTCTGTCTCTCTGTCGGTCTGTCTCTCTGTCGGTCTGTCTCTCTGTCGGTCTGTCTCTCTGTCGGTCGGTCTCTCTGTCGGTCGGTCTCTCTGTCGGTCGGTCTCTCTGTCGGTCTCTCTCTCTGTCGGTCTGCTCGTCTGTTTTTAGGCCTTATTATTAATGCGCCTGTAGCAGTGCTCAGGCTGCTCGTCTGGTCTCGCTCGTAGACACTGTTTGTTATATATTGTGTCAGAAGAGAGTGGTGGTATACTAACTCGAAGGAAAATGAAGGTTATATAATATTACACCTAAGCAAATCATAGAATTGCTAAAGAGAATCAGGCCATGGTGTAAACAACGACTGAAGGGTTTGGAGAGAAAAACCGGATAAGTTAAGGTTACATGTTCACTGGTGCTTCACAAAAACTGGTAACTGGGTCAGATGTTGTGGGTGATGGATGATTCAGAACACTCTGCCTTGCCTCTTCCTTACACGAGAAGCATTGCCCTGCTTTGTGCTTTCCGGTTTGCGTCCAGCGATGCTCGGCGGGCAAAAAACAAAGATGGTATATTGAACCTAACCTAACCTTTACCTAACCTAACCTTTACTGAACTACTAAAAAAAATATGTATATAGTGATTTGCGACAGAAACGGTTAGCAGATTAATTCAAAACACGTACTATTGTCTTTGGCAAAATGGCAGTGAGAGCCGCGCACTGTGCCTGATACTTGGTGCCTCTGCATATGTGTCATTCACCCACGGTCTTGCCCACGGGAGCTGGAGTAGCGATCACCAGATCTTACCCTCCTAGAAAGAATAGATCTCATTGTGATCAGTCTCAGGGTAACACTGGGACTTCACACCCACACACATTCAATCCCCTTGCTCAAGAGGGACAGTAACAACCGGTGGTGTGGTGGTGGTGTGGTGTGTGGTGTGTGTGTGTGGGTGTGGTGGTGTGTTGTGTGTGGTGGTGTGGGTGGGTGGGGTGGTGGGTGGGTGGGTGGGTGGGTGGGGTGGGTGGTGGGTGGGTGGGTGGGTGGTGGGGTGGGGGTGGGGTGGGGGGTGGGTGGGTGTGTTATTACTAGCACCATACCACATCACTACCATTATCATCACCACGACTACCACCACCACCATCTTCATCACCACCCTTACCACTATCGCCACGGTTTCAACATTGATCGGTGCTCTACAGATTCAGTAATGTTGCTTCACTATATAAATGGATTCCATCATTTTTTTTTATATCATTTAAAAAAAAAACTCACGAAATGCGAAATCCCAGATATTTTTTTTCAATCTTAGGTCTTTAATAAAGTATATGTAAATAAGCAGCAGCCGTCACCGGTATGGAAAAAGCCGTCGTCCTTATGTCGGCCTGGTATCATCAGGAGGCAGAGGGTGAACTTGTCAATGGAAAATGACACTTGTCACATCCTTTTTTCTTGCATCACAAAATCTGAGCAAAGGACAAGGAGAAGAGAGAAGGTATGGCGGTCGATTTCCCCTCCATGACTCGAACATAGCAAGTATATAATCAATGGACACTGAATGTTCATCAGACACCTTCCTCGCGGCCACAGCGTGATGACACACAGACAGGTGAGCACCAAATCGTCACTGCCGTATACCGCTGCCCTTCTGCACTTGTTATAATATTGTAAGGGTGTATGGCACTGTATGGGTACCTCGAGGACAGTCTTGGTGCTGCCCTCACTGCTCCTCTCTTCCTCCTGCCACTCCCTCACTAACCCTCCCCCTTCTCCACACAGGTGTTGCTCTGCTTGGCTCTGGTGGCAGCCGCCGCCGCCGATATATTATCTTATGGTTACGAGGTGAGTACCGCGAAACATATTCATCCACCTGAGGGGCACGACCTGCTGTAAGTTGTCTTCTATTCAAGGTGAAGGACGCACTCCTGAGGGGGACAGAGGATTCCCGGCACGACTCACTCTCCCACTAGTTTTATTTTTGTCCCCAGGGACTTTCGTGAGTGGTAGTAGCTGGCGGGCACATCTGGGGCACCTAACTGTGACTCAACGCTGACCACGACCACAGACTAATCGTAGGCTTTCATACCTTCCAGAACTCCCTTGACGCCTCCTCCGAAGAAACCAAGTATGAATATGAGTACAAGGTCAGTAACGATGATGGGAACTGCTTTGGCCTTGAGGAAAAAAGTGACTGTGACTTCATGAGAGGCGAGGTTTTCAATTTCCTGGCCGACAGCCACATGCAGGAGGTGAAGTATGTCGACGACTACTCTGACTTCGTGGCCGACGTCAACTACAAGGCCGAGGCTCGCTACGACTCTGGCTCTGATGAATCATACAAGCCAAGTTACGACTCGAGTTCCCATGAATCCTACGAGCGAAGGTACGACTCTGACTCTCTTGAGTCCGACGAACGAAGGTACGACTCTGACTCTCTTGAGTCCTACAAGCATATGTACGACTCTGTTTCCCATGAATCCTACGAGCGGAGGTACGACTCTGACTCTCTTGAGTCCGACGAGCAAAGGTACGACTCTGACTCTCTTGAGTCCGACGAGCGAAGGCATGACTCTGACTCTCTTGAGTCCGACGAGCGAAGGTACGACTCTGACTCTCTTGAGTCCGACGAGCGAAGGTACGACTCTGACTCTCTTGAGTCCTATGAGCGAAGGTACGACCCTTACATCCATGCATACTACAGCCTCAACTACGACGAGTCCTCCGGGCCAAGTTAAGACTGGCGCGTGGGAAAACTACGAGCCAAGGCACAGGCTTTGCCCTGGTGGGCCAGATGAGTACTGGGTGCCCGGACACGATTCTAAAATGTATGTACTAGTCGTTGTTGTCGGAGCTTGAGCTTCGACAGCTCTGCTATTTGTTATAGTTTCACTTACTGTCCATGAACCTGACAAAGGTCGTCACTCCCTAGCGAATTGTGGTCTCCTTCCACGCGTGTGTCGTTATTTTTTTGTATATATGTGAACCAAGAGATGTGTGACACCGAAATGACTTTGTAAGAAAATAAAAATGTTTAAATTTGTATTTAATGTATATGAAGTCCAGAATTACGCCAATTTAACAACGGCGGTGAAAACCATATTATCCTCTTGCAAGTCTCCATATATATTTTTCCCAGATATCAATTTGGGAGCCTTTCTTTTCATAAATCATAAACTCCCGCCTGCCTCCCACCCTCCCCTGTATATCCCTATCAAATTTGGTAGAGAATATAATAGCAGATCAATGTAAAGAATACCAAAACTCACCACCAAAAAATATAGTTTGTCCACACAATGCATCAATTAAACCAAACTTCTGTAATTATGAAAAACCACTCGGCGTGTCCGATAATAGGATCTTCATTACCATGTTGTAGTTGAGGGACCAATGAAGTTTCTTACAACGGCAATATGAAGGAATAAGGGCCTAAGACTAAACCAAACGCCACATATAACCTCCTAATCTCTACGACATCCACACAGACCCTCTCAAAATGGATATGTAATTATGCGAGTAGTTTCTAGCTATACCAAATGCCACGTCTCCTCCACTTAACTTGACCTGATCTACACTCTCAGAAATAAGGGGTATATTAAGGGTAGAATTGTTACATCGCACCATCAGTATACCCTTTTTAAACCCTATGTCCAGACTGGAGGGTAGATGCTGCCGATTATACCCTTCATCTACCCTTTTTAGATGTGAGGGTTGCAAAAGGGTATATTTGCGTCGATCCGAAAGGGTATATTTGTAAGGGTAGAAAAAGGTAGCAGTATTTCATCACTACAAATACCCTTTTTCTACCCTTTTCCTACCCTTTTTTTCTAGGAGTGTAATTTCCTCCACACTTCCCCGGTGATCTCAAGTCTTGCCTTACTCCTGCACGTGCTGCTTCCCCCATTTGTTCCTCGATGACAGGCAGGGGAGGTGGGGGCGAGGCTGCCTTGGGGAGGATGGGGACTTACTATGTGCACGAAAGTTCTTGGAGAAAGTTGTCCTTGTCCTCGAGACCTTTAATACACAAATAACTGCTAAGATATTGGTGCAAAAAAGTTATTCCTTGTAATTTGGTAGTTTGTTTCACTCTGTTGAGATCCCTTCACAGGCGCTCATTGTTTTGTATATGGATGTCACAATCTCTGGGTTGACAAAGTTATCTGCATGGTGTGTAAGCCCGTAGTGTTTCAGTGTTTGACGTGCACCACCACACTCATCGTTCACGATCACGGAAGCAGCACGAACAGTAAGTTTCGGCAGCGTACCTCGGTCCTCCAGTTCATCCACGGGATCCACGATTGGCACGATGAAACTCTTACGTAACTAAATCAAGCCTCCTACCAAAAAATAATTATGTGCCAAAGCTCGACTTCTCTCGTGCACGATGAGAGTCTCGTCGATATAAAAACATAATAAAATAAGGAAGCTACAAGAGGCCGTGAGACCTACACGAGGTAGTTCCTGCGAGGTAGATATCCGCGACAATCTCTGGTCCACCGATACAGTCTTTGTTTGGGTGCAGGTCAAATGGGGGTGCAGGTCAAATGGTACTGAGCGATTGTTAATGAAGTCATTTGATCCACAAGGCATTTGCGTCCCAAGTCATATAAGACACAAGACAATTGGGTATCAGGTCATACCGTACACTGGCCATCCCGTACACTAGTCAATTTGGCCCTTGGACAAACCGTCATCAAGCGTTCCCTTCTCAAGCCGACTTGATCGCGCGTTTATCGACAAAGTGTCGTCACAGAGAGAGAGAGAGAGAGAGAGAGAGAGAGAGAGAGAGAGAGAAGAGAGAGAGAGAGAGAGAGAGAGAGAGAGAGAGAGAGAGAGAGAGAGAGAGAGAGAGAGAGAGAGAGAGAGAGAGAGAGAGAGAGAGAGAGGGAGGAGAGAGAGGAGAGAGAGAGAGAGAGAGAGAGAGAAGAGAGAGAGAGAGAGAGAGAGAGAGAGAGAGAGAGAGAGAGAGAGAGAGAGAGAGAGAGAGAGAGAGAGAGAGAGAGAGAGAGAGAGAGAGAGAGAGAGAGAGAGAGAGAGGAGAGAGAGAGGAGAGGAGAGAAGAGAGAGAGAGAGAGAGAGAGAGAGAGAGAGAGAGAGAATGAAGAGATAGAGAGAAAAGAGAGGGAGAGAGATAAAAGAAGGATGGAGAGGGAAAGAGAGAGGATGAATAAGATAGAATGAAGAGAGAGAGTGAGAAGGGAGAGGAAAAAAGAGGAATGGGAGATAAATAGATAGGACTGAGAGAAGAGAGATTGAAGAGAGAGAGAGAAAAAAAACACAAATTATAATACAGACGTAAGGGGCAGGTAAATGGTACTGAGCATTGTTAATGAGTCATTTGATCCACAAGGCATTTGCGTCCCAAGTCATTAAGACACATGACAATTAGAGAAACTGCAACTCGAGAAATGCCAGTGGTCGCTGGCAGTTTTAACTCAAAGGTTGGTCTACTGTGTTTTGCTCCGCGACTAATATTTTTCATAAATTTTCAATTTCCCCCCGATAAAATATTGATGGCACGGATCTGAATACCAAAACATTAAGTTCTCCCTGGTGGTTTAATTTTTTAATTATAGTGGATAAAATTTTGGGCGTTTTTACAGGGAAACGTTCTATTGGCAATTTTAATAAAAATACTGCCTTAAAAAGAAGCAAAGCCAAATGGATTTTTTACAATGTATTTTTGTGGCCATGGTAATTTGGGGGCGATTTCACACTGTTTTCAACGCGTACTCTCCCTTAAAAAGGCTTTCAAAATACCAATAAAACCGGAAAAAAAAGAATAAGAAATTCCAAAATCGTTTTTGGGACAATTATTAAAATAATTTTGCCCCAACTAACCCGGATTCAATTTTTTCAGATTAATTCAAAAAACATTGATAGGTCGTCTTTCTTTACTTTTATTGTTGTAACAATAATAACAATTTTTAATTGACTCCCTGGTATAGAAAACCCAAACATTCTTTATTGACTTTTAATCAATATCTAATAGAAACCATTCCCCTCCTAACTAAATTCTATTTGGTTTTTGGTTATAATACAAATTTTTAAAACAGACACGCTTCTATCCCAAAAAATATAGTTTTCGTTGTTCTAAAATTATATTGTGTGTAAGTAAGTCTATAACCCCAATTTTTTCTTTCAAGTGACCAAACTTTTTTTTTTCAAATTGTGATTAAAATGCGACCACTGTTTTTGTCGGGCGGGCAGTTTCTCAATTTCAAATCCTTGGGAAAAACGAGAAATGCCATGGGTTTTTCGCGCAGTTTTAATCCAAAGGGGCGTTTTTGGGCGGGGACAATTTTTCAAAATTAATTTTCCAAAACATTGATCACCGCCTCTTGAATCCAGAAAGGTTCTTCTGTTGTTACACAATAATAGGAATAATACGTGGAAGGGCTCTAAACCAATTTATAAAAATATATCATAGCAAGTATAGATTTTACCTGTTGTTCATAAAATTTGGGTTTAGGGTTTAAACAATGTTTTAAGAACGGGCTTCGGGGAAAATTTAAAATAAAAAAATCGCTTAAAAACGAAGGCATGGAATGCCAATTTGTTTTCTGGAAACCAATTTTATAAAAAGTGGAAGGCGACGACCCCGGGCGGGGTAGTTTCGGGAATTTGGCGGGAAGGAACACTTTGATTCCGCGTGTATTGGGCAATTAAAGGTCTAATTCGTTTGATAAAAAATATAACAGGAAAATGCTCGCAGGTAAGAATAACTTTCTCTTCGGTTTAGCTATATAAAGAAGAGAGAAGGGGAAACAAACAGGAGATAAAAGGAAGAAAGAGCAGCAGAAAGAAGAAAAGGAAAAGAGAAGGGGAAAGTGAGGAGAAGAACCCCAAGGAGAGAAAAAAAAAAAGGAGGTTAAGAGGGAGGAAACCCGGGAAGGGGGAGCCGAAGGGTGGAAAAGAGAAGCGGAGGGAGAGAAGGGGAAAGGGAAGTGAAGAGAAAGGATAAGGAAGAAGAGAGAAAAAAAAAAAGAGTAGGAAAAGAGGGGGAAAAGGGAAGTGAAGAATTTCAAAGGATAGGAGAAATGAGAGAGAGAGAGAGAGAGAGAGAGAGAGAGAGAGAGAGAGGAGGGAGGAGGAGAGAGAGAGAGAGAGAGAGAGAGAAGAGAGAGAGAGGGGAAGAGAGAGGAGAGAGAGAGGAGAGAGAGAGGGGAGAGAGAGAGAGAGAGGAGAGAGAGAGGAGAGAGAGAGAGAGAGAGAGAAAAGAGAGAGAGAGGGGAGAGAAAAGAGAAAAGAGAGAGAGAGAGAGAGAGAGAAGGAGAGAGAGAGAGAGAGAGAGAGAGAGAGAGAGAGAGAGAGAGAGGAAAAAGAAAAGAGAGAGGAGAGAGAGAGAGAGGAGAGATAGAGAGAGAGAGAGGGGAGAACGAGAAACAATTGTGAGGAAAGGGGACGAGGCCGTTAGAAAGAAGGATTGAGGTACGTAAAATATAAAATAAAAAGATGGTAGATAGGGGGCAAGAAGAGAAGGAGAAAGAGAAAGATAAAAATGGGGAAAAATGGATAAACACAGTACAAAAAACTATTAAAGGCTATAGATTGAGCCTTACCTTTGCCACTTATATTTATTTATGGTGGGGAATTAAGGTTTGGGCTGATGTATACATAAAGATGAATTTACCAAAAGAATAAATTAAACGCCTATTGTTTTATATGTAGGTGACTCATTGGGGGAAAGAAAGGCCAGAAGATAATTAAATGGTATTAATTAAACACAAGCTCTTAAAGTCCATTTAGTTAAGAAGGCAAGGCGATTACACAAGCTCTTAGAAGGTTTATTGGGGGAAAGTTTGGAAAAAATATATAATTAAGGCAGAAAAATTCCATCATTAGAGACAAATTGGAGGGGAGAAAAGAGAGAGAGAGAGAAGAAGAGAGAGAGAGAGAGAGAGAGAGAGAGAGAGAGAGAGAGAGAGAGGGGAGAAAATAAACACCTTGGGAATATTGTCCTGTATTGCACTGGGGAAGGATGCGTTCAGTGCTGCATGAGTATAGGCATGGGACCCTATATAACCTGGACTGGGGCACGGAATATCGGCCTGTCGCGCAAGGGCCCGAAATGGGAGGGCCGCTCGGTTTCCCTATATATAATATATATACAAATCATAAGCCCGGGTTTATCAGTATATATGATTACTGTAATCTTCGTAAATGTTTGTTTATAATATTATCAAATAAAAAACAGTAAAACACGCTAAAGAAATGCCATTACGAGACTATGAAGAAATATGCTGAACTTAATATTCACTAAACCTTTTTCGCCATTTAAAACTTTGCGAGTCAACTTTATCATGAAGGGTATAAATAGAAGCGCAATTTTATTAGCTTTCCATTGCTATATTTCGTTATCTGAAAAATTTAAATTTAAAAACCATGCATAAATTAGCGTTAACTAAATAAATAAAATCATCAATCGGGTAATTTTCCCGATTGATGAGGTTATTTATTTAGGCAACGCTAATTTATACATGTACTAATTCATTTATCAGAAAACGAAATATATAGTGAAAAAATAACATCATCAATCGGGAAATTACCCGATTGATGTTTTTAATTTTTTTATTTAACGCTAATTTATGCATGGTTCAAATTTAATTTATCAGTTTAACGAAATACCCCAAGGAAAGCAAATAAAATTGCGCTTCTATTGATCCCCTTCATGATTAAAGTTGATTTGCAAATTTTTTAAATGGCAAAGAGTTAAGTGAATATTAAGTTCTGCATATTTCTTCATAGTCTCGTAAGGGGCATTTCTTTAGCGTGTTTTACTGTTTTTTATTTGATAATATTATAGAAAAAACATTTACGAAGATTACAGTATATAAATATATACGATAAACCGTCTATATGATAGTCCATAGACCACTATATCTCTTTTTTCGGGCGCCCCGCGGGCCCCTGTGCAGCCCCGCAATTCAAACATTTTTCGCGTGAACAGTCCGGGTATACAGGGGTCTATGGTATAGGGCAATAATGTGGTGATGCTGATGATGATGATGATGGCGGTGGCGTGAGAGGCCCCTTGACGCGAGGTTGGAGTTGAGCATATTGGAACCCCGGGACCCTTACTGACGCCAGCTTGGATCTAGGCAGACACTGTAGTAGCCATCAGCGTGAGCTTGGAGTTAGAAACACTAGAGGAAGATGTGTGTGATGATGAGGTGTGCCAAAAAAGGTTTTGTTCCTATTTGCTAACTCCAAACTGTTTGTGGGGAATTTTATTATTAGGACCTGCGTCAACTGGTGGGTATAGAAAGTCTAGGTCATGACTCCCAAGACTGAAGAGAAACGTGTTACTGAAGGACCCAGGAAGCCAAGGAAGCCAAGTGTGGGTGTTGCGCCGGCTGAAGAAGGCGTTTCAGGGCCCTCGCCAAGCTGTGCCGCAGGAATGCTGCGGCCAAAAGACGCCCGCAAAGACGCCCTGGAAAGCGTCGAGGTGCTCGTGCTCAACGTCAAGACGGAGCAGCAGGGGTCGCCCCCCCTGCCGGAGGAGCACTCCAACCACCACCAGGAGCACAGTGCGGAGTTCTGTCCGAGCCCTGCTGGTGGTGCCGCAGGAAAAACCCGCCTCTCTGAACCGCTCCTCGACGCCCACAAAAGGCAGCGCTGGAGCCTCAAGAGTTGATGGAATCCGTGGACAACGGCGAACGCCTTCCCGGGACTCACGTCCAGCAGCCGGGAGCGCAAGAAGGTGCGTCGCCGCCGCCGCCGTGTCCGTGACGACCAAGAGCAGGACGACGGCCTCGGCTGGCAAGTCGTTCTGCCGCAAGAAACAGAAGAAAACTGTTGACAAGGACAGTGTTGAAAAGCAGCCGGCCAAGGCCGTGCAGGCCACCACTTCGGAGGCCCAAAGGCGCCCCGGAGGACATCGCCGCCCCAAGGCCACGACAGTCAAGGCCACGGGCAGGAGGCGGCGGGCCCCGCCCCCGTCCCTCCCCCACACGTCCCCCGGGACGCGGTGGGACAGTCGTGGGTGGAAGGGCACAGTGGACACGGGCCTTGTCGTACCCCAAACATGCGCCGACACGTGATCGCCCGCGCGGCGAGACGGTGGACAAGTTGTGTCAAAAAAACCCGTCGTTGGCAGTGCGCGTGCCCCCCCTCACGACACTCTGTCGCAGGAGGTGGTGCTGCGGGGGCCCCAAGACCCAGGTGTCCGCTGGCCGCCAAGGGAAATGACGCGGCACCTGCAGGGCATCGAGGTCAAGACCCGCGAGGCCGCCGAACGTCGGCGGCAGAGGCAAGCGGCGTGCGTGGCGGTGGTGGAGGTTGCCACGACCTGAGGCGCCACTGGTGGGTCCTGGCGGCGCGGCGCTCCTGAAGCTGGCGCAGAAACACCCTGGCGTGAGGGTGACGGTGCCGCCCCCCACCGACACCACCCCAAGACCGTCACCATCAGGGGCCCGCCAGCCCAGGTGGCGGCCGTCAAGGACACCATCGCCACCCCTCGCAGGTGGCGCAGCAGCGGTGGGAACACAGCGACAACAGCGGCTGGCAGTGGCAACAAGCAGCGTCAAAAGTGGCAACAACAGCGTCAATAGCGTCAGCAGTGGCGGCAACACCAACAACAGCGGCAGCAACGTCGCCCGCCAGAAAGTGTTCGCCCTGCCACTGCCACGACAACCACTGCCACGACCACAGGGGTTGCCAGAACCACTGCCGCTGCCACTGCAAACCCTCCACCGCCACCACGGGACCGTGAGGGGCGACACAACCCTGATTCAGTAATAATAATGTAGCTATGTAACGTGTCCCAAACAAAAATAAATTACTCCGGTACCAGAAGAAAACCAAGTGTGGGTGTTGCGCCGGCTGAAGAAGGCGTTCAGGAGATCTATTAACCCTATTAAAAACCCTGATTTTGTCGCAAGATTGTTTTCAAAGACCAAAAATCCTTAATATGTTTGATAGGTGATTTGTCTTAAATTAGGCATTAAAGACCAATCAACACCAACGCAGCCGTCGGCTGAGGAGGTTTGGCCAGTTTCAGGAACCCCCCCCCCTCAAAGAATGCACCGACGACGAACTTTCACAAACTATTGCTTGGACTATGCAAGGGTTGATTTGAATATCATTTTATGCCATATATCGTTATAAACTACATTTTTCCTTTTATGTAACTATTTTTTAAAAAAGTATTTTCTCTATATAGGAGTAGGCCTTTTTCTTAACCGCACTTTAGATTAGATTTAGCATAGCTTATATAATATAGCAGCTTGTAATGAGTGACAGAGGGACTTTCTCTCGTCATGGGTGTGAGCGAAAATGAGAGGGATGAAAGGTGGGTGTGTAATTACGAGTTTGATGAAAAATAGTGGCAAGGGATAGACAGTTGTGGAAAATTCAGTTTAATTGGGGTGCTAATTAGAGAGAACTGCAACTCGAGAAATGCCAGTGGTCGCTGGCAGTTTTAACTCAAAAGGGTTTTTTCTACTGTGTTTTGGCTCCGCGACTAATATTTTTCATAAATTAATTTCGCGATAAATATTGATGCACCGCATCTGAATACCAAAAAATATAGTTCTTCTTTTTGTTCTACTAAAATTTTATGGATGACATGCATTACGATGGAACGTTCTATAATAGCAATTAATGCAAATTACTCGCCTCGAGTAGCAAAGCTTAATAGATTTTTTACATGTATATTGTGGCATGTAAAATTTGGGCGATGTTCCCCACTGTTTTTCTAAGACAGTACTGCTGCGTCTGGCCAAAAGCTTGTCAAAATACAATAAGCATGCCTTGGAAAAACGAAGAAAAAAGAATGCCGAAAACGGGTGTTGCTGCGACAATGTAGGTTATAATTGTGGAGGCGACGTGGGCCCCGGGGGGGGAGTGGTGGCGGGGAGATTGTGGCGGGGAGATTGAATCAAAACATTGCCCCTTCACGCGTCGACTCATTGCACTTCTAGGCTTTCTATCTGATTGTACACCCAAAAATAACAGGAAAATATGACTGCCTAGGTATAGATAACTTCTAAACATTCGTTATTGAAATATATAATATCATAGAGTAGCATTTACCTCGCCTCCTCAACTATAACCTACTTGGGTTTTTTGGTTATATACAATGTTTTACAGAATCAGGCTTCTATACAATATACATATAGAAGAAAATCGTTCTTATATTATACTTGTGTGTTTTAAGTACAGTGGAATAAGCCCCTATTTTTCTTTCAAGTTGACCAACTTTTCACCAAATTGTGAGTTAAAACTACCAGCGACCACTGGCATTTCGGAGTTGCAGTTCTCTCTAATTGGGTATCAGGTCATACCGTACACTGGCCATCCCGTACACTAGTCAATTTGGCCCTTGGACAAACCGTCATCAAGCGTTCCCTTCTCAAGCCGACTTGATCGCGCGTTTATCGACAAAATGTCGATGACGGTTTGTCCAAGGGCCAAATTGACTAGTGTACGGGATGGCCAGTGTACGGTATGACCTGATACCCAATTGTCTTGTGTCTTATATGACTTGGGACGCAAATGCCTTGTGGATCAAATGACTTCATTAACAATCGCTTCAGTACCATTTGACATGTAACCAATATATAATGCTATCTAATAATAATTATAAAGAAATATCTAATACCCGTTATCTCGAAAAATAGGTATATAATCGACAGGAATTCCATCACAGACACACATCTTCCTCAGACTTAAGAGAATACCGCGTCTTACCCTCTGACTCAGCATGCAGAGCTATGATTGATTGAAATAGTAAGGTTTTTCTTATTCAAATTTCCCTCTACCCTCACCTACCTCTCATCACCCATCTACTGACCCTTCCCCCATAACACATATTTTACAACTCTCGGCCAGCTCTAAGGTCTGCCCTGGCCTGCCGCGCCCCACTTTCTGCCCCGCACGTCAATGGATGCTGAGAGAGTGGGAAGGGTCAGGTCAGAAAGGCGTGGCGAGAGAGAGAGAGAGAGAGAGAGAGAGAGAGAGAGAGAGAGGAGAGAGAGAGAGAGAGAGAGAGAGAGAGAGAGAGAGAGAGAGAGAGAGAGAGAGAGAGAGAGAGAGAGAGAGAGAGAGATCCCTCATTAATATTCTTATAAACTGAAGAAGCAATACAGAATAACTCAGTAAAAGAGGCACACCCACCTACCCACCCACCCACCCACCCACCCACCCAAGAAAGAAAGAGACTATCTCATATCACAACCGTTCTCTTTCATGGCTCGTCTGACACTGGCATGTAAACCTATGCTGATTCAAGCCAACACTCAAGCTGAACTGCTGGACGTATAATATCTCCCATACTTTCAATATTGGATGCTAAATTTAGTCAACATTATATATGGCTTACCATGTATTTTTCCTCGACCCTGGACCGGTTGTTTTTGTCTGACTGTACGTATATATCTCAAAATGAAATAAGAAGAACGCAGCAAAGGGTGAAGGTGAACGCTAGGAGATTGTGGGGAATATCATAAGACAATTTATAAAACTGAATTTTTCTGAATGCTTTTATCGGCACTGAAAGATATATATTTCATCCCTGTCCTATAATTTTACGATTGTGAGAAAAGTTGCATTCTGTTTTCCTTATAAAGACGACACTCCCCTGGCGTGGAAATATAGCATTGTATGAAATGAATATGATCATAGAAAATAAGTGAAAATATTTGTTTGGAGTAGCATTAGTTGTAATAGTAGAAGCTTGAAGTAGTAGCAGTAGTGAGAGTGAAGTCAAAAGAAAGCATTAGAATATAAGTATTAACCCCTTCACGCCTAGAGCTTTCCTTTGCTATAAAAAAAAATGTCTGTTGTCGAGCCATAAAATTACGAAAAGTAACTAAATATACCAAATTAGTTAGTCGACTAGGATACTAAATACGTCATATCTATTAAAATATTGCGTATACTCACTAAAAATCGTCTAATAGTAGTCAAATTACAATGAAAATAACGTTCTGGGCCTCAAGGGGTTAAAAAGGGGCCTCAAGGGGTTAAAAAGAAAAAGGAAAAGAAGAAGATAAAGAAGAAAAAGGAAATGAAAAAGAGCAAAAAAGAAAAGGAGTAGTAGTGATAGTAGAAGAATTTGCCGCAGTAGTAACATCAGCAGTGGCAGTAGCAGCACCAGTAGTAGTAGCAGCATCACCACCACTAATAGTAGTAGCAGTAGTAATAGTATAAGCAACAGCCGACAATTACTCGTATATCAACAACCACTAATATCAAATCTATGTCGTGTTGTCATTAAATTCAAAAGGAGAATCTCAACACACAGCAATACAAAGACATTAAGCAGAAGAGAGAGAGAGAGAGAGAGAGAGAGAGAGAGAGAGAGAGAGAGAGAGAGAGAGAGAGAGAGAGAGAGAGAGAGAGAGAGAGAGAGAGAGAGAGAGAGAGAGAGAGAGAGAGAGAGAGAGAGAGAGAGAGAGCACAGGGCGGATACTTTTTGTTTTAATGCCTGTGCACCGAGGTTGAGCAAGTGACCTGTTAAAGTGAAAGTGATCTCGTTACTGCACGTGTCTCTCTCTCTCTCTCTCTCTCTCTCTCTCTCTCTCTCTCTCTCTGTCTCTCTCTAGATAGTATGCCAAGCAAGCGTCCATTCTTATTGTCGCTACAAGTTTCCATGGTTCCTTCGTCTACACACACACACACACACACACACACACACACACCACACACATACATACACATCACATACACACATACACACACACACACACACACACACACACATGTTGAGTACCGATGTTCCCCGTTATCAATAAGGTTTTTATCAATTTGTTGAACCCTTTGAACCTAACTTAACCTAACCTAAACATTGGCACCTTGTAAATACCAGGGAAAATTGGCACCTCATATATATAGGTTCCGGGAATCATAGGCACCGAGGAACAAAGGTACCTATTAGGAGGCGGGGAACATCGGCACACACACACACAGACACACACAGACACAGACACACACACCCACCCACACCCACACGCACATACACACACACACAGATACAAAATTATATACAAATTATACATGTACGAGTATATAGAAGATCCACAGAAAGGGAAAGGAAACTAGACAACAATGACCTTGAGCAAGCCGTCTGCAAGGTTAGGCGTAGGAGCGAGGGAGGGCGTGGAGTCCTCGGCCCAGCCTCCTAGGAACTCCCCCATTACTCCCCGGCCCGCAAGCCAAATTTTTTTCCTAAACGAGTTTGCACTGGTAAGCGGCCCTCTACGCATGGCTGTAGCTCCGAAACTAACTACAGGATATTCTTGAAAATACCCTCATTGGGATTACCACAAAGTTACCATTATTAAACTGAACTTGAACGTAACCTCACCTGACCGTAACCGAAAGTTTGCAAACCTCTGGGGAAAAAAAAATCGCGACCGCTGCTACTCACGCTCCTACCTCTCCTCAGCCTCTTCCTACTTCTACCCTCCTCCTCCTCCTCCTCCTCCTCCTCCTCCTCCTCCTCCTCCTCCTCCTCCTCCTACATTTGTTTCTTGCAGCACACTAAATAAAGTAAAGGATAAGGTAGAAATAAGATAAAGAGTGAGAAGAGGAAAGAATAATGTAACAGAAGAGCTGAGGAAGGAGAAGAAAAGGCCAGTAAGTTATGGGTGGATGGGAGGGAAGCAGATAAATAGATGAATGTGTGGCAGGAAAATGTGATGTAAATCGAGGAGGTGAAGTAATCAATGGGACAACAGAGAGAGAGAGAGAGAGAGAGAGAGAGAGAGAGAGAGAGAGAGAGAGAGAGAGAGAGAGAGAGAGAGAGAGAGAGAGAGAGAGAGAGAGAGAGAGAGAGAGAGAGAGAGAGAGAGAGAGAGAGGAGAGAGAGAGAGAGAGAGAGAGAGAGAGATAGATATAGATAGATAGATATAGATAGATATAGATAGATATAGATAGATAGACAGAGACAGAGACAGACAGAGACAGAGACAGACACAGAGAGACAGACAGAGAGACAGAGAGAGAAGGAGGTAACACGCAACACATAATGCAAAGATCTAAACTTGCACTAAAACCTTATGCAAAACTCCCGCCAAACACAACTCTCATAACCCCTAAACAGAACCTACCTACCTACCTTCCCCCTTTAGGTGACCTCACTCAGCCTGCCACGCCCTCAACACGACCCCCCCATGCCATGCCCCACGCCCCCAGCCCCCCAGACGTCATGCCTCACACCCCCAGCCATGACCCAACACGCCTCACAGCATCACTCAGCCCGTAACCTCATTCGCCGCTCTAATGAGGAGTTGGAAGCACATCAAATAACACCTTACGGGGATGTTTTAGGGTGTGCGTTCCATTTCCTTTTTTACCTCCTCCCTGCTTCACCTTTTTCCTTTTTTTTTGTTCAGTAACCACTCGCTGGATAATTAAGGGAGGAGGAGGAGGAGGGGGTAGAGGAAGGGAAGGCCGTTGAAAAGAGAGGGAAAGAGAGGAGGATGCAGGTATATATACAGAAGACTTAAGGTGTTGGAAGCATTGTGTAGCTGGTTCTTTTTACGACACTGCAATGAACATGAAGGTGAGAAAGAAACGTAGCTGAGAAGTTAATGTAGCAGCAGTAGTAGTAGTAGTAGTAGTAGTAGTATAGTAGTAGTAGTAGTAGTATAGTAGTAGTAGTAACTGTGTGAAGGTTTATGCTCGAGTTTGTATTTTGAGCTAAACGATTGGACAGAATGAGTAAGTTTAAGCGAGTGCATAAGAGTATTGGTGAGATGCGAATATATGTTTTAGTGTGGGTTAAGACGTTGGGTGGAGTGAGTGGAAGCTGGGCGTGGATTTATTGTCCAAGCTGTTTTAAATGGGCGAGGGGGAGAAAGGGGGTGAGTGGGCGAGAGAGGAGAGGGGAAAGAGGACGAGAACCCCTTGAGGGGTAGAGAACGACGTATGCAGAAAGATTGTTTATGGTACAATAGAGAGAGAAGGAAGGAGAGAGAGAGAGAGAGAGAGAGAGAGGAGAGGAGAGAGAGAGAGAGGAGAGACAGAGACCGAGACAGGAGAAGAGAAGAGACAGAGAAGAGAGAGACGAGACGAGAGAGCAGAGACAGAGAAGCGAGACAGAGACGAGACGAGACAGAGACGAGACAGAGGCAGGGGGGGAGGGTGAACTATTTCCAAACGAATAATGTCTTACAAAATCTTCAATAAAATATCTCGCTATAAGTCACCGAATGTCCGCCCGTCTGTTCTGTGAAGCTAAGACTCCGCCATGCTGTCCCGGTTCTAACATAGCTCAGAAATAGTTAGCCACCCTGGGATGGTTTTCAACTATATTTGGCAAATTTCATATATTTTTTTCAAACCGCGAAAAAAAAACTTTCCTAAGACTAACATTATACTATTTGGATTACGAATAACATGAGGCCTTCTGTCTCTGTCTCTGTCTCTGTCTCTGTCTCTCTCTCTCAACTCCTGTAAATTGCTATGTATTATATTAATAATCATGATACCATGAACTCATCTTCTCCACCATCATAACCTGATCATAGCTTATTTTTTGCTCATTAACCTGAATAAGATCAACGAAAAAAGTCTTCGCTAACATTAAAGATACAAATAAACCGTCGAGGCGAGTTTGTAACACTAGGAACTTGAACCCCCTTTTCCTTTCACTGGTAACGACGCCCCCCCCCCCTCTGCCCCCCCTCCCCCCTTCAGGTGGTGCTCCTGCTGGCGATGGTGGTGGTGGTGGCCGCTGACAGGAGGCCGCGCCCATCCTACGGCGCCCCTCCACCCCCGCCCCCAAGACCCGTCTACGGTGCCCCGGTAAATACACACACACACACACACACAACACACACACACACACACACACACACACGATAGATATTTTATTGACCACAACATACATTTTCTATAATCATAATAATCACGATATATATGGTCCAACAGATTATGGTATTAATTATTGAGCCTATGTTTACGGCAAAACTGAATTATAAGCAAGTAGTTCATACATTCATTTGATATATACAAAAAAGAAGAAGTTCAAAACAGGTCAAACACATAATCCTTGAAATAAAATCAAAAGTAAAAACGTTGTATATGTATACCTTGCATTTAATTCATGAGACACACACACACAGACAGACAGACAGACAGACAGACTGACAGACACACACAGACACACACAGACAGACACAGACACAGACACAGAGACACAGACACAGACACACACGTTTCTATGAGAGAAAATATATCAAGTCACTGCCCTAAATTTACTATTTATAAGATTTTGTTTAGTAAATATAAACATGAATTTCTATTTTCCCTTTTTCTTCTCTCATATTAATTTTAGTCTCATTTTTTCCATTGTGTTGCAAGGTTGACTTTGTGTTATTTTGGTGAGGTGAGTGAGGGGCCAGATCGGTGGTGGTGGTGGCGAGTTGTGGTGGTGATGGTGGTGATGGTGGTGGTGGTGAGTTTTTGTGGTGGTGGTGAGTTGTGGGGGTGATGGTGGTGGTGGTGGTGGTGGTGGTATCGAGGGGTTGATGCTCTAGTTTCAAAGTTGACTTCTAGACTAGTTTGACCTGCCTACCTCTGCTGCCTCAAAGGTGTCCTGCTTATGCCAAGTCATGCCAATAAGTAAAAAATGGTTTACTGCATACTTTTACTCTCAAGCATCTCTTCTCCTCCTCCTACTCGTCCTCGTTCTCATCTTAGTGTTGCTTCATCTCCTTTTCCTCCTCTTCTTCCCCCTTCATCTCATACATTACTAAGTACTTATATCATAAATAAGAACCCCTACCATCACCACAACCACCTTCAGACCACTACTACTTATATGACCATCACAACAAAACAAACCTTCTAATATTACTACCACCACAACCACCACTACTACTACTACTACTACTACTATTAATATTCCTGGTGCTCTCTAGTACCATCACTAAGCAAAGGCCACATAACGACCCCATTAATCTTTTCTTCTTCTCCCCTCCTCCTCCTCCTCCTCCTCCTCCTCCTCCTCCTCCTCCTGGCAGTCGTCCGAGGAAGTAGATCCCCCGAAATACTCCTACAACTGGGCGGTGAGGGACGACTACACCGGCAACGACTTCAACCACCAGGAGGACCGCGAGTACGACAACACCAAGGCTCCTACTCCGTGCAACTCCCCGACGGCCGCCTGCAACAAGTCGCCTACTACGTGGACGGTGACTCTGGCTACATCGCTGAGGTTAACTACGAAGGCGAGGCTCAGTACCCAGAGTCCGATGAGTCCAGGGAGTCCTACGGTCCTCCTAAGCCCTCCTACAGTTATGGAAAGTAGAGCAGAGGTACCACCGCATACCAGACTCACTGACGCATGCACCAGCCGCTGCCCAACCCCCGCCCCGGCCCCTCAAGGTCTCCTCTCACCTTCGGCTCCACCCTCTTAACTTTCCACGCCCGGTCAGTGCCTTCGTGGCGGCCGTCGTGCACACACACACGTACACACTCCTGCCTACACGCCGCATATGATCCACGCAAACACTGGCGAACTTCAAAGACGCGCGTGCCTTCCTAGTCCCGATCTGCTCTATTCTATCTCTTGTCTAAACCGGACTCGATTCTATTTAGCGTCTTAACCCCTTCACGCCCTTTGCTATATAAAATCATCTGTTGTCAGCCATAAAAATACGAAAAGTGACTGACTCTACAAAATTAACTAGTGGACAAGGATACTAAACAGGTCATATCTATAAAACATTGCTTATATTCATTAAAAATCGTCTAATGGTACCCAAATTACAATGGAAATTACGTTCTGGGTCGCAAGGGGTTAAGTCTAAGTAGTGTTTATTTATTTTGTGTATTTATGTTACCTGCTTGTAAAGTGATGAATAAAAAGCTTCGTCAAAATTATGCGTTTGATTGGGGTAGATGGTCAATGGTGTTCTTTTTTATTTCATTATATTTTATATTTAGAGAACAAGAAAAGGTCATTAATTTTCTAGCCATGCTTTGATATTAGTGACGGGGCGAATAATGTCATGCTATTGATGATACTGATGATGATAATTGTAATGAAAATAATATATGTCATATGATAATAATAATAATTTAGTAGTAACGATGAGAATAAAAATGAAAATAATAAATATAATAATAATGATAATAAAAACAATAATAATAATAATAATAATAATAATAATAATGAAACATAATTATAACAATACGAATAAGACGAATAGAAAAAAAGTATAACACCTATAGTATTGATTATAGTAAATATAATGAATTATAGAAATAATAAAAATAATAACAATAATGATGGTAATAACAATACTAATGATAATGAGAGAAACAATCAATCATACTGCCACTATACTCTTCGTCATACCAAAAATAGTATAAGCTCCTCCCACACCCAGTACACGGTGGAGCCTATAGCTTGCCGTAATGCTAGGTGGCTGACAACATTCGGTAAAAGGACGTACAAAACACTGCTGTCCAAGCGAAATTCGCCTTTATCGTCCGCTAGACGGACAGTCCGCTAGCCTTGCAAATCCCATGAGATAAACTCCCTTTTCACACCTGGACCCAAAGGCCCATCCACCTGATGTGATTAGAAGCAGACTGGTGGCAGAGGGTTGAGGTTAGGTTAGATTAGGTTAGGTTAGGTTAGGTTAGGTTAGGTTAGGCTGAGGTTAGGTTAGGTTAGGTTAGGTTAGGTTAGGTTGAGGCTGAGGTTAGGTTAGGTTAGATTAGGTTAGGTTAAGGCTGAGGTTAGGTTGAGGTTAGGTTGAGGTCAAGGACGACCTCGAGGTTGACCTCCACCTCAAACTCGAGGTCGAGGTTGACCCTCGACTTCGACCTCGAGGTTAACCTCGAAGTAAACCTCAACCTCAAGGTCAACCTCGAGGTCGAGGTCAACCTCGAGGTCGAGGTCAACCTCGAGGTCGAGGTCAACCGCGAGGTCGTCAACCTCGAGGTCAAGGCCGACCTCGACCTAACCTAGACCTCAACCTAGCCTAACC
This sequence comes from Chionoecetes opilio, assembly GCA_016584305.1. Classification (NCBI taxonomy): domain Eukaryota; kingdom Metazoa; phylum Arthropoda; class Malacostraca; order Decapoda; family Majidae; genus Chionoecetes; species Chionoecetes opilio. The sequence continues at coordinate 283,624 of JACEEZ010018788.1, forward strand.
TAAACCTAACCTAACCTAACTCTGACCTCTACCTCTCCAACCAGAAGCAGACTGGTTGCAGATGGGTTGAGGTTAGGTTAGGTTAGGTTGAGGCTGAGGTTGAGGTTAGGTTAGGTTGAGGTTAGGTTGAGTTTGAGGTCGAGCTAGAGGTTGACCCTTGACTTCGACCTCGAGGTCAACCTTGTGGTCGAGGTCAAACTCAAGGTCAACCTCAAGGTCGAGATCGAGGTCAACCTCGAGGTCGACCTCGACCTAACCTAACCCTCAACCTAGCCTAACCTAACTAACTAACTAACTCGACCTCTCCTCTCTACCAAGTGAATTTCGCTTGGACAGCAGTGTTTTGTACGTCCTTTTACCGACTGTTGTCAGCCACTTAGCATTACGGCAAGCTATGGGCTTTAGGCTCCACCGTCTACTGGGTGTGGGAGGAGCTTATATTATTTTTGGTATGACGAAGAGTATAGCACTAATAATAATAATAATAATATGATAATGACAAACATGGTAATGATGATAACTAATAATAATAATAATAATAATAATGATACTTGTAATGTTAATAACAAGAATGAGAATTATACCAATAATATCAATGATAATAATAATAATACAATAATATTAATAATAATGACAATGATAATAATAATGACAATATTGAATGAAAATAATAACAACAATAACAATGATAAATATTTAATTAATGACAATAATGATACTACTACTAATAACAATAAAAACAATAATGATAATAATATACATGATCATAATAATAATAATGATATAAACGGGTGATGAAGAAGAACGTGTCAGTTATGTGTACAGAACAATAACAATAATAATAACAGCAATAATAATAACAGCAATAATAATAACAGCAATAATAATGGTCTGCTGTGATGATACGTAGCGTGCCGGAGTCGTGTGGGCAAGTGTCTGTTTATGAGAGAATGTCTATTTACTAACAAAGGCAAAGAAAACGGACGTTGAGGGGAATACTTACTAATATTGACTTGCATGGAGTTTCCTCAGATACCTTAACCCCTTCACACCCAGATATTTCTTTTGCTATATAAAATCGTCTGTTTTCGAGCCATAAAATTACGAAAAGTAACTGAATATACAAAATTAGTTAGTGAACAAGGATACTAAACAGGTCATATCTATAAAATATTGCTTATATTCACTAAAAATCGTCTAATGGTCCTACCCAAATTACAATGGAAATTACGTTCTGGGTCTCAAGGGGTTAAGTAATAAGAGGCCGTGCAGGGAAACGCGAGGGGAAAACCAAGGTGGGGAACTCTCCTCGTGACACCCGCGTCGCCTTTCACTTCCTAGCCCACTTGTCTGACAGGTTCCAACAATAATGATAATAAATAATAATAATAATAATAATAATAATAAACAATTCAATAATAATAATTTAATAATAATAATAATAATAATAATAATAATGATCATATAATTTAAGTATTAAATAAGATCATAATAAAAATGTTAATAGAAAAAATAATCATGTGTATAATTATGGTAGCAAAAAAAGTAACAAAAATGCTAATAATTAATTAAAGTAATAATACAAATAATGCAAATAAAAATTATTCTAATATAAATCTATAATAGTAATAATTTTGTTTATAATATTAATGATAAAATTGATAATAAAAATAACACTACCAATTATTATAACAATGATCCTACTATTATCAGCATTTCTATCAAATATTTGTTTGTATAATTATTGTTATCACTATTCATTATTATCATTAATGTCATTTTTACCATCATTATTATTATTACTAATATTATCATTATTCATTACTATTATGATCACTTGTATGAATAGTGTCATTGTATTTATTCCCATTATAATGACCATTGTTATTAGTATTATTACTTCTATTATTATTATTATCATTATTACTTCTATCATTATTATTATTATTATTATTGTTATCCTTATCATTATTATCATTGTTGTCATTTACATCATTACACAGTAGGCCTAGGTACTATTTATTGCTTTAACATTATTTTCAAAATTATAGCTACCATTAATAATAATGATAACTATAATAATATAATAATAATAATAATAATAATAACAATGACAATATTAGTGAAAATAATAATGACAGCAATGTATATGTTCTAATTGTTTTTATCATTATAATAATTATTGTTGTTTTTATTGGAGGTATTACACGGTGCTCCACTTGGCTCCACCCGTCGCGCTACTCCTTTCTCCACCACGCGGGGTCACCACCACCACAGCAGCAGCACCACCACCACAGCAGCAGCACCACACCACCACCACCACACCACCACCCACCACGGCACCACCACCACCACCACCACCACCACCACGGCACTACCACCACCACCACCACCACGGCACCACCACCACGGCACCACCACCACCACCACCACCACCACGGCACTACCACCACCACCACCACCACCACCACGGCACCACCACCACCACCACCACCACGGCACCACCCACCACCACCACCACCACCACACGCACCACCACCACCACCACGGCACCACCACCACCACCACCACCACGGCACCACCACCACCACCACCACGGCACTACCACCACCACCACCACCACCACCACAACTACCACCACCACCACCACCACGGCAGCCCCACCACTAACACCACCACCACAAGTAACACCACGGCACCACCACCACGGCACCACCACCACCACCACCACGGCACCACCACCACCACCACCACGGCACCACCACCACCACCACGGCACCACCACCACCACGTCAGCCCCACCACTAACACCACCACCACCACGGCACCACCACCACCACCACCACCCCTAACACCACCACCACAACTAACACCACCACCGCCACGTCAGCACCACCACCACCACGGCACCACCGCCACGGCTCCACCACCACAACTAACACCACCACCACCACCACGGCACCACCACCACGGCAGCACCACCACCACCACGGCACCACCACCACCACCACGGCACCACCATCACCACCACCACCACGGCACCACCACCACCACCACCGCCACGGCAGCACCACACCCCAAGACATCATCTCAATACAGTCTCCGCACATGCTCTTCCCACATTCCCAATCAATTAAGACGTAAGAACATTAGACAATAAGGAAGCTACAAGAGGCCGCGAGACCTACACGAGGTAGTTCCTGTTACTTAACACTACCTACATCCACCTTTCATCCCCATCCATGAATTTACCTAGCCTCCTTTTAAAGCTCTCTAATGACTCCGCACTAACTACCTGTCTACTGAGTCCATTCCAATCATTTACCACCCTATTTGTGAACCAGTTTTTCCCTATTTCTTTTTTAAATCTACGCTTTTCCAGCCTGAATCCGTGAATCACCTGTTTGCATGAAGTAGTGTTACAAGAGAACCAAACAGACTAAACACTTCATTAACCCCTTCACGCCCAGATCTTTCCTTTGCTATAGAAAATTGTATGTTGTCGAGCCATAAAACAATAAAAAGTCACTGAATATACCAAATTAGCTAGTGGACAAGGATACTAAACAGGTCATAGCTATAAAATATTGCTTATAGTCAATAAAAATCGTCTAATGGTACCCAAATTACAATGGAAATGACGTTCTGGGCCTCAAGGGGTTAAGAGTAATGGGAGACAGATTATCGAATTACAGATTTTTTTTCCTATTATTATGATTTTATATAAAGGTTAATGTACAAATTTTACCTTTTTTTATTCATATCAAAATCAAAGTTTCGTATTTTCTGCTGTTTTTGATCGCACAACTCCTCCTATGGTCTTATAACCCACATCCTTTCGTTCCTCGCCTTACTTTCCCTTCCTTTCTTCCTTCTAATCTTTTTTTTTTATTCATATCAAAATCAAAGTTTCATATTTTCTTTTGTTTTTGATCGCACAACTACTCCTATGGTCTTATAACCCACTTCCTTTGCTGCCTCCACCTTACTTTCCCTTCCTTTCTTAACACCTCCGCAATCTTCAGCTCAGAGACTTCCCGCTAAGTTATCACCACGCGATGCCCTTTGTTACCGTAGCGAAGGGTTATCTTGGGCTGGGTAAGGGCTTAAAGGCGGCTCATGGGGCGGGAGGGCTTGAGAATGGAAGGGGGGAGGCTTGGAGGAAGGAGGGAGGGGGGGGGGGGGCGTGATGAGGGCGTGGTGGTGGTGGTGGTCAAAAGGAATACATTGAAAGTAAATGTTGACGAAATATGAACACAGCGGCCACTCACACCCGCCTGGTCTCTCTCTCTCTCTCTCTCTCTCTCTCTCTCTCTCTCTCTCTCTCTCTCTCTCTCTCTCTCGAAGAAGAAGAAGAAGAAGAAGAAGAACAAGAAGAACAAGAAGAACAAGAAGAACAAGAAAAGTTGAGAAGTAACTATTGCAAGATATTATGAACACTATATTATGTGCAGCCACTTTTGTATCTGTAAATGATACTTGTATACTATCAAGGCTGTATTAGGACGTTCAAAAGGTGTATTCATTACTATTATTAAAAATTTTTCATTATTGTTGTTAACCCCTTGAGACCCAGTACGTAATTTCCATTGTAATTTGGGCACCATAAGGCAATTTTTAGTGACTATAAGCAATGTTTTATAGCTATGACCTGTTTAGTATCCTTGCCCACTAACTAATTTGGTATATTCAGTTATTTTTCGTTATTTTATGGCTAACAACAGACGATTTTATATAGCCAAGGAAAGATCTGGGCGTGAAGGGTTAACAGCCTTGATTGTTTTGATCTTTGTTATTCTTATCAATAGTAATATTATTCATTATTGTTATTACTATCATTAATAACCATTAGTTTTATCGTTATTATTATCATTGTAACTTATTTCTTCTTATTATTATTCATATTCATTATTATTATAACTATAAACATTGCGATTATTATCATTGCTATTATTATCATCATGTTAACTTATTATACATTGTTATTATTTATGAACGTTGATCTTTGTTATTATCATTCTTATATTATTATATAATATATATATATATATATATATAATTGATATTATATATACTATATATATCATAAATATACATATAGTATATACATATATATACCTTATAGTTATATATATATATATATACATATATATATATATATATATATATGAATATATTTGCGGAATTTGTAACAAGGCATTAAGTTGTACATTAAGTAGGGAATATTAATTTGCTGATTTGTTTTTCAAATGTAATTTAGTCCCGGCCGTCCGTCGTGCACGCTGCATCTGCTTGGCTTTTCAAAGAGTTCAGCATAAAGTCCATAACAAAATTAAGACTCAAATGGACATTTTTGTGATTTTCTTCACATGCTTAATAATTAGTAATGCATTAAGGCCAATCAATATCCATCAATAAAAATCCATCTCTCGGCCAACGGCCTCAAATTTTCCCTGTCACACACACACACACACACACACACACACACACACACACACACACACACACACGTAAGTATTTAAGATAAACTATATCTTTCTTTATAAACTATATCTTTTATTTCTAAACTATACGGTTTCTTTTTTCCCCATTCAATTTCCACCCTTTTCTTTCTCCCCTTTTCGAAGTCAAATTTCCCTCAAACAGGTCAATTTCCCTGCCTTTAGCATCACAGCATCACAGCGCGAGGCCGTCTGTGCAGCACGCGGAGTGAGCGGCGCCTCATTACCGCTAAACACACACGAGGGCGTGAGGGCGGCTGAGGCACGAGGCAGGCACGTGGAGGCCCGGGAGGTCACGACACTCACTACTTGGTCCGCCCTAACCCTCCCACTGCACCCCTTACACCCCCTCCCCCTTCCTTCCCTTCCCTGACCCCCCTTCCCTTCCCTTCCCTTCCCTGACCCCCTTCCCTTCCCTTCCCTTACACCCCTCCTTCCCTTCCCTTACACCCCTTCCCTTCCCTTCCCTACACCCTCCCCTTCCTTCCTTCCCTAACCCCCCTCCCCCTTCCCTCCCTTCCCTTCCCTTCCCTACCCCCTCCCCTTCCCTCCCTTCCCTTCCCTTCCCTAACCCCCCTCCCCCTTCCTTCCCTCCCTCACCTCCCCCTTCCTTCCTTCCCTAACCCCCTCCCCCTTCCTTCCTTACACCTTCCCCTTACCTCCCTTCCCTAACCCCCCTCCCACCCACACATGCTCGCCTGTTAACCTTGACACTGACTTTGCCGCTTTGCTTTGCCTCGCCTCGCCCAATCATCTGGATGGCGCGTCATGCTATATCTGTGTTACCTATTTCCTTCCCTATACTTACACACGCCTGTTGGGTGGGATGACGTTGCCTAATTCCAGCGTCATGACTCGCCACTGAGAAACAGAAAAGAGTTCATGTTCCCTACTAACTGTTAATCAAATAGGTGATGCCATATATACCAGGTGCAATGCTGCCATACCAGGTGATTTTTTTTTTTACGTATCAGCTTATAACGCCTGCAGGCTTAATTTGATCTCTATTATTCCTGGATGCCTCGGCTGCCTGGCCCTGCGTCCCTCACCGCGCTGACACCTTAACCTTAAGCAGTCTTACGTCACTGACCTACCAGTCACTAATATAATATGTGCGAATGAACATTTGCATCGCGAATTGAAACTCAGTAAGAAGTAATTGTTTTATTATCATGACCTACTAGATTAAAATAATCTATAAATATATCAATAAAATAACCAATAAAGATTAAAAGGTTTAACTTTTGCTTCGACAAAAAAGATAACTTTTTTTTTTTTTTTACAAGATAATATTTTGCTCCTGTGTAGGTAGGCGGAACAGTGTTTAGAAATTATAAGCTTAATGTATAACCTCCAGAGTTACTGCAAATCATGAAGACATCGGCGAAATGTTACCAGTTCAATGTAAGAGTTCAAGGTTCAAGAATCAGTAACAGAGGCACGGGCAACGACCGAGGCGCCGTGAAGCACGTGAAGCCTTGAACGGGCAAAGTCTTGCAAGACCTGAGAAGGTCTGGGACACGCCCGGACATCATATGCGGGACATTCTATAGAGTGTTATCATGCTCAAGCTGATCTCAGACGTTGTTCAAGACCCCAAGAGGCTTCTTACTCCTTGAAGCGTCTGGAGGACTCACTAAGAAGCGCAGAGGACTGCTCTTAGCTACATCAACACTCATATGTGTTTAATAAATAAAGTATCAGTGGTTACACCTTCAATATAGTAACACTCGTTCATTCTGCTGATCTATATTTCCAATGAGTATTGCTTGAGTTTAGCTGGACATTACGTTCTCCATGATGGCACGGGACTCCCATTCTCTATAAGAGGCATTTCCTGCTCCCTGGCGCAGGTGATAAAATTTCAACATGAAGAGGACGACGGGCTCCCTGCCGAGACATTACGAGGCATTAATTTCAAGCGCTAAGAAGTGTGAAGACGCCGCCGCCACAACCTTTGCCCCAGGTGATACAAGGTCATTAGCAACAACAGAGGGAACAGTCGAAGGCAAGACCGCCGTCAACAACCTCATTGTCCGAGATACAATTATCAAACAATCATCAACATGACCCTTTCAGTGGCTGTCCCGACCAATCATCATCATCATCAATCAACCAGCCAGAGGGCGATGAGCGTGGACGCCTCGACCTGACTGACTTCAGTGGCAAGAAACCTGAGACAGTGACCAGGGAACAAGACACGCAGAGGCCGTACACGTTCCAAGACAAGATTGGAACTGATTTCAAACTTTCACTTTCATAAATCTCTCCGAAAAGATATCTATTTTTATGTCATGACTTGTTTTTCCGCCCCTGGTCTGTCCCGTCTGCGTGAACGAAACAATGAATTGAATCAAGGTAAAAAGCTGAGACAGGTAAATCAGGGTCGGACTAAACACCGCAAACTACCGCAAACTACTACAAACCACCGCAAACCACCAGCAAACCACCCGCAAACCACCGAAACTCCCTCACATTGCATGCAAATCAATAACAAAACATTAATATCTTTCAGCAAACTAACCACAAACCTCCAAAAACTACCTAACCTAACCTAATATGAGGGAGTTTCAGTGGTTTGTGGTAGTTTTTGGTGGTTTGTGGTAGTTTTTGGTAGTTTGTGATAGTTTTTGGTGGTTTGTGGTAGTTTTTGGTGGTTTGTGGTAGTTTTTGGTAGTTTTTGGTAGTTTTTGGTGGTTTGTGATAGTTTTTGGAAGTTTGTGATAGTTTTTGGAGGTTTGTGATAGTTTTTGGAGGTTTGTGATAGTTTTTGGTGGTTTGTGATAGTTTTTGGAGGTTTGTGATAGTTTTTGGTGGTTTGTGATAGTTTTTGGTGGTTTGTGATAGTTTTTGGTGGTTTGTGATAGTTTTTGGTGGTTTGTGATAGTTTTTGGTGGTTTGTGATAGTTTTTGGTGGTTTGTGATAGTTTTTGGTGGTTTGTGATAGTTTTTGGTGGTTTGTGATAGTTTTTGGTGGTTTGTGATAGTTTTTGGTGGTTTGTGATAGTTTTTGGTGGTTTGTGATAGTTTTGGTGGTTTGTGATAGTTTGGTGTTGTGATAGTTTTTGGAAGTTTGTGATAGTTTTTGGAGTTTGTGGTAGTTTTTGGTGGTTTGTGATAGTTTTTGGAGGTTTGTGGTAGTTTGGTTGTGATAGTTTTTGGGTTGATAGTTTTGGTGGTTTGTGTAGTTTTTGGTGGTTTGTGGTAGTTTTTGGTGGTTTGTGGTAGTTTTTGGTAGTTTTTGGGTGGTTTGTGATAGTTTTTGGAGGTTTGTGGTTAGTTTGCTGAAAGATATTAATGTTTTGCTAATGATTTGCATGCAATGTGAGGGAGTTTCAGTGGTTTGTGGGTAGTTTGCTGGTGGTTTGCGGTAGTTTGCGGTAGTTTGCGGTAGTTTGCGGTGGTTTGCGGTGGTTAGTCCGACCGGGTAAATCATGTGGTAATACAGCGACCAAAGAGTGTGAGATTTCTTGGACATTACCGCAAACTTGACCCGATTTTCTTAATTAACACGAGGAAGAAGGCAAAGGTTCCTCGCACACGATCATCACTCCTGCTCGACGACTCTTTAAAATGACGTGATTGCGCAAAACAACTCGCGACCATCAGACTGCATGTTCCTCATTTGATAGGCGAGGTAAAGGCGTTGTGGACGAGGTTAAAGACACGCTCTGGCTGGAGGGGCTTGTGGGCATTAGTAATAATAACTATAAAGAGGAACTGAAGGCGTTGGCAATACTGTGTCGCGGTGTCGCTATGATGGAAGGCCAATGACAGTCGTAATGCTTCATGACTTAATCTTTACAAATCTGGGGTTTTTTTCTCCTCTCTCAACTAATAAATTTTCGAAAAGGTGTGTCAACCAGAATATGATGAGAAAAATTATGGGTGGGAAAAAAATAGGGATAATTTATTGTTTCACCCAACCAACGATTTTCTGATGCGCCTTATGTTTTTCTAGTGTGTTTTTATGTGTTTTGAATGAATCTGCTAACCGTTTCTGTCGCAATTTTTTTTTTTTTATTTTTTTTAAGGTAGATAAAGGTTAGGTTTTTTTTTTTTTTTTTTTTAAAGTTAGATAAAGGTTAGGTTAGGTATAGGTTAGATTAGGTTAGGTTAGGTTAGGTTAGGTTAGGTATAGGTAAAGGTTAGGTAAGGTAAGGTAAGGTTAGGTTAGGTTAGGTTAGGTTTAGGTTAATTCTTTTGTTTTGTTTTGTTTTGTCATCTTTGCGCAAAACAAAACAAAAAAGTAAAAAAAAATGCGACAGAAACGGTTGGTTAGCAGATTCATTCAAAACACATCAAAACACACCAGAAAAACATAAGGCGCATCAGAAAATCATTGGTTGGGTGAAACTATAAATTGACCAAAAAATAGAAATCACAGAGTAAATAAAAAGTCACGCGGGTACTTACCGATACGGAGAAGCTACCAGGAAGAACAGTAGGTCCTGAGGAGGCGGACGGAGTGGACACAGCACAGGGTGGAGAGTCAGGCTCGCTCTGCTCTGTAACCAAACCAAAGACGGAAGCTAGTCTCAATTAAGTAGAATTTGAAGCCTCGAACTGACACACCGAAGCTCCGATCGGGGAATGACACTACTTGAGTAAGCAGGAGGCGAGGATCGAAGCACTTAACCCCGTGAGGCCCAGAACGTATTTTCCATTGTAATTTGGGTACCATTAGACGATTTTTAGTGGCTATAAGCAATATTTTATAACTATGACCTGTTTAGTATCCTTGTCGACTATCTAATTTGATATATTAAGCTACTTTTCGTAATTTTATGGCTCGACAACATACGATTTTTTATAGCAAAGGAAATATCTGGGCGTGAAGGGGTTAGTGGTGGTTTGATGCACGTTCGAGCAGTCAGGTGGAGCTTCGGAGCCGGGGGAAACTAAGGTCGTAACAGTGTGTGTGTGTGTGTGTGTGTGTAATAAAGTATTGAGAACTGTGAACAGATAATAGCAAAGGAGCAACAAAGAGTGTGTGAGAGAGAGAGAGAGAGAGAGAGAGAGAGAGAGAGAGAGAGAGAGAGAGAGAGAGAGAGAGAGAGAGAGAGAGAGAGAGAGAGAGAGAGAGAGAGAGAGAGAGAGAGAGAGAGAGAGAGAGAGAGAGAGAGAGAGAGAGAGAGAGGAGAGAGAGAGAGAGAGAGGAGAGAGAGAGAGAGAGAGGAGAGAGAGAGAGAGAGAGAGAGAGAGAGAGAGAGAGAGAGAGAGAGAGAGAGAGAAAAATATATATATATATAGAGTCATTAAAACCGATTGTCTTGCCGAGCATCATGATTATTACGGGTAACCTCTGCTAATAACAATAATAACAATAATAATCACATGAAACTATATTGATGATAATAACAATAATGGTAACAGTAATGATATTAATAACGACAATGATATAATAATAATAATAATAATAATAATAATAATAATAATAATAATAATAATAATAATAATAATAATAATAATAATAATAATCTCACACAATGTTTCAAAAGCATACACGAGAAGAAGAAAAATAAAAGCAAGCTGCACACTTAAGGAGCAGCTGGATGCAAGACAAGGCACAGCTGGTCTAGTCAAGCCTCGCAACACAGCACACGACCCAGGAAGCTGCGGCAATACCTCCATCAAAGCAGTTGTTGACCCCATCCATCCGTGACCTGTAATACTCTTGACCTGATCTGTGCCTTTGCCAACACGCCCCGCCACGCCCCGCCACGCCCCGCCCCTGTGAGTCACGCCTCAAGCACACAGGTATGGCTCAATCAAGCAAATTACATCCTCACCCACCCTCACACCCACCTGCACGAAACGGTGGGTGTGACTGCGTTGAGGTATGCGTGGAGGAGGGCGCGGGTGTGGGTGCTATCTGTGGGTGATTACCTCAGACATGGGGCACGTGCTGACATGGGTGGGTGGGGGGGGAGAGTGTGACGTCACGGAAAGGCACGTATATAAAGGTGGTCACGGATTGCAAGACAGCAGTGCTTCCCCAACGTCGCTATGATACTGCAGGTTCATGTTATTTATTGTTCAGATACTGCAGGTTCATGTTATTTATTGTTCAGAGAAATGACGTATACTGTTATAGAAATTGGCCCACCCCCTTTTTTTATGCTCTTACTGTCTTCTTTATAGGGACTGGCAACTCAGCGGGCTTTGTGTTACCTCTTTTTGTTGTGCCCTTGGCCAGTCCTTTATGATGTAAAAAAAAAAAAAAAAAAAAAAAAATGTTGCGCCCTGAAGATATACATAATGATTACTATGTTTTTGTGTTGTTTTGTTAGAGGAGTGTGGCAGCGGTGGTGGTGGTGGTGGTGGTGGCGGCGGTGGTGAGGGTGGAAGGCGACGGCGTTACTGGCGGTTCTGCTCCGCGTTACTACGAAACAGTCGTCCCTAAGGTGATACACAGGCCGCTACATATAACGTTGCCGCTGAACATAACAAAATAATGTACATCCCTTCCTTCATATTCTATCTCTTTACCATTTCCCTTCCTTCATATTCTATCTCTTTACCATTTCCCTTCCTTCATATTCTATCTCTTTACCATTTCCCTTCCTTCATATTCTATCTCTTTACCATTTCCCTCCCTTCATATTCTATCTCTTTACCATTTCCCTCCCTTCATATTCTATCTCTTTACCATTTCCCTTCCTTCATATTCTATCTCTTTACCATTTCCCTCCCTTCACATTCTATCTCTTTACCATTTCCCTTCCTTCATATTCTATCTCTTTACCATTTCCCTTCCTTCATATTCTATCTCTCCTTGCAGGATGGGAAGCAGCAGTCGCAGCAGGAGACACCTTACAACTTTGACTACGCCGTGAAGGACGATACATTCAGCACCGACTTCGGCCAACAAAAGTCACGTGACGGCGAACACACCAAAGGCTCCTACTACGTGCACCTTCCCGACGGCCGCCTGCAGAAGGTGACTTACTACGTGGACGGCGACTCGGGCTTCGTGGCAGAGGTCAGCTACGAGGGAGAGGCGCGAAAACACGTGGCAAAAGAGTCAACGGAAGTCAGCGCCCCTACAAAGACCTACCGCAGACATGAATCTAAGGAGTCCGAGGAGTCCTACGTCCCTGCAAGGACTTCCTACCGCAGACATGAATCTAAGGAGTCCGAGGAGTCCTACGTCCCTGCAAGAACCTCCTACCGCTCCAGTGAGTCCAAGGAGTCCTACGCCCCTGCAAGAGCCTCCTACCGCTCCAGTGAGTCCAAGGAGTCCGAGGAGTCCTACATCCCTGCAAGAAACTCCTACCGCTCCAGTGAGTCCAAGGAATCGAGGGAATCCTACGCCCATTCCAGCGTCTCCTACCAGTCCCTTGAGCCCGTTGAGTCTGAGGAGGCTGCAGTGCACGCCGCACAGCCTAACAGGGTTCGAAAGGATCACAAAGAATCCTCCACGTACCGCAGCCCAACACGCCCTCAAGGCTCCTCTAACACTGTACAGCGACTGGCCGCGACCAAACCCTCACGACGGCGACCTAAGCATTCCTCGGAAGAAACCCAGACGTCACCCTTCTCAGGCCTTCCTCTGAGACCAAAGAAAGCACATCCACCACAAGAAGTCTTTCACTCCAATGAGTCCTCTTCGAGTTTCGAGGATAATAGGAGAGTGAAGGACTCAGAGGAGACGCTCTCCGCCCCAACTAACCTCTCTCAAGATTCCTACGAGCCCCCAATCTATATTCCCAAATACAGGCGCTCTAACCCTTAATTGCCCGAGAATCGGCTGCCAATGAGTCTAGTGAGATTAGTTTCCTTTTACTTCCGTGAATAATAAAGGTAAACTTATACGTTGTTGATTTGTACTGTGTTTTCGTCGCATCTCAATAAAAGCTTCTTAACTAAGCTGTGTTGCCTCCCCTGTCTCACCCTTCCTCACGCGCCACGCCCTTCACGCTCCCAGGTAGGGGAGAGCGGGGCAGGTTGCATCATTGCCTCTAACTCGCAATAACTTTTTGTATTATTATTATTGTTGTAGTTGTAGTAGTAGTAGTTTATTGTAGTAGTAGTAGTAGTAGTAGTAGTAGTAGTAGTAGTAGTATTAAGACGATGTACGTGTGATAACATGCGAGTTAGAGGCAATTGTGCAACCTACCCTCGATGCAACCTGCCCCGCTCTCCCAGGTACTCGCAGTCATGGCAATTTCTAACACGTGTTGATCCAGTTTTACAGTTTTACATTCTCGTGTTTTTACAGACACGTAAATATTGGACTGATGCTGTTAGGAATATGAGCTGGTTTACAAACACAAATGAGTGTGATCAACTTTTTCTAAAACTTGCAGTCCTCGTGTTGTGTGGCGTCAAGCGGTCGTGACTCTATTGATGTTACTAACAGGCTGTCTCAGGCTGGATTATCAGATGTTTATCTTAGCGCTGACTCGCCCCTCCGCCAAATGGACTGCAGCCATATTCCTTTGTATATTTTTCGTATAATATCTTTATATTCAAATAATCACCTCGTCCAGCCCAGGCAGCTCTGTGGTCCATGAATACTGGATGTCGATGTTTCACCTCATTTATCGTTCCTATCTTCACCGCGTGAATCGTAAACAGGAAGATCAGCAATAGGTGACAAACCAAAAATGTTCTTCACCGTCATGTTATCAACCTCTTCTTTAACTTTTGAATAAAACTTTGGCAAGCAAAATACTGCTTTATTATTCATAAATATAGTAAAGTGTTTACATAAACTACTATGGGAGGCAGACGAGTGTCGGCACGGCACGGGGTTCTGGTCGGAACCAGGGGGTGAGAGTGGCGGTGAAGTGGCGATGAGACCCTCCAGGGGCTGCAAGGGTGGTAGGCCTCGAGTGTTAGTTGTAGTACTCGCGGGATCCAGATTCATGGGACTCTGAGGAGTAGCGGGCCTCGCCCTCGTAGGTCACCTCCGCCTTGAAGCCGGAGTCACCGTCCACCACGTACTTCACCTTCTGCAGGCGGCCGTCGGGCAGGTTCACGTAGTAGCCGCCGTCCGTGTGCTCGTCGTCGCGGTTCTCCTCCTGTCCGTAGTGGTTGTTGGATTCGCTGTCGTCCACACTCCACTGGAAGCTGTACTTGGGCACCTCGTACGAGTCCTCGTAGGAGCGGGAGTCCTCGTAGGAGCGGGAGTCCTGTGGGGGAGCCTCAGCGTGAGTCAAGGCCACTGCGACCACTGTCTAGCTCTGACTTGTCCCTTAGCCCTCTAAGGGACTTGGCAGGACGCACAAGTCACAGGCAGTCAGGGTTGCCCTCTCAAGGGTTGTACGTCGTGATGGATATTAGAGACTGTTTACACCGACAAGCGACTGTCCTACCAAAGAGGTTTTAAAAAAGATCCTGTAACGCTGAGCGAGGCTTGTGAGGTGAAAGGAATATTCAGAACTGCGAGTATGTATGACCTTATCCCTTAAGTAATTCAAATATTGGACTCACCTTTGGGAGTAACGAGGACAGTGAACCCTCTCTATAAGGGATTGTAAAGGACACACTACCCACATCAAGTGTCATCCTACAGAACTACAGGAAGTGACTACAGGAGACAAAAGGCATAGCTACGAGGACCCCGAGGGCCACACACACTTACCGGAACACTGTAACCTGAGCTGGGCTCGTCGGCAGCGGCGGCGGCCACCACCGTCAGGAGGAGCAGTACCTGTAGGGACAAACAAGGCAATTAGAGGTCATCCTTGTTACGGGTGACAGTTAGTCATTGCCGCCACTAACATAAACACCCTCACTCACAGAGACGCTAAATTCTCCCAACCTTAGTGGAAACATTCAATAGGTTGCATAATAGTATTACTATCTTGCCGCTTTGAAGGGTATTTCTCGGGTACGTTTGAGTTGAGGAAGGTGTTGTGTGCCTGGCAATAGCATGGTGCTTGTGTTGGTGGTGAGGACAGGTAATAACAGTGTTGTCACTACACTATGGTGTCCCTCGGGAGGAGAGTGTGACGGGGCGGCTCTGATAGTGTTGTTGGTCACGTGATTGAGTGACGCTCAAGGGAAAGCCTCGGCTGAGGGGGAGCGAGGCTGTGTGTGGCGCCCCTCGGGACACCTGCCGAGGGAGCGGTGGCTACCTTGGCGTTCATGGTGTGAGTTGGGCGAAGGATCTTGACTGATGACCATGGCCGCTGGTTGTCTCATATATATATGTGGCGACAAGGGAGCGGGGACCAGTTTTTGTGACCCAGAAGGGACCTTAGGAGCGATGGCCAGGTTAAGAGACAAAGGGCATTGATCTTGGGATTTTTTCTTTCGTCATCTTGCCCCATCTCGGTGTTTGCGCTCATTATGGTGTAGATGTCACCTGAAAATCACTAATGTGATGATAGATTGTGAAGCATCGGAATGTATTAGCATAACACTAACTAAAAGAGTATATTGATGTTGAGAAAGTAAGTGTGACTCCATTGTAGCATTCATTGCCGCTGTATGTCATAGACTGAAATGGGAGACGCCTCTTGTTTGAACACTTACTTATGAAACAAATGACTTTACTCTTTATCAGCTTACTCTGAACACCTTGTGGCCATTTGTACAATGTTACTTACAATCAATCCCTCTCATCCAGATGCTTCAGTGCGCCACGTGTTCAATAATCGGACTCCAATCCGATTTTATGACAAAAAATTCCCCTGGACTCCTATGACCTCGACCTCGAGACGAATGCTTCCACCATCTTTTAAGAGAAAAGCTACTCGTCTATAGGTAACTACAAAGTCCTTCTGCCATGAGGCAATGGAACCCAAACTGTGAAGGCGGCAGGGACACTATAATGAGGATATTGTGAATACGGGCGACATCATGCGCTGTTTTCCTGTGGGAGACGATGTTACGCCTTAACCCCTTCACGCCCAGATCTTTCATTTGCTATATGAAATCGTCTGTTGTTAGCCATACAATTACGAAAAGTAACTAAATATACCAAATTAGTTAGTCGACAAGGATACTAAACAGGTCATATCTATAAAATATTGCTTATATTCACTAAAAATCGTCTAATGGTTCCCAAATTACAATGGAAATTACGTTTTGGGTCTCAAGGGGTTAAAGGACCACCTGAGCACTTCGAGGAACAGCCATCAACATATCTGTGCGTGAAGGCCAAATCCTGGAAGCTATGATCGCCCTCCTATTTCTACTATGACCTATATAGTGCACACGAGTCATCTTCGATAATTCAACTGCTCCGGCGTAGTAAAAAAAAGTTGATAGTCTATACATAAGCGCTATTCAAGGATCGCCTTTGTAGAAAAAATGAGCAACATGAAGGAATCAAAGCCTTGGAAAACAACGAGTCTCCAGTGATCGGCCGAGCCACTCATCCCCTTGAAAGACCAGCGATCTATTGAAACAAGTGACCAGAGAGTCGACAAAAGACGGATGGATGATGCCCAGGGTCCCGCCGCTGCCCGCGCCCCTAACACACACACGTCACACACACTACCACCACACACACACTACCACCACACACACACTACCACCACACACACACTTCCACCACACACACCCTTCCCTTCCCTGCTATGCTTGCAACACATCCGCACATCAGCAAACCAAGAGAAAGACTTATTGTTGCTTGCGAAAACTTCCCACGTACACGAATACAACTCGGCAAAACTTTCCCATTACCGTCATCACTTCAACTATTACGTGTAGTTTGCTAACCTACAGACAGACAGACAGACAGACACACACAGACAGACAGACATAGTTAAACCTAATTCAACGTCGCTCCTGCACTGATAAGAAATGTGTGATAAGTAAACAACTCCAATTGACTGTTTTTATCACTTCTACAGCGTGCCACAACCGCGCCGCGCCACGGGTCTTGCAGGGACTCGCCAGGCTCTGACGCAACGACGGACCAAGTGGAAGGGAAAAAACCCAAAGTACAATCTCCACCTCTTGAAGATAAAAAAAATGGTTTTCGGCAAATATCGGTCAATATCGTCTACAATTAGCTTAGTTAATGCTGAGTCGCCATTGGAGTGGTTCAGTGGTTTATTTATTTATTTATTTATTTATTTTTTACTTTTTACATATTTACTTTTTCAATAGACTATCGTTGAGGCACCATAATTACTGCATCTTTCTGGGCCACGTGCAAAAAGCATTCATCCGTCTTATGAATTTGTTACATCTAGTTCATACTTGTATTTTACCGGTTAAGTGTGTGTGTGTGTGTGTGTGTGTGTTAGTGTGTGACTGTGTGTGTGTGTGTGTGTGTGTGTGTGTGTGTGTGTGTGTGTGTTTCTGTGTGACTGTGTGTGTGTATGTGTGTGTTCGTGTTCGCAACAATTTAAAAAAATGTAAGTCATAACCTGCATGTATGGTAAATCTTCTTCTTTTTCTCCATTACGATCCCTGACATGCTTCGGTAGTTCTGACTTGTCATTGTCAACTTTGTATAGTGATTCCCTAACTGATGTAATATACCTTCACCTAATACAAGCTATTAGAAAGGGCTTCTCATCGTACAGAGAAGAGAGGGGGGGGGGTGCCAGGAGGGAAGAAGGGAGGGAAAACTGTGAATAGGAGGATTTTACAGGTAAGTGACGTCATTGGCCTTAACCCTTGAGGCCCAGAGCGTAATTTCATGAATTCGGGTAGCATTAGAGATTTTTTGAGTGAATATAAGCAATATTTTATAGCTAGACCTATTTAGTCCCTGTCGACTAGAATTAGGTATATTCAGTACTTTTTGTTGTTTCATGGCTCGACAACATACGATTTTTTTGGCAAAGGAAAGATGTGGGTGTGTAAAGGGTTAACGGAGACGAGAGAGAGAGGAGAGAGAGAGAGAGAGAGAGAGAGAGGAGAGAGAGAGAGAGAGATGACTGAGAAGAGGAGAGAGAGAGGTGAGAGAGAGAGACGAGAGAGAGAGAAATAGAGATACATTACTTAAAAGGAAGATAGGTTATTTAGAAGGTTACGCCCCCTCTCTCTCGTCTCTTCTCTCTCTCTCTCTCTTCTCTACCGTGTGGTCTAGAAAGAAAGACTAGTGTAGGTGTTAAAAGACTGCCTGAGCTCTGCTCGACCGATGATGGCTCGCAGGATAGCATTACTGTTATAAGCTCAAAGCTCTCAAAACTCCTGTAGTCTACCCATCCGATAGTCGGCGCATTAGATATATATTTCTGATGCTATTTTTTTGTTTCATTATCTAAATCTAAGTGTAATCTAACTGTGAACTCAAAAGGTTTCAATATTCAATTATATACCCAAGATATCATGAAGCGTTTCACGGGCGATAAGGAAACATAACCCAGTCCATGTCAACGTCTGCTGTGGACTTGTTTGGTACACTCTTAGAAAAGAAGGGTAGGAAAAGGGTAGAAAAAGGGTGTTTGTAGTGATGAAATACTGCTACCCTTTTTCTACCCTTACAAATCTACCCTTTCGGATCGACGCAAATATACCCTTTTCCAACCCTCTCGTCTAAAAAGGGTAGATAAAGGGTAGATGAAGGGTATAATCGGCAGCATCTACCCTCCAGCCTGGACATAGGGTTTAAAAAGGGTAGTGATGGTGCGATGTAACAATTCGACCCTTAATGTACCCCCCATTTCTGAGAGTGTGCGACACCTGAAAACATAATAAAAGTGCATGGAAGACTTTAGATGCTTCATGTTTCTTCCTCAAAGCATGCAAACCTCATCCACTTTCAAAGGTTATTATCTCACCGCCAACCTGACAACAATGTCACTGTTAAAGTGTTATGTAAAAAGTGACGTTGTGATTGTAATGATGCTGTTTGCAATCACGGGCTTCGTCCAAACGGTACAGATCTGATGCCTGGCTGGCTAGGGAGGCTGATACTTGCACGCGTTGGCTCTCCATTTATCGCCTGAAGCTTAATTAGGAGATATGCAAACCAAAGGGGATTGCATATAGTAGTCCTCCGATACTAAGTGTACGTTATCCACAAACTGATCCTTTGTTCAGTATATCTTGTTAAATTTTGTCTCAGGGGAGATAATGGCCACAAAAGCTTACAAACAAACAAACCAGAGATTATCGTTTCTTCGGCATTGAAAAATTGCATTGGAAATGACCCCACGAAGAGAATGGAAGGCAGTCAGCGTATATGGCGACAAGTATATGGATAACAGTCCGAAGCAAATTTGGTAAATCATTCACACACCGAGTAGAAATGCACATTTATTATAAACATAGTATATAGTTTAAATAAGTAACACGGACGGTTGGCCAGGTGCCGGCGCTACATGGGAGTGGTGAGGGTGGCGGTGAAGTGGCGATGAGACCCTCAGGGGCTGCAAGGGTGGTAGGCCTCGAGTGTTAGTTGTAAGTACTCGCGGGATCCAGATTCATGGGACTCTGAGGAGTAGCTGGCCTCGCCCTCGTAGGTCACCTCCGCCTTGTAGCCGGAGTCACCGTCCACCACGTACTTCACCTTCTGCAGGCGGCCGTCGGGCAGGTTCACGTAGTACCCGCCGTCCGTGTGCTCGTCGTCGCGGTTCTCCTCCTGTCCGTAGTGGTTGTTGGATTCGCTGTCGTCCACACTCCACTGGAAGCTGTACTTGGGCACCTCGTACGAGTCCTCGTAGGAGCGGGAGTCCTCGTAGGAGCGGGAGTCCTGTGGGGGAGCCTCAGCGTGAGTAGAAGGCCACTGCGACCACTGTCTAGCTCTGACTGTCCCTTAGCCTCTAAGGGACTTGGCAGGACGCACAAGTCACAGGCAGTCAGGGTTGCCCTCTCAAGGGTTGTAGCGTCGTGATGGATATTAGAGACTGTTTACACGACAAGCGACTGTCCTACCAAAGAGGTTTTAAGAAAGATCCTGTAACGCTGAGCGAGGCTTGTGAGGTGAAAGGAATATTCAGAACTGCGAGTATGTATGACCTTATCCCTTAAGTAATTCAAATATTGGACTCACCTTTGGAGTAACGAGGACAGTGAACCCTCTCTATAAGGGATTGTAAAGGACACACTACCCACATCAAGTGTCATCCTACAGAACTATAGGAAGTGGACTACAGAGACAAAAGGCACAGCTACGAGGACCCCGAGGGCCACACACACTTACCGGAACACTGTAACCTGAGCTGGGCTCGTCGGCAGCGGCGGCGGCCACCACCGTCAGGAGGAGCAGTACCTGTAGGGACAAACAAGGCAATTAGAGGTCATCCTTGTTACGGGTGACAGTTAGTCATTGCCGCCACTAACATAAACACCCTCACTCACAGAGACGCTAAATTCTCCCAACCTTAGTGGAAACATTCAATAGGTTGCATAATAGTATTACTATCTTGCCGCTTTGAAGGGTATTTCTCGTACGTTTGAGTTGAGGAAGGTGTTGTGTGCCTGGCAATAGCATGGTGCTTGTGTTGGTGGTGAGGACAGGTAATTACAGTGTTGTCACTACACTATGGTGTCCCTCGGGAGGAGAGTGTGACGGGGCGGCTCTGATAGTGTGTTGGTCACTGTGATTGAGTGACGCTCAAGGGAAAGCCTCGGCTGAGGGGGAGCGAGGCTGTGTGTGGCGCCCCTCGGGACACCTGCCGAAGGGAGCGGTGGCTACCTTGGCGTTCATGGTGTGAGTTGGGCGAAGGATCTTGACTGATGACCATGGCCGCTGGTTGTCTCATATATATATGTGGCGACAAGGGAGCGGGACCAGTTTTTGTGACCCAGAAGGGACCTTAGGAGCGATGGCCAGGTTAAGAGACAAAGGGCATTGATCTTGGGATTTTTTCTTTCGTCATCTTGCCCCGTCTCGGGGTTTGCGCTCATTATGGTTTGTGGATGTCACCTGAAAATCACTAATGTGATGATAGATTGTAAAGCATCGGAATGTATTAGCATAACACTAACTAAAAGAGTATATTGATGTTGAGAAAGTAAGTGTGACTCCATTGTAGCATTCATTGCCGCTGTATGTCATAGACTGAAATGGGAGACGCCTCTTGTTTGAACACTTACTTATGAAACAAATGACTTTACTCTTTATCAGCTTACTCTGAACACCTTGTGGCCATTTGTACAATGTTACTTACAATCAATCCCTCTCATCCAGATGCTTCAGTGCGCCACGTGTTCAATAATCGGACTCCAATCCGATTTTATGACAAAAAATTCCCCTGGACTCCTATGACCTCGACCTCGAGACGAATGCTTCAACCATCTTTTAAGGGAAAAGCTACTCGTCTATAGGTAACTACAAAGTCCTTCTGCCATGAGGCAATGGAACCCAAACTGTGAAGGCGGCAGGGACACTATAATGAGGATATTGTGAATACGGGCGACATCATGCGCTGTTTTCCTGTGGGAGACGATGTTACGCCTTAACCCCTTCACGCCCAGATCTTTCATTTGCTATATGAAATCGTCTGTTGTTAGCCATACAATTCCGAAAAGTAACTAAATATACCAAATTAGTTAGTCGACAAGGATACTAAACAGGTCATATCTATAAAATATTGCTTATATTCACTAAAAATCGTCTAATGGTTCCCAAATTACAATGGAAATTACGTTTTGGGTCTCAAGGGGTTAAAGGACCACCTGAGCACTTCGAGGAACAGCCATCAACATATCTGTGCGTGAAGGCCAAATCCTGGAAGCTATGATCGCCCTCCTATTTCTACTATGACCTATATAGTGCACACGAGTCATCTTCGATAATTCAACTGCTCCGGCGTAGTAAAAAAAAGTTGATAGTCTACACATGAGCGCTATTCAAGGATCGCCTTTGTAGAAAAATGAGCAACATCAAGGAATCAAAGCCTTGGAAAACAACGAGTCTCCAGTGATCGGCCGAGCCACTCATCCCCTTGAAAGACCAGCGATCTATTGAAACAAGTGACCAGAGAGTCGACAAAAGACGGATGGATGATGCCCAGGGTCCCGCCGCTGCCCGCGCCCCTAACACACACACGTCACACACACTACCACCACACACACACTACCACCACACACACACTACCACCACACACACACTTCCACCACACACACCCTTCCCTTCCCTGCTATGCTTGCAACACATCCGCACATCAGCAAACCAAGAAAAGACTTATTGTTGCTTGCGAAAACTTCCCACGTACACGAATACAACTCGGCAAAACTTTCCCATTACCGTCATCACTTCAACTATTACGTGTAGTTTGCTAACCTACAGACAGACAGACAGACACACACAGACAGACAGACATAGTTAAACCTAATTCAACGTCGCTCCTGCACTGATAAGAAATGTGTGATAAGTAAACAACTCCAATTGACTGTTTTTATCACTTCTACAGCGTGCCACAACCGCGCCGCGCCACGGGTCTTGCAGGGACTCGCCAGGCTCTGACGCAACGACGGACCAAGTGGAAGGGAAAAAACCCAAAGTACAATCTCCACCTCTTGAAGATAAAAAAAATGGTTTTCGGCAAATATCGGTCAATATCGTCTACAATTAGCTTAGTTAATGCTGAGTCGCCATTGGAGTGGTTCAGTGGTTTATTTATTTATTTATTTTTTACTTTTTACATATTTACTTTTTCAATAGACTATCGTTGAGGCACCATAATTACTGCATCTTTCTGGGCCACGTGCAAAAAGCATTCACCGTCTTATGAATTTGTTACATCTAGTTCATACTTGTATTTTACCGGTTGTATGTGTGTGTGTGTGTGTGTGTGTTAGTGTGTGTGTGTGTTACTGTGTGTGTGTGTGTGTGTGTTAGTGTGTGACTGTGTGTGTGTGTGTGTGTGTGTGTGTGTGTGTGTGTGTGTGTGTGTGTGTGTTACTGTGTGTGTGTGTGTGTGTATGTGTGTGTTCGTGTTCGCAACAATTTAAAAAAATGTAAGTCATAACCTGCATGTATGGTAAACATCTTTTCTTCCTTTTTTCTCCATTTACGATCCCATGACATGCTTCGGTAGTTCTGACTTGTCATTGTCAACTTTGTATAGTGTCTTCCCTTAACTGCATGTAATATACCTTCACCTACATACAAGCTATTAGAAAGGGCTTCTCATTCGTACAGAGAAGAGAGGGGGGGGGGGTGCCAGGAGGGAAGAGGGGAGGGACAACACTGTGAATAGGGCGGATTTTACAGATAAGTGACGTCATTTGCCTTTAACCCTTGAGGCCCAGAGCGTAATTTCCATTGTAATTCGGGTAGCATTAGACGATTTTTTGTGAATATAAGCAATATTTTATAGCTATGACCTATTTAGTACCCTTGTCGACTAACTAATTAGGTATATTCAGTTACTTTTTGTTGTTTCATGGCTCGACAACATACGATTTTTTTGGGCAAAGGAAAGATCTGGGTGTGAAAGGGGTTAACGGAAGGACGAGAGAGAGAGAGAGAGAGAGAGAGAGAGAGAGAGAGAGAGAGAGAGAGAGAGAGAGAGAGAGAGAGAGAGAGAGAGAGAGAGAGAGAGAGAGAGAGAGAGAGAATAGCAATTACTTAAAAGGAAGATAGGTTATTTGAGTGTTACGCCCCCCCTCTCTCTCTCTCTCTCTCTCTCTCTCTCTCTCTCCTACTCGTGTTCTAGAAAGGAAAGATCTAGTGTCAGGGGTTAAAAGACTGACCTGAGTCTCTGCTCGACCGATGATTGGCTCGCAGGATAGCATTACTGTTATAAGCTCAAAGCTCTCAAAACTCCTTGTAGTCTACCCATCCGATAGTCGGCGCATTAGATATATATTTCTGATGCTATTTTTTTGTTTCATTATCTAAATCTAAGTGTAATCTAACTGTGAACTCAAAAGGTTTCAATATTCAATTATATACCCAAGATATCATGAAGCGTTTCACGGGCGATAAGGAAACATAACCCAGTCCATGTCAACGTCTGCTGTGGACTTGTTTGGTACACTCTTAGAAAAGAAGGGTAGGAAAAGGGTAGAAAAAGGGTGTTTGTAGTGATGAAATACTGCTACCCTTTTTCTACCCTTACAAATCTACCCTTTCGGATCGACGCAAATATACCCTTTTGCAACCCTCTCGTCTAAAAAGGGTAGATAAAGGGTAGATGAAGGGTATAATCGGCAGCATCTACCCTCCAGCCTGGACATAGGGTTTAAAAAGGGTAGTGATGGTGCGATGTAACAATTCGACCCTTAATGTACCCCCCATTTCTGAGAGTGTGCGACACCTGAAAACATAATAAAAGTGCATGGAAGACTTTAGATGCTTCATGTTTCTTCCTCAAAGCATGCAAACCTCATCCACTTTCAAAGGTTATTATCTCACCGCCAACCTGACAACAATGTCACTGTTAAAGTGTTATGTAAAAAGTGACGTTGTGATTGTAATGATGCTGTTTGCAATCACGGGCTTCGTCCAAACGGTACAGATCTGATGCCTGGCTGGCTAGGGAGGCTGATACTTGCACGCGTTGGCTCTCCATTTATCGCCTGAAGCTTAATTAGGAGATATGCAAACCAAAGGGGATTGCATATAGTAGTCCTCCGATACTAAGTGTACGTTATCCACAAACTGATCCTTTGTTCAGTATATCTTGTTAAATTTTGTCTCAGGGGAGATAATGGCCATCAAAAGCTTACAAAACAAACAAACCAGAGATTATCGTTTCTTCGGCATTGAAAAATTGCATTGGAAATGACCCCACGAAGAGAATGGAAGGCAGTACAGCGTATATGGCGACAAGTATATGGATAACAGTCCGAAGCAAATTTGGTAAATCATTCACACACCGAGTAGAAATGCACATTTATTTATAAACATAGTATATAGTTTAAATAAGTAACACGGACGGTTGGCCAGGTGCCGGCGCTACATGGGAGTGGTGAGGGTGGCGGTGAAGTGGCGATGAGACCCTCCAGGGGCTGCAAGGGTGGTAGGCCTCGAGTGTTAGTTGTAGTACTCGCGGGATCCAGATTCATGGGACTCTGAGGAGTAGCTGGCCTCGCCCTCGTAGGTCACCTCCGCCTTGTAGCCGGAGTCACCGTCCACCACGTACTTCACCTTCTGCAGGCGGCCGTCGGGCAGGTTCACGTAGTACCCGCCGTCCGTGTGCTCGTCGTCGCGGTTCTCCTCCTGTCCGTAGTGGTTGTTGGATTCGCTGTCGTCCACACTCCACTGGAAGCTGTACTTGGGCACCTCGTACGAGTCCTCGTAGGAGCGGGAGTCCTCGTAGGAGCGGGAGTCCTGTGGGGGAGCCTCAGCGTGAGTCAAGGCCACTGCGACCACTGTCTAGCTCTGACTTGTCCCTTAGCCCTCTAAGGGACTTGGCAGGACGCACAAGTCACAGGCAGTCAGGGTTGCCCTCTCAAGGGTTGTACGTCGTGATGGATATTAGAGACTGTTTACACCGACAAGCGACTGTCCTACCAAAGAGGTTTTAAGAAAGATCCTGTAACGCTGAGCGAGGCTTGTGAGGTGAAAGGAATATTCAGAACTGCGAGTATGTATGACCTTATCCCTTAAGTAATTCAAATATTGGACTCACCTTTGGGAGTAACGAGGACAGTGAACCCTCTCTATAAGGGATTGTAAAGGACACACTACCCACATCAAGTGTCATCCTACAGAACTATAGGAAGTGACTACAGGAGACAAAAGGCACAGCTACGAGGACCCCGAGGGCCACACACACTTACCGGAACACTGTAACCTGAGCTGGGCTCGTCGGCAGCGGCGGCGGCCACCACCGTCAGGAGGAGCAGTACCTGTAGGGACAAACAAGGCAATTAGAGGTCATCCTTGTTACGGGTGACAGTTAGTCATTGCCGCCACTAACATAAACACCCTCACTCACAGAGACGCTAAATTCTCCCAACCTTAGTGGAAACATTCAATAGGTTGCATAATAGTATTACTATCTTGCCGCTTTGATGGGTATTTCTCGGGTACGTTTGAGTTGAGGAAGGTGTTGTGTGCCTGGCAATAGCATGGTGCTTGTGTTGGTGGTGAGGACAGGTAATTACAGTGTTGTCACTACACTATGGTGTCCCTCGGGAGGAGAGTGTGACGGGGCGGCTCTGATAGTGTTGTTGGTCACGTGATTGAGTGACGCTCAAGGGAAAGCCTCGGCTGAGGGGGAGCGAGGCTGTGTGTGGCGCCCCTCGGGACACCTGCCGAGGGAGCGGTGGCTACCTTGGCGTTCATGGTGTGAGTTGGGCGAAGGATCTTGACTGATGACCATGGCCGCTGGTTGTCTCATATATATATGTGGCGACAAGGGAGCGGGGACCAGTTTTTGTGACCCAGAAGGGACCTTAGGAGCGATGGCCAGGTTAAGAGACAAAGGGCATTGATCTTGGGATTTTTTCTTTCGTCATCTTGCCCCGTCTCGGGGTTTGCGCTCATTATGGTGTAGATGTCACCTGAAAATCACTAATGTGATGATAGATTGTAAAGCATCGGAATGTATTAGCATAACACTAACTAAAAGAGTATATTGATGTTGAGAAAGTAAGTGTGACTCCATTGTAGCATTCATTGCCGCTGTATGTCATAGACTGAAATGGGAGACGCCTCTTGTTTGAACACTTACTTATGAAACAAATGACTTTACTCTTTATCAGCTTACTCTGAACACCTTGTGGCCATTTGTACAATGTTACTTACAATCAATCCCTCTCATCCAGATGCTTCAGTGCGCCACGTGTTCAATAATCGGACTCCAATCCGATTTTATGACAAAAAATTCCCCTGGACTCCTATGACCTCGACCTCGAGACGAATGCTTCAACCATCTTTTAAGGGAAAAGCTACTCGTCTATAGGTAACTACAAAGTCCTTCTGCCATGAGGCAATGGAACCCAAACTGTGAAGGCGGCAGGGACACTATAATGAGGATATTGTGAATACGGGCGACATCATGCGCTGTTTTCCTGTGGGAGACGATGTTACGCCTTAACCCCTTCACGCCCAGATCTTTCATTTGCTATATGAAATCGTCTGTTGTTAGCCATACAATTCCGAAAAGTAACTAAATATACCAAATTAGTTAGTCGACAAGGATACTAAACAGGTCATATCTATAAAATATTGCTTATATTCACTAAAAATCGTCTAATGGTTCCCAAATTACAATGGAAATTACGTTTTGGGTCTCAAGGGGTTAAAGGACCACCTGAGCACTTCGAGGAACAGCCATCAACATATCTGTGCGTGAAGGCCAAATCCTGGAAGCTATGATCGCCCTCCTATTTCTACTATGACCTATATAGTGCACACGAGTCATCTTCGATAATTCAACTGCTCCGGCGTAGTAAAAAAAAGTTGATAGTCTACACATGAGCGCTATTCAAGGATCGCCTTTGTAAAAAATGAGCAACATCAAGGAATCAAAGCCTTGGAAAACAACGAGTCTCCAGTGATCGGCCGAGCCACTCATCCCCTTGAAAGACCAGCGATCTATTGAAACAAGTGACCAGAGAGTCGACAAAAGACGGATGGATGATGCCCAGGGTCCCGCCGCTGCCCGCGCCCCTAACACACACACGTCACACACACTACCACCACACACACACTACCACCACACACACACTACCACCACACACACACTTCCACCACACACACCCTTCCCTTCCCTGCTATGCTTGCAACACATCCGCACATCAGCAAACCAAGAAAAGACTTATTGTTGCTTGCGAAAACTTCCCACGTACACGAATACAACTCGGCAAAACTTTCCCATTACCGTCATCACTTCAACTATTACGTGTAGTTTGCTAACCTACAGACAGACAGACAGACACACACAGACAGACAGACATAGTTAAACCTAATTCAACGTCGCTCCTGCACTGATAAGAAATGTGTGATAAGTAAACAACTCCAATTGACTGTTTTTATCACTTCTACAGCGTGCCACAACCGCGCCGCGCCACGGGTCTTGCAGGGACTCGCCAGGCTCTGACGCAACGACGGACCAAGTGGAAGGGAAAAAACCCAAAGTACAATCTCCACCTCTTGAAGATTAAAAAAATGGTTTTCGGCAAATATCGGTCAATATCGTCTACAATTAGCTTAGTTAATGCTGAGTCGCCATTGGAGTGGTTCAGTGGTTTATTTATTTATTTATTTTTTACTTTTTACATATTTACTTTTTCAATAGACTATCGTTGAGGCACCATAATTACTGCATCTTTCTGGGCCACGTGCAAAAAGCATTCACCGTCTTATGAATTTGTTACATTATCATACTTGTATTCTTACGTTGTATGTGTGTGTGTGGGTGTTAGTGTGTGTGTGTGTTATGTGTGTGTGTGTGTGTTTAGTGTGTGACTGTGTGTGTGTGTGTGTGTGTGTGTGTGTGTGTGTGTGTGTGTGTGTTACTGTGTGTGTGTGTGTGTATGTGTGTGTTCGTGTTCGCAACAATTTAAAAAAATGTAAGTCATAACCTGCATGTATGGTAAATATCTTTTCTTCCTTTTTTCTCCATTTAAGATCCCATGACATGCTTCGGTAGTTCTGACTTGTCATTGTCAACTTTGTATAGTGTCTTCCCTTAACTGCATGTAATATACCTTCACCTACATACAAGCTATTAGAAAGGGCTTCTCATTCGTACAGAGAAGAGAGGGGGGGGGGTGCCAGGAGGGAAGAGGGGAGGGACAACACTGTGAATAGGACGGATTTTACAGATATGTGACGTCATTTGCCTTGAACCCCTTGAGGCCCAGAGCGTAATTTCCATTGTAATTCGGGTAGCATTAGACGATTTTTTGTGAATATAAGCAATATTTTATAGCTATGACCTGTTTAATACCCTTGTCGACTAACTAATTAGGTATATTCAGTTACTTTTTGTTGTTTCATGGCTCGACAACATACGATTTTTTTGGGCAAAGGAAAGATCTGGGTGTGAAAGGGGTTAACGGAAGGACGAGAGAGAGAGAGAGAGAGAGAGAGAGAGAGGAGAGAGAGAGAGAGAGAGAGGAGAGAGAGAGAGAGAGAGAGAGAGAGAGAGGAGAGAGAGAGAGAGAGAGAGAGAGAGAGAGAGAGAGAAGAGAGAGAGAAGAATAGCAATTACTTAAAAGGAAGATAGGTTTATTTGAGTGTTACGCCCCCCCTCTCTCTCTCTCTCTCTCTCTCTCTCTCTCTCTCTCTTCTCTCTCTCTACTCGTGTTCTAGAAAGGAAAGATCTAGTGTCAGGGGTTAAAAGACCGACCTGAGTCTCTGCTCGACCGATGGATTGGCTCGCAGGATAGCATTACTGTTATAAGTCCAAAGCTCTCAAAACTCCTTGTAGTCTACCCATCCGATAGTCGGCGCATTAGATATATATTTCTGATGCTATTTTTTTGTTTCATTATCTAAATCTAAGTGTAATCTAACTGTGAACTCAAAAGGTTTCAATATTCAATTATATACCCAAGATATCATGAAGCGTTTCACGGGCGATAAGGAAACATAACCCAGTCCATGTCAACGTCTGCTGTGGACTTGTTTGGTACACTCTTAGAAAAGAAGGGTAGGAAAAGGGTAGAAAAAGGGTGTTTGTAGTGATGAAATACTGCTACCCTTTTTCTACCCTTACAAATCTACCCTTTCGGATCGACGCAAATATACCCTTTTCCAACCCTCTCGTCTAAAAAGGGTAGATAAAGGGTAGATGAAGGGTATAATCGGCAGCATCTACCCTCCAGCCTGGACATAGGGTTTAAAAAGGGTAGTGATGGTGCGATGTAACAATTCGACCCTTAATGTACCCCCCATTTCTGAGAGTGTGCGACACCTGAAAACATAATAAAAGTGCCTGGAAGACTTTAGATACTTCATGTTTCTTCCTCAAAGCATGCAAACCTCATCCACTTTCAAAGGTTATTATCTCACCGCCAACCTGACAACAATGTCACTGTTAAAGTGTTATGTAAAAAGTGACGTTGTGATTGTAATGATGCTGTTTGCAATCACGGGCTTCGTCCAAACGGTACAGATCTGATGCCTGGCTGGCTAGGGAGGCTGATACTTGCACGCGTTGGCTCTCCATTTATCGCCTGAAGCTTAATTAGGAGATATGCAAGCCAAAGGGGATTGCATATAGTAGTCCTCCGATACTAAGTGTACGTTATCTACAAACTGATCCTTTGTTCAGTATATCTTGTTAAATTTTGTCTCAGGGGAGATAATGGCCATCAAAAGCTTACAACACAAACAAACCAAAGATTATCGTTTCTTCGGCATTGAAAAATTGCATTGGAAATGACCCCACGAAGAGAATGGAAGGCAGTGCAGCGTATATGGCGACAAGTATATGGATAACAGTCCGAAGCAAATTTGGTAAATCATTCACACACCGAGTAGAAATGCACATTTATTTATAAACATAGTATATAGTTTAAATAAGTAACACGGACGGTTGGCCAGGTGCCGGCGCTACATGGGAGTGGTGAGGGTGGCGGTGAAGTGGCGATGAGACCCTCCAGGGGCTGCAAGGGTGGTAGGCCTCGAGTGTTAGTTGTAGTACTCGCGGGATCCAGATTCATGGGACTCTGAGGAGTAGCTGGCCTCGCCCTCGTAGGTCACCTCCGCCTTGTAGCCGGAGTCACCGTCCACCACGTAACTCACCTTCTGCAGGCGGCCGTCGGGCAGGTTCACGTAGTAGCCGCCGTCCGTGTGCTCGTCGTCGCGGTTCTCCTCCTGTCCGTAGTGGTTGTTGGATTCGCTGTCGTCCACACTCCACTGGAAGCTGTACTTGGGCACCTCGTACGAGTCCTCGTAGGAGCGGGAGTCCTCGTAGGAGCGGGAGTCCTGTGGGGGAGCCTCAGCATGAGTCAAGGCCACTGCGACCACTGCCCAGCTCTGACTTGTCCCTTAGCCCTCTCAGGGACTTGGCAGGACGCACAACAGTCACAGGCAGTCAGGGTTGCCCTCTCAAGGGTTGTACTTTACGTACTGTGGGATGCACATCGTTTATTGGGTCATTCAACTGTCCTACAAAGAAGGTCTAGAAAGGATACTGAAAAGCTGGGCGAGGCTTGTGAGGTGAAAGGAGTCCTCGAGCTGCGAGTAGTGTGTGACCTTATCCCTTAAGTAATTCAAATAAACATCTCACCTTTGGGAGTAACGAGGACAGTGAACCTTCTCTATAAGGGATTGTAAAGGACACACTACCCACATCAAGTGTCATCCTACAGAACTACAGGAAGTGACTACAGGAGACAAACGGCACAGCTAGGAGAACCCCGAGGGCCACACACACTTACCGGAACACTGTAACCTGAGCTGGGCCCGTCGGCAGCGGCGGCGGCCACCACCGTCAGGAGGAGCAGTACCTGTAGGGACAAACAAGGCAATTAGAGGTCATCCTTGTTACGGGTGACAGTTAGTCATTGCCGCCACTAACATAAACACCCTCACTCACAGAGACGCTAAATTCTCCCTTAGTGGAAACATTCAATAGGTTGCATAATAGTATTACTATCTTGCCGCTTTGATGGGTATTTCTCGGGTACGTTTGAATTGAGGAAGGTGTTGTGTGCCTGGCAATAGCATGGTGCTTGTGTTGGTGGTGAGGACAGGTAATAACAGTGTTGTCACTACACTATGGTGACCCTCGGGAGGAGAGTGTGACGGGGCGGCTCTGAAAGTGTTGTTGGTCACGTGATTGAGTGACGCTCAACGGAAAGCCTCGGCCAAGGGGGAGCGAGGCTGTGTGTGGAGCCCCTCGGGACTCCTGCCGAGGGAGCGGTGGCTACCTTGGCGTTCATGGTGTGAGTTGGGCGTAGGATCTCGACTGATGACCATTGTCGCTGGTTGTCTCATATATATATGTGAGGCGACGAGGGAGCGGGGACCAGTTTTTGTGACCCAGAAGGAACCTTAGGAGCGATGATATTTTATATATCCTTCAGTGAAACAGAACAGCCTGTCCCCATTACTTATGCAACTTTTCGAGTCACATTCCCATGAACAAAAGTGCTACGAGAAATTAAATTACACGGCGTGGCAATCATGTCATCCAAATTAAATTTTACATACACAATGTGTGCCGTCACTGATATTAGCAAGACACTATTTAGTATGGAACCAGGACGCCACGCAAGTCTGACATTACGTATCATGGAAATTGGCTGACCTACTTTATCATCTGCTTCTCCTGATGAGACTTGTGACTGATCCGCGTCAGCGACGAATATTTGATGCTTAAGGAAACCCCCGATGATGTGGAAAGATCTGAGTCAGTTCCCTGGTTCCATTGCGGCGGTGTGTAGGTGGTGGGGGTGCGCCATAAGGTTGTTACAGTTTTTCCCTGTGTAGGAGATTCAGGTCTTGGTTACTTTATGATCATCTCCTCTATCAGTCTACATCTACACTCTACAGGCGCCTCTCATCTCTACATCTACACTCTACAGGCGCCTCTCATCTCTACATCTACACTCTACAGGCGCCTCTCATCTCTACATCTACACTCTACAGTCTCCTGCGACCTGCCATGACGCATGACATCCCCAGAGCCAATGTTAGCTAGGCAGGGAAATATACATATACAACATCATTACATCCCCCTACTCGAATACATCTCTTTACTTGTATATCTAACATGATGTTAGGTATATGTGGTGAAATGTGCGTAAACTCATTTTTTCCAACCTACACCTAACATCAATACATTTTTCCCAACCTACACCTAACATCAATACATTTTTCCCAACCTACACCTAACATCAATACATTTTTCCCAACCTACACCTAACATCAATACATTTTTCTTTTGTATTCTTGGCGGCCTGAATGTGGGAAGCCGGGCGTTAGAGAAGAGTGTCGCGACAAAGACTGCCAGAGATAATGCACACACACACTCAGAAATAAGGGGTATATTAAGGGTAGAATCGTTACATCGCACCATCACTACCCTTTTTAAACCCTATGTCCAGGCTGGAGGGTAGATGCTGCCGATTATACCCTTCATCTACCCTTTATCTACCCTTTTTAGACGAGAGGGATGAGAAAGGGTATATTTGGGGTTGGAAAAGGGTATATTTAGGGTTGCAAAAGGGTATATTTGTAAGGGTAGAAAAAGGGTAGCAGTATTTCATCACTACAAACACCCTTTTTCTACCCTTTTCCTACCCTTTTTTTCTAAGAGTGCAGAACTACGACCCAAGAGGCAGTGCTACTTCATTGGATAAGTTTTCTACTCATCTCTTATTACATATACTTTTTTCACCTTAAGTCTTGTGTTTCACGGGTGTCTTCATAACAGACTTATTTTCTTCCCTACCTTAAAAACAGTATCCATAAACTTATACCAATCGCTGCCTCTCATTTCAGGTGATTTGCGTGTGTCGTGTGGTGGGTTAGCCATGGTTAGTTGGTGTCAGTAATTACCAGCTGTCATACGGCAGACAAAACCGCCGCATCAGGTATTTTGAGAGAACACAAGTAAAAGTAAATACAACAAACACTTAAGGTTCGGTGTAGAAAAGAAGCTGCGGTCAATCAAAGGTTTTGGGGACACACGTCTGGAGGTGTGTGTGCAATAACAACTCCCAGCAAACATGTACACTCAGAAATAAGGGGTATATTAAGGGTCGAATTGTTACATCGCACCATGCACTACCCTTTTTAAACCCTATGTCCAGGCTGGAGGGTAGATGCTGCCGATTATACCCTTCATCTACCCTTTATCTACCCTTTTTAGACGAGAGGGTTGCAAAAGGGTATATTTGCGTCGATCCGAAAGGGTAGATTTGTAAGGGTAGAAAAAGGGTAGCAGTATTTCATCACTACAAACACCCTTTTTCCACCCTTTTTCTATCCTTTTTTTCTAAGAGTCCATCACAAAAAAAATAATAATAAACCGACAAATATAACGAATAACTTTTTAGTCTAAGAGGCCAATGACTGTTTGATACAACGTTCTAAATGGCACTATTTAACCTCAAGGAGAACAGTGACTTTTAACCCACATCATTCCTTGGTGTTTCTTATAGGCGTCTGTGTGCACATCATGTCAGTCAGTAATCACGTCTAACATATATAATAACTTGCATTGCTATTACTATTGAATTACAACTACTATCACACAATTGTAACTACGTATTATATATGTTAGAAGTGATTACTGACTGATTGATGTCCATACAGAAAATATCCTGTATGGAAGTTATAATACGTGTTACAATTGTGTGATAATAGTTGTAATTCAATAGTAATAGCAATGCAAGTCAACTAAGTTATTATATATGTTAGAAGTGATTACTGACGGACAATCACAAGGCAACATGGAACACTTGAAGATGGTGTTTTGGATAATTTATAGTTTCACCCAACCAACGATTTTCTGATGCGCCTTATGTTTTTCTGGTGTGCTTTGATGTGTTTTGAATGAATCTGCTAACCGTTTCTGTCGCAATTTTTTAATTTTTTTAGGTAGATAAAGGTTAGTTTTTTTTAGTTTTTTTTTTTTTTGTTAGGTAAAGGTTAGGTTAGGTATAGGTTAGGTATGGGTTAGGTTAGGTTAGGTTAGGTTAGGTTAGGTTAGGTTAGGTTAGGTTAGGTAGGTTAGGTTAATGGGTTAGATGTAGGTTAGGTGGTTAGGTTTAGGTTCATTTTTTTTTTTTTTTTTTGTCATTTTCCAACAAAAAAAAAAAAAAAAAAAAAAAATTGCGACAGAAACGGTTAGCAATTCATTCAAAACACATAAAAACACACCAGAAAAACATAAGGCGCATCAGAAAATCGTTGGTTGGGTGAAACTATAAATTAGCCGCCGGTGTTTTCCTTGTATAATCCGTCTTTCCAAGGTTTGCTTTACTACTTTTTTTGTGTTTCTGTTGAAATCAAGAATGGTAAAAGCAAAGCAAAAACTTTACCCTTCAAAGGCGCGAGGCCGCATCGTGGTCGAGGTTGTCAGCCGTGAACTTGTCTTCTCCCACGCCATTACAATCATACAAGCACAGTCACCGCCAGCTTGTAAGGAACTTGTCATACGCCATTACAATCATACAAGCACAGCCACCGCCAGCTTGTAAGGAACTTGTCACACGCCATTACAATCATACAAACACAGCCACCGCCAGCTTGTAAGGAACTTGTCCCACGCCATTACAATCATACAAACACAGCCACCGCCAGCTTGTAAGGAACTTGTCACACCGTACACGCCATTACAATCATACAAGCACAGCCACCGCCAGCTTGTAAGGAACTTGTCACACCGTACAGCCTTACAATCATACAGCACAGCCACCGCCAGCTTGTAGGAACTTCTCAACGCTTACAATCATACAACACAGCACCGCCAGCTTGTAGGACTTGCCACGCTACAATCATACAAGCCAGCCACCCACTTTAAGGAACTTTCCCAACCGCATTACAATCATAAGCAGCACAGCCCGCCAGTTGAGGAACTTGTCACACGCCTTACAATACTACAAAACAAACGACATTGTTACAGAATTGTCACACGTTTCCCATTACAACTTAAAACACAGCACCGCCAGCTTGTAAGGAACTTGTCCACGCCTCAATCATACAACACAGCACCGCAGCTGAGGAACTTGTCACACGCCATTACATCATACAAACACACCACCGCCACTTGTAAGAACTTGTCACACGCCATTACATCTACAACACAGCCTCCCAGCTTTAAGGATGTCACACGCCATTACAATACTTAAAACACGCCCCGCAGCTTGTAAGAACTTGTCACACGCCTATTTTACAATCATACCACGCCACCGCCACTTGTAAGGAACTGTCAAGTCCGTCACGCCATTACATCATACAACAGCCACCGCCAGCTTGTAAGGAACTTGTCACACCGTACACGCCATTACAATCATACAAGCACAGCCACCGCCAGCTTGTAAGGAAAACGGAAGTAATAAAATTGCTGCTCCCACTGTTTGAAATTCTCAGTAATGTGGAATAAAAAAGGAGAATTTTTTTTTGACCTCCTGCCGTATGATTCACCTCACCACTTCACGGACACTTCCAAAGCCGTCTGTATGTAATAGAGACGGCTTTAACACTTCCGTACTTCCGTATTAAGATGGTATTTCCACCTACTCGAGGATACTGCTTTAAAAAATGACATGTTACTGAATGCAATTACATTTTGGAAACTTGAGAAACAGTGCCTGAACCTTGGCCTGTGTCCCCACGCCCCACACCGTGCAGGGGCGGCCTCTCTCTCTCTCTCTCTCTCTCTCTCTCTCTCTCTCTCTCTCTCTCTCTCTCTCTCTCTCTCTCTCTCTCTCTCTCTCTAAATACAGGAACTACCCCGTGTAGATCTTGCGGCTTCTTGTAGCTTCCTTATTTTCTTATGTTCTTGCCTCGCCACTGTGTCGGGAACGTGGCAATGTCCGTGCACCCTACTCTCCTCTGTCCCCCTCTACACGTGTTTCTCTAGTCTGGCAGGGATGCGAGACCTCACACTACAAGGAAAACACTGTTCACTACCTAAGTGGTCCTAGGTTCAAGCACCATCAAGCCTTTGGAGGTTTTAGCTAACAAGCGAGCAATTAGTGTCCCCCTTTAGCCAAGGGACGGGATGTGTGGTGTGTGAAATCCCAGCCTTACTCGTAGAACGTTTTCTGTGCGTTCTAAAAGCTCTTTGCTGGGGGGAACAGTTGGCCATCATTAGTCCAGCACCTGATCAAGACCACGGTGAAAAAAACATAATTTCCGCAGGTAAAAGATTCCATTTCTTGACTCATGACTATAAATCTAATATTTTTCTCACTTTTTTTTACTTTACTTCATGGTCACGATGATTATCACTCTTACTTCTTATTACTCTCCGCATCCTCTCCCTTACTCTCTTACTCCCTCACTCTCCCTTACTTATTACCCCCCGCCCGTCACTCTCCAGTACTCTGATACTTCGCCGATCGGAACTCTCTCCCGTCGTCGAGTGTTCCATTCTCACTACTCTCACTTACCAATTATATACTTAACCGCTACTTCCCGTGTTTCTATACTTCCCGCGAAATACCTTCCTTACATTACGTTATTGATTAGCCCCTCCCCATTTAACCCACGCGTTAACTTTTCCACGTCGACGAGAGTTCTCGTTGTTGTTTCCGGCGAATTCCTCGCCAGTTCCATAACCTCCTCCTGACCAGATATATCTGAACATCTTACCTAGCTGTATTCGTTCACTCTCGCTAGCTTTTCCATAACTTCTTATGATTCCGCATGTTACTTAGACTTATATATCCATGAACTGCGCTTACATTCTATATTCGAGCATACCCTCTTCTCAGCTAGGCAAACCAAACATTCTACGTCAAAACCAAATTAACCCACAACCTGCCACCGGAAAAGTATCGTTGGCCATGCTCGGCAGGTCCTAATGTCCGCTGACGCACACTCCTGTTGTTCTTCCGTCGTCTCATCTTTGACTCATAAACATAATACCCTAAAACATTTAACCAGTCGTTAACGATTCTGTTCACGGTAAATACACTAGCTACATTGGTTGATTAGGTGCCATTGCCAGTAGGTAAATTCCACTCACAGAGTTCATCTTTCGGCAGAATTCCCATCGGCGACAGTTCCATAAACCTCCTCCAAGACCAAGAACAAGTCTGAAATATATGTAACTACGTAGCTGTATTCGTTCACTTGGTGTAGCTTTATGGAAACAGTCTCATGAGTGTCTGAGGTTAGTAATTACAGACTTTAAATATATATTATGAATGCGTTTGACATACGAGCATATTACCCTCTTTGTCATGCAAGCGAAGGCAAACCAAACATTCTACGTAAAAGCGAGAAATAACCCACAACCTGCCACCGGAAAAGGTTATCGTGTGGCCAGTGTCGGCATGTGTCCCTAATACTTCACGCTGACCACTACTCACTGTTTGTTTGTCTTCCTCGCCATCATCCTTTGACCTCATGAAACATAATTACACTTTCCTACAAACACTTTACCCTCCTCCGTTCAAACCAATACTGTTTCACGGTAACAATATCGACACGCTAACCAATCTTCGGCGGGGTTATCACACACACACACACACACACACACACACACTCATTAATATCGGCGGTTTAAACAAACTGTTCCATGTGCATTGTGTGTGTGTGTGTGTGTGTGTGTGTGTGTGTGTGTGCGTGTGTGTGTGTGGTGTGGTGTGTGCGTGTGGTGTGTGTGGTGGTGTGTGTGTGTGTGTGTGTGGTGTGTGTGTATGTGTGGTGGTGGGTGTGTGTGTGTGTGTGCGCGCGCGCGCGTTTGTGTGTGTGTGTGTGTGTGTGTGTGTGTGTGTGTGTGTGTGTGTGTGTGTGTGTGTTTGTTTTTGTTTTTTTGTTTTTTTGCTTTTTTGTTTGTTTGTTTGCTTGTCTATTTGTTTGTTTGTGTTTTAAGGAGCTGTTATTGCAACACTTGAAGGTACTTTCATGCGTACATTTGAGCTTGTCTTGTATTGCACTTCTGAACTTAAAGTTAGGAAAAGTAAATGTGAAAATTAAGACTTAACATATATACTTTTGCTTCATGGTTTACCCACATGTCATGATAATGTGAAAAATAACTAAACACACGAAAAGAAATGCACATTTATTTATAAACATAGAATATAGTTTAAATAAATAACAGGGCCAGTTGGCCAGGTGCCGGCGCTACATGGGAGTGGTGAGGGTGGCGGTGAAGTGGCGATGAGACCCTTCAGGGGCTGCAAGGGTGGTAGGCCTCGAGTGTTAGTTGTAGTACTCGCGGGATCCAGATTCATGGGACTCTGAGGAGTAGCGGGCCTCGCCCTCGTAGGTCACCTCCGCCTTGAAGCCGGAGTCACCGTCCACCACGTACTGCACCTTCTGCAGGCGGCCGTCGGGCAGGTTCACGTAGTAGCCGCCGTCCGTGTGCTCGTCGTCGCGGTTCTCCTCCTGTCCGTAGTGGTTGTTGGATTCGCTGTCGTCCACACTCCACTGGAAGCTGTACTTAGGCACCTCGTACGAGTCCTCGTAGGAGCGGGAGTCCTCGTAGGAGCGGGAGTCCTGTGGGGGAGCCTCAGCGTGAGTCAAGGCCACTGCGACCACTGCCCAGCTCTGATTTGTCCCTGATACCTCTCAGGGACTTGGCAGGACGCACAACAGTCACAGGCAGTCAGGGTTGCCCTCTCAAGGGTTGTACTTTACGTACTGTGGGATGCACATCGTTTATTGGGTCATTCAACTGTCCTACAAAGAAGGTCTAGAAAGGATACTGAAAAGCTGGGCGAGGCTAGTGAGGTGAAAGGAATCCTCGAGCTGCGAGTAGTGTATGACCTTATCCCTTAAGTAATTCAAATAAACATCTCACCTTTGGGAGTAACGAGGACAGTGAACCCTCTCTATAAAGGATTGGAAAGGACACACTACCCACATCAAGTGTCTCCTACAGGACTACACGAAATAACTTCGACTACAGGAGACAAAAGGCACAGCTACGAGGACCCCGAGGGCCACACACACTTACCGGAACACTGTAACCTGAGCTGGGCCCGTCGGCAGCGGCGGCGGCCACCACCGTCAGGAGGAGCAGTACCTGTAGGCACAAAAAAGGCAATTAGAGGTCATCCTTGTTACGGGTGACAGTTAGTCATTGCCGCCACTAACATAAACACCCTCACTCACAAAGACGATAAATTCTCCCAACCTTAGTGGAAACATTCAATAGGTTGCATAATAGTATTACTATCTTGCCGCTTTGATGGGTATTTCTCGGG
The DNA here is from genome assembly GCA_016584305.1 of Chionoecetes opilio. Lineage (NCBI taxonomy): Eukaryota > Metazoa > Arthropoda > Malacostraca > Decapoda > Majidae > Chionoecetes > Chionoecetes opilio. Next base: position 323,736 of record JACEEZ010018788.1, read on the forward strand.
TACGTTTGAGTTGAGGAAGGTGTTGTGTGCCTGGCAATAGCATGGTGCTTGTGTTGGTGGTGAGGACAGGTAATAACAGTGTTGTCACTACACTATGGTGACCCTCGGGAGGAGAGTGTGACGGGGCGGCTCTGAAAGTGTTGTTGGTCACGTGATTGAGTGACGCTCAAGGGAAAGCCTCGGCCAAGGGGGAGCGAGGCTGTGTGTGGAGCCCCTCGGGACTCCTGCCGAGGGAGCGGTGGCTACCTTGGCGTTCATGGTGTGAGTTGGGCGTAGGATCTCGACTGATGACCATTGTCGCTGGTTGTCTCATATATATATGTGAGGCGACGAGGGAGCGGGGACCAGTTTTTGTGACCCAGAAGGGACCTTAGGAGGTCAATTCTTAGGTCATTTACTAGGGCGCCGGGATTGTTGTCCCAGACTGTCTTTCATGTTGCATTCACTTGTAACTCGATGCTTATTTTGAAATAGAATTGTCCGCAACGCCCACGGCCTTTATGTCGGTGCCTGGTTGGGCGAAGGCCGCGTGTGAGGCGTAGAGACCGTCGTTGTGGTAAATGTGTCTGGCGGCGTGTGGAAAGTGTTCGTGGGAAATGTGACCTGTCTCTTTTACCCTTGGCATTCGTGCAGACCTTTCATGCAGTACCGGTATTAATTGTGCCTCGTAACGGTGACTCTTGATAAAAAGGGACGTGGTTATAATGACGACATTGACTTACAAACAACACTTCATCATCTTATAAGTGTCCTTCCCTAATTGATATTAACTAATAAGATTGATTCTCCGGTCTCCCCCTTCCAGGTAATCACAATCCATGTACCGATTTACCTCACTCCATAAAGCTGGGCAAAGATCCGGATGTTTGATGACGCAGCAAGAGAGAGAGAGAGAGAGAGAGAGAGAGAGAGAGAGAGAGAGAGAGAGAGAGAGAGAGAGAGAGAGAGAGAGAGAGAGAGAGAGAGAGAGAGAGAGAGAGAGTCATCGTAGTCATGTGGAAAGTTGCTACCATTTCACATTTAGTTTTTTAGTTCGCTGTCCTCGTTGTTTTCTCTTCCGTTTTTCGTATTTCTGCCGACTGATTAGAAATGTTCGAGGACACCGACAGAACGAAGTGAGATGGTGTTATATTTTTCTATTGTCTTCAGTGCTACTCTCTCTCTCTCTCTCTCTCTCTCTCTCTCTTCTCTCTCTCTCTCTCTCTCGCAGTTAGAAATAGAAGTACAGACGGCGAGCCATGGTGATTTTTGGGGCAAATCTCTTAATTTTTTTTTCTTCATATTTCTTTTCTTCTAGTATTATCATCATCATCATCATCATCATCATCATCATCATCATCCCCTTCGCCACTTGTTTCTTTCTTACATTTCTTTCTTCAACCTTTCCTTGGTGCGCCACAAGACACCAACATGCGGGTAAGGACATTCACCTTCCGTATCAACACTTGCTGCGTCCTACTCATCAAGTCGTAGTGAGGTCAAAGGTCAATCAGCCAATTACCGTAGATAACACTTTAGTCGCCACCTGCACTAATGTCGCCAGCCGCCATATATTACGAATTATAGCATCACTACTGCTTTGTATGTGCCACTGAAGATGATACACAGTAGTTTAATATCATGACTGTATAATCTACCCTGTGTCAGTGTTGTTTTATGCTTTCTATCTGCTGAGTATAGACGGTTTCATATTTCACTACTCGTTTTTTTTCTTCGATCAATTAGATAATTCGTAAAGTCTGTGAGAAGTAGTCATTTGTGAGACGCGTTTTTTTTTTTTTTTTTTTTTTTTTTTTTTTTTTTTTTTTTTTTTTTTTTTTTTTTTACATCACAAGGAACTGGCCAAGGGCGTGACATCATTTTATTCATGACGTGATTTTTTTTTTCTATAAGCATCATCATGAGACAAAGGAGGCGTATATAAGTATGATAAAAAATTAGTGGCGTAGGAACACATGTGACTAACTGATTTCTTGGACAAATCGCAAGTAGTGTACAGGTATCTACAGCGACTTCTACCGTAGATAACACTATAGTCGCCAGTCACTTGCCACTGCACTAATGTCGCCAGGCACAATATATTACGAATTTTAGCATCACTACAGACTTTTATGTGCCACTGAAGACATGTAGTGTGATGTACTTAATATAAACTACTGTGCATGTCTCTTCAGTGGCACATAAGAGTCTGTAGTGATGCTAAAATTCGTAATATATGGCGTCTGGCGACATTAGTGCAGTGGCGAGTGACTGGCGACTATAGTGTTATCTACGGTAGTATATGTGGGTATATAGCAAGGAATCAATGCCAGTGTGTTACAAGGTTTGTGTGTCGGAATAAAAAATATCACGATAGGATAATTATAACTCGGGGTTCTCTCAGATACTTCGTTGTTGTTGTTGTTGTTGTTGTTGTTGTTGTTGTTGTGTGTTGTCGTTGTTGTTGTTGTTGTTGTCGTGGTTGTTGATGTCGTTGTTGTTGTTGTTACTGTCGTTGTTTGTAGTAGTTGTTGTTGTTGTTGTTGTAGTTGTTGTTGTTGTTGTTGTTGTTGTTGTCGTGGTTGTCGTTGTTGTTGTTGTTGTTGTCGTGGTTGTCGTGGTTGTTGATGTCGTTGTTGTTGTTGTTACTGTCGTTGTTGTTGTTGTTGTTGTCGTGGTTGTCGTTGTTGTTGTTGTTGTTGTTGTCGTGGTTGTTGTTGTCGTGGTTGTCGTTGTTGTTGATGTCGTTGTTGTTGTTGTTACTGTCGTTGTTGTAGTTGTTGTTGTTGCTGTTCGCGTGACGCCTCAGAGCAACACGAATTCCTAAGCTTCACCTTACACCTGTACGACTCTACAGTATCTCTGTTTACCTGTTCATTTACAAGATCAAAGAATAGCAGGCAAGAAGGATACTAATAGGAGGTTAGGTTAGTAGGTTAGGTTAGGAAGGATAATAGGTTAGAAGGATAGTTTTCGACGACATTTGATTAACTAAAGGGTTCCTATGAATCCTCTTTAGAAAATGTACATCATATTTCCTCCTTCAAAGTAGCTTATGGTAACTCGAAAAAAAAAAGAAAAAAAAAAGTGGAGGGAATGATGATGATAATGATGATGATGATGATGATAATGACGATGATGATGATGATAATGATGATGATGAGGATAATGATGATGATAATGATGATGATGAGGATAATGATGATGATAATGATGATGATGATGATGATGATGATGATGATGATGATGATGATGATGATGATGAGGATGATGAGGATGATGATGATGACAGTACTTACTAGAAAAAAAGAGGAAAATGAAGAACAAAAAGAAAATGAGAAGAAAAGAAGAGGAGGAGGAAGAAGAAAATAAAGAAGAAATTAAGATTAAGAAACGGAAAAAAGAAGAGAAAAAAAGGAGAAAGACAAAGCGTAACAACAACAACAACAAAAACAACAACAACAACAAAACAACAACTACAACAACCATCACCACCACAACAACAACCACCACAACAACAACAACAACCACCACACAACAACAACAACAACAACCACAACAACAACAACAACCACAACAACAACAACAACAACAACAACAACAACCACCACAACAACAACCACTACCACAACAACAACAAAAACAACAACCACAACAACAACAAAACAACAACCACAACAAAAACAACAACCACAACAAAAACAAAAACAACAACCACAACAACCACAAAAACAACAACAACAACAACAACAAAACCCGAAAAAAATAGCCCAACCATAATAACTTTTCCCTCCACTCTATTCTATCTGTCCCTATCTTATCCATCTTATTACTCCTATCTTTCCTATCCTACTATCTTCCCTACCCTATGACAAGCTTCTGCTGTACATAGTGGCATTAAACAGTCCAGTAAACCCAGTGAGTACATTCATCCCTGTACATAGTGGCATTAAACAGTCCAGTAAACCCAGTGAGTACATTCATCCCTGTACATAGCGGCATTAAACAGTCCAGTAAACCCAGTGAGTACATTCATCCCTGTACATAGTGGCATTAAATAGTCCAGTAAACCCAGTGAGTACATTCATCCCTGTACATAGCGGCATTAAACAGTCCAGTAAACCCAGTGAGTACATTCATCCCTGTACATAGTGGCATTAAACAGTCCAGTAAACCCAGTGAGTACATTCATCCCTGTACATAGTGGCATTAAACAGTCCAGTAAACCCAGTGAGTCCATTCATCCCTCCACCTACGCCTTCCAACAAGAACAATAACAGAAACAGTAGGATGCATAATAATGATACTCGGCAGGAATAAATGAATGAATAATGCATATGATGGCAATAAAAAGATGTAAGAAACTCGTCTGAGGAACACCACGCCGGGTCATGAGGCAAGGGAGCTGCTGGAGAAGTAGTTGTGGCAGGAGAGGGCATGAAGGAGAACAGGTACGATTCTCTCTCCCCCTCTCTCTCCTCTCTCTCTCTCTCTCTCTCTCTCTCTCTCTCTCTCTCTCTCTCTCTCTCTCTCTCTCTCTCTCTCTCTCTTTGGACCTAGCCATATTACTTGTTATGTAATTTATACCTTGTACATATCATTATGGCCAAATAAATGTATCAAGTATCAAGTCTCTCTCTCTCTCTCGTTTTTCTCTCTCTCTCCCCTCTCTCTCTCTCTCCTCTCCTCTCTCATTTTTTCTCCTCTCTCTCTCTCTCTCTCCCTTTTTGCAGTAGTTTTTGTTTTTGTAGTAGTAGTAGTAGTAGTAGCAGTAGTAGCAGTAGTAGTAGTATAGCAGCAGTAGTAGTAGTAGTAGTAGTAGTAGTAGTAGTAGTAGCAGTAGCAGTAGTAGCAGTAGTGTAGTGTAGTAGTAGTTTGTATAGTAGTTAGTAGTAGTAGTAGGTAAATGTAGTAGTATAGTAGTAAATAGTAGTACGTAGTAGCAGTAGTAAGTAAGGGAAGAGTAGTAAGTTTTGTAGTATTTGTATAGCGGAAATGGAAATGAGTAAAAAATGTAAATATAGGTAGGAATAAGAGTATATGTTGAATGAAGAAGTGAAGAAATTGGGCTTATGAACCTGTCTTGGCGTTATAGTAAGGTAAAAAACTAAATGGAAGTGTGTATGTGTGTGTGTGTGTAGTTGTCTGTGTGTGTGTGTGTGTGTTGTGTGTGTTTTGTGTGTGTGTGTGTGTTGTTGTGTGTTTTGTGTGTTGTTGTGTAGTGTGTGTGTGGTGTGTTGGGTGTGTTGTGGTGTGTTGGGGTGTGTGTGTGTGTGTGTGTGTGTGTTGTTTGGTGTGTGTGTTGGGGTGTGTGTAGTTGTGGTGTGTGTTGTGTGTGTTTGGTATAGAGTAGAAAAAGAAAAGAAAAGTAGTTTGTAGTAGTAGTGGTGGTGTGGTTGTTAATAGGTATTGTAGGATGGTAAAAGGATTGTAGTAAAGGAGGGAAAAGGTTTGTAATGTGGTGATAGTGGTGATAGTAAAGTAGAGTAGTAGTAGTAGTAGTTGTAAAGGAAATGATATCACTAACAGTATAGTCGCAGTTACTAGAAACACCTCACACCATTATTCCTACTCCGTCACCTCTCTCTCTCTCTCTCTCCTCTCTCTCTCTCTCTCTCTCTCTCTCTCTCTCTCTCTCTTGCCTCTCACTTCTGACGTCCCCATAACAGCTTGGTGCATTGAGCAATACTACTTTTAAGGCTACACGAGAGAGAGAGAGAGAGAGAGAGAGAGAGAGAGAGAGAGAGAGAGAGAGAGAGAGAGAGAGAGAGAGAGAGAGAGAGAGAGAGAGAGAGAGAGAGAGAGAGAGAGAGAGAGAGAGGAGGAGAGAGAGGAGAGAGAGAGAGAGAGAGAGAGAGAGAGAAAGAGAGAGAGAGAGAGAGACCTGGTGTACAACACTCCCTCTGACTTACAAGAGCCACAGCAGGTAGAGTAGAGCGCCAGAGCATAAAGTTACAGAGAAATGGAAATATAATAATGATAAAGCTTGATTCTGGGGAACGTCACTCCCTTCCCTATCTCCTTACAATCCTTGACGTCCTACTCAGTTCAACTCCTGTCTCCTACTCCCTACAAGTCTCCTATTCCTCCTACAATTCCTACTACTCTTCACTCCTTCTCTTACTCCTCCTACAACTCCTTCTCCTACTCCTCCTACAACTCCTTATCCTACTCCTCCTACAACTCTTTCTCCTACTCCTCCTACAACTCCTTCTCCTACAACTCCTACTACTCCTCCTATTCCTCCTACAACTCCTACTACAACTCCTCATCCTATTCCTCTTTC
>JACEEZ010018788.1:340000-350000 GCA_016584305.1 Chionoecetes opilio
ATAAACCAGTCTATATGATGCGTATATATATATATATATATATATATATATATATATATATATATATATATTTTATATATATATATATATATATATATATATATATATATATGAATCCGAGCGGCCCTCCGACTTCAGGGTAAGTTCAGGCCCATGTGCAACAGGCCGATATTCCGTGCGCAGTCCAGGTATACAGTGGTCTATGGCTCCGCTCGAAGGTCCTCTTGTCAATACAATAAAAGTCGTGCTGATGTTAACTCATGTTTATTACATAAATATAGATTACATCTTCAGAGAGGGGATGCGTGCCAGGGGAGGAGGCAGTACAGTGCTATGCGTTAGGGACAATCTGAAGCGTCCACAAGTAGCCAGCCTCTGACCTGCCTAAGGAGTCTCAAGTGACCTGAGATAGGAAGATATGAGAAGTAATGAGGGGACGTTAACTCATGTTCGATAAATATGCAATAAATAAATGTTCTGCAGGAAGGCGGGGCCCAGGAGGAGCAGCGATGCAGGCTCAGGCGTGGAGGACAGTGTGTGGTGTGTCTAGCCGTACACACGTTCGGGGAGGGGAAAGTACGGAGGAGACTCCGGACTCGAAGGACTCAAAGGACTCGTAGGAATCAGGGTGGCGCGCCTCGCCTCGTAGCTGACTTGAGCCAGTACCCCGAGCCACCGTTCACGTAGTAAGACACCTTCTGCAGGCGGCCGTCGGGGAAGGTGCAGTAGTAGCCGGCCCTGCGTGTTTCGCCGTCGCGGGACTCCTGGTGGCCGAAGTCGTTGCCGGAGGGGCCATGCCTCACGGCCCAGTCGAAGTCATACTTCGCCTCGTCGGACTCGTAGGACTCGAAAGACTCGTCCGAGAAGTCCTGGCGATGCATTACCGTCAACAACATGGAACACCACCAGTGAATCATATCAAGGACAAAAACAGTGGCAGGAATAACCTTGAGATATAAGCCATGTGCTTCGCCACCCATGCCCCTGTAACAAGTATCTCTCTACTGTATACAAGTAACAAGTTGCCTGTGTAACACTCACCCGGGAGGCGTAGGGGCGTCTGTCAGCCTGGGCGGCGGCGACGACCACCACGAGAAGACACAGCACCTGCAGGAGAATATTACTGTTAGTGTGTTATTCATTCACCCATGGTCTTGTCCACGCGAGCTGGCGAGCTATCGCCAGTTTCACCCTCTCTGTGCGAGCTTGGAGCTCATTATTACCGATCTTTGAGTAATGCTGAGACCTCACACACCACACCCCCCCAAGGTGTCTCTCTCTCCTCTCTCTCTCTATCTCTCTCTCTCTCTCTCCCCTTCTCATCTCCTCTCCCTCCTCTCTCTCTCTCTCTCTCTCTCTCTCTCTCTCTCTCTCTCTCTCTTTTTTTCTTCTGGCTTTTGCTATTTATCTATCTAATTTTCATTATCTCTATCTATCTATCTCATTGTATTAGAAAAAAAACTGTCAATAACAAATGCAAGCGTAACTTTTTTGCTAACTACGTGAAAACATTCCTCATTAAATGCAACTATTCACATATTTGTAATGATAAAAACTATACTAATGATAAGATGACTGAAATCTTATCTGACAAGCTTTTCTTTCTCCATTTTTTAAACAATGAAAAACCCTTTCTCGCTGCTGTAACTTCCCTGCCCTGAGCTCCTCCCGCCCTGCCCTCCCGGTGCCCTGGTCACGCCGCGCACCGCCGCCCCTCACTGCCTCACGCCCCTCATGCCCTGCCTTCTCGCCGCCTTCCCTCACCCCTCACGCCCCCAAAATGCCGACCTTTGCGTTCATGTTGTTGTTGGTAGACGAGGATGGTCCAGACTGACTTCAGCATGGAGCCTTTCCTTCTATATAGCCCCCTCGTGACGTCACGGGTCGGGGTCGCTTGTTGCATCAAAACCACACGTCGGGAGAGTCGAGGGCCGGTAAAGGCATTCCACTTCTCTTCCATGTCCTGTTTTTTGTCGCGCTTCAAGTATCGCCATCGTGGGCTTCAGGCAATAAAAGGTGATCTGCAATTTCACCCAAGAACTCGTGTTTAGTCACCGCCTTACCAGGCCGTCTTGGAGGCTGCCTTTTAGCGGCCTGAGCCGCTTTTATTATATGATTATTGTTAATGGGGACTAGGCGGGTCAGTTCGTGAGCTGCTGATTGTGACATGACCGGCGGGCACTTCATGTGTGTGTGTGTGTGTTGTGTGTGTGTGTGTGTGTGTGTGTGTGTGTGTGTGTGGATGAAGGGGGGGAGGGGAGGGAGGGAAGGCAGTAACAGAGATACAATCGTGTGTGCGTGATTGCCGATTGCCGGGGAAAAATTAATATTAGTTCACCAAATTGGCAAACTGAAATTGAAATGTGATGTTAATTTGTGCGTTTGTTTGTGCTTTGCATTGCCAAGGTTCCGGAAAGAGGCAATGCGTCGCTCATGGTAATTATCATAGTGGTTCACATTTATGGCTGTATCCTAACAGTCATCAAATAGTTTCCATCGAAGATTATAATATGTTACAGTAATTCGATTAAAGTCTGCCAGCATGCAACTTCTTTCTACCGGGGTTCGAGTCCCGCCAAGTTGAGGGTTGACGTTCAGCCACTTCAGCTATAGGCGGCTACTCGCGAGGCAAAATCTTGGAAAATTTTGGTCCATTTTGATTGTGATCTGTCCTCGCGCGCGCTTTGGAGCCTGTTTTCTGTGTTGCTTTGGTCCAGATCCAAAGTTGCTCCAGGAGGTCTCTTAGATAATCTTGGTTGGTACTTGAATACAACATGGCTTCCTCCGCATCTTACAACTCTTACAACTCTTACAAAAAAAGATTTCATCATACCAAAATCACTTTGGTATGAAAAACCTCGCGAGTAGCCGCCTCTTGAATGAACCCTTATCGCGCTGCGCGGTGATGCAGAAGTACCACACCGAGGAGACAGGTGACAACGCCTTCCTGAGCAATGTGACGACCTTGTGTCCACCACCCAGGGAGGAGCAGCCAGGCATCACCTCAACAACCGGGAGACGAAGATCAACAAAGCCAAGATGACGCAAGACCTTTCACGACACACACACGTCACACACACCGCCTCGATGGTCAAGTAGATAAAGCGCTGGCCTGCCTGTCTGTGGTAGCCAGTTCGAATCCTCACTGCTCCCGGGGATTTTTCACTGACAAATTCGACCGGTTACTGTCCCCCTTGAGCAAGGGAATGGGGGTGTGTGGTGAGTGAGGTTCCAGCATTACCCAAAGATTGGCCATAATGAGCTCCAAGCTCGCTCCGGGAAAGTGAAACTGGCGATCGCAAGTCTGACTCGCGTGGACATACAAGACCGTGGGTGAATGACCACACACACACACACACACACACACACACACACACACACACACACACGCACATACACATAGACACACACATCTATCTGCGATCTGTCGCAAAATCTGACTCGCGTGGACAAGACCATGGGTAAAATACACACACACACCACACCACCCCACACACACAAAACCCACACCACACACACACACACACACACACACACACACACACACACACACACGCACATACACATAGACACACACACTCTATCTGCGAGTCTGTCGCGAGTCTGACTCGCGTGGACAAGACCATGGGTGAATGACACACACACACACACACACACCAAACCACACACACCACACACACACACACACACACACACCACCACTTATAATTCCTGCTAAAAAACATTGGAAACTCTTTGCTATTTTCAATATTGCGGAAACAAACTCTCTAGATAAATAAAGTAAGTTCCGTTGTTACAATCTGTGCAGGAATTAGAGTGTACAAAGACGCGGGTGAGACAGTGGTTGTCCAACGGGCGCCCCCGCACCCTCCTCCGTCAACCCCTTCACGTGAAACAAACACCCACACTTTCTTTCCAAGTTATTCCAATTTCAAAAGGACCTTCCAGTCCTATGACTGAGAGAGAGAGAGAGAGAAAAGAGAGAGAGAGAGAGGGAAAGAGAGAGAGGAGAGAGAGAGAGAGAGAGAGAGAGAGAGAGAGAGAGAGAGAGAGAGAGAGAGAGAGAAGAGAGAGGGGAGAGAGAGAGAGGGGAGAGAGAGAGAGGGGAGAGAGAGAGAGAAAAGAGAGAGGAGAGAGAGGAGAGAGAGAGAGGGGAAGAGAGGAGAGAAAAGAGGGGTTGAAAGAAATAAGTCAATGTAATCCAGTTCACGTAATATAATAAAACTGACCTCCATAAAACAATAAAAAACATACTGTCCACGAAATCAATTGTTAACCCGAGGGGAAGCACGGCAACAAAAACTTGACGTATATCACTAATACAAAAACTGGCTTGGTATTGAGATTACTAGGTAATGTATGAGTCAGTCAAGCAGGCTTGCTAATGAACGTAAGGGGAGAGTGAGAAATAGGGCTCAAATAGGGATTAATAATACTTATACTAATACTGAAAATACTAATACTGATCCTTGTATTGAAGTAATGATTAATCTAGCAATGCCTATCATATTTTTATGTCTTGTAGTAAGTTTTGTCTAAAATGTAATATTTAAGGAATATCTGGAAGTATCATATCATTGTGAATTGGCTGAAATAGGGACTTATAATCATTGCAAATAAAAACTGACTCCATATTCGTGTTCAGCATGCCCGATAACTGTTAGGAACAAATTTTCAAGCAAATCTATTTTCAAAAAATATTGCAAATTTTGCAAGGGGTATGCCTTGATTTTTTTTTTAAATCACGTTTTTTTTCAATAACTAAAAAACTATGGCAGATAAGTGCAAGAATTATAGAGAAGTAAATATGAAGTAGATCAAGGGTTATCATTTGGCGTAAAGCAAAACAATATTGATTGGTAAATAACCGAGAAAATAGCATATTCGTACATTTATACAAAATATCTATTTTCTCGACAACCATGAAGTGTTTTGACAAGCCAATTACTGCATCATGTAGAAAACCTCAAGATTAACCTTTGGTTTCTTAGTAAGTTTTTTTTAGACTATTGTTTTGTGGCAAAAAAAACAAAAATGATTTTCGTCAATTTTGGAAAATTTTTGAGCACTCCAAATCCGAATTTTTTTTTTTCGATAGTAATTGGAAAAACCGGGATACAATTTTAACCCTCCATTTTCAATAAATTTGATGGGTAACTGTTGCTGTGTGAGAAACAAATTGTATGAAGGTTATGTAAAAATATAAGTTTATAATTCAAAACCGTCGAAAGGGCAGTGTAGACGCGGGGACCGTGTTTCACCTCGGTAGGGGAAGGGACTAACTCTATATGATTTTTACGCACAGTAAATATATACTTCTGTTTTTAAACGTTTTACTTTGAAAAACGCAATTAGCTGAACCTAAGAACAAAAAAAAGAAATTGGAGCCCAGAAAAAACTTTTATTAAAATCTACATAATAATGCATACTCATACATAATCCCTACCTTAACATTTTCCCTTTTAATGAAAAGGGGGGGGGGGGGGGGTGTGTTGGGGTGCTAGGCACCGCTCGAAAGGGCCTTTGTCAAAAATAAAAATGTGTGATGTTAAACTTTTTATTACAAAAAATTTGATTAATCTTCGAACGGGGGGTGCGGCCAGGGGAGGAGGCGTACAGGCTATGCGTAGGACAACGAAGCGTCCACAATAGCCAGCCTTGACCCGCCTAAGGGGTCCCCAGTGAAGAGATAGAAAAATATTTTGAAAAATGAGGGGACTTTTTAACTCATGTTCGATAAAAATGCAATAAATAAATGTTCATGAGGAAGCGAGGCAGGGGGAGCAGCGATGGGTCGGCGTGGAGGACAGTGGTGGTGTGCCCCCAGCCCTCCACGTCGGGGAGGGGATAGCGAGGAGACTCCCGGGCCGAAGGACTCAAAGGACTAGGAATCAGGGGCGCGCCCCGCCCCCTAGCTGACTTCAGCCCCAAAACCCGAGCCACCGTTACGTAGTAAGACCCTTCTGCGGCGGGCCCTCGGGAAGGGGCACGTAGTAGCCGCCCCGCGTGTTTCGCCGCGCGGAAATCCTGGTGGCCGAAGTCGTTGCCCCAGGGGGCCCTGCCTCACGGCCCAGTCGAAGTCATACTTGGGCCCCGTCGGGGCTCGTGGACCGAAAGACTCGCCGGGGAAATCCTGGTGATGCATTTTCCCTCAAAACAGGAAAAACCCCCAGTGAATCATACAAAGGACAAAAACAGTGGCAGGAATAACCTTTAATATAAGCCATGTGCTTCGCCACCCATGCCCTTTAACAAGTTCTCCTCTGTATACAAATAGCAAGTTGCCTGTTAACACTCACCCGGGAGGGGTAGGGGCGTCTGTCAGCCCGGGGGGGCGGGACGACCACCACGAGAAGACACAGCCCTGCGGGGAATATACGTTGTGTGTTATCATTTCACCCATGGGCTTGTCCCGCGAGTGGCAGCTTCGCCGTTTCACCCCTCTGTGCGAGTGGAGCCATTATTACCGATCTTTGAGAATGCTGGACCCCCCCCCCCCCCATGGGTTTTCTCTCTCTCTCTCTCTCTCTCTCTTTTTCTCTCTCTTTTCTCTCTCTCTCTCTCTCTCTCTCTTCTTCTCTCTTCTCCTCTCCTCTCTCTCTCTCTTTTTTTTTTTGTTACTGTCTTTTTCTATTTATCTATCTAATTTTATTTTCCTTTTCATCTATTCCTTTTAGAAAAAAAAAAAATGTCAAAACAATCAAACGTAACTTTTTTTTCAACTACGTGAAAACTTCCCCCATTAAGCAACTATTCACATATTTTTCAAAGAAAAAACTATACTAATGATAAAATGACTGAAAACTTATCTGACAAGCTTTTCTTTTTCCATTTTTAGACAAAAAAACCTTTTTCGCTCGAACTTCCTGCCCCGACTCCCCCCGCCCCCCCCCCGGTGCCCGGGCCGCGCGCACCGCCGCCCCTCATGCCCCCGCCCCCATGCCCTGCCCTTCCCCCCGCCCTTCCCCCACCCCCCCCCCCCACACATGCCGCCTTTTCGTTCATGTTGTTGTTGGTAGACGAGGATGGGCCAGACGACTTCACATGGAGCCTTTCCCTTTTATATAGCCCCCCCGTGACGTCACGGGGCGGGGGACTTTTGTTTCATAAAAACCCCCTCGTCAGGAGGGTCGAGGGCCGGCTAAAGCATTCCACTTCTCTTCCATGTCCTGTTTTTGCCCCGTTAAAATCGCCATCTGATTCAGGCAATATAATTTTATCTGCAATTTCACCCAAAAATCGTGTTTAGTCACCCCCTTACCAGGCCGTCTTTGGGGGCTGCCTTTTAGGGCTGAGCCGCTTTTTTTATATTTAGGGTTAATGGGGATCGGGGGTCAGTTCGTGAGCTGCGATTGTGCATGACCGGCGGGCACTTCAGTGGGTGTGTGTGTGGGGTGTGTGGGGGATGAGGGGGGGGGGGGAGGGGGGGAAAGGGAGTAACAGGAACAATCGTTGTCGGTTTCCCATTCCCGGGGAAAATTTATTTTCACCAAAATTTGGGAAAATAAATTGAAAAAAATGTTTTAATTTGTGCGTTTGTTTTTGCTTTGCATTCAAAGGGTTCCGGGAAAAACAATGCTCGCTCATGGTAATTTCAATGGTTCACATTTTTTGGCTGTATCCCAACAGTCTCAAATAGTTTTCCATCGAAGATTTTAAAATGTTTCATAATTTATTAAAATCTGCCAGCATGCACTTCTTTCTACCTGGGTTTTGAGTCCCGCCAAGTTGGGGTTACGTTCCCCATTCAGTATAGGGGGCTGCTCTCAAAGGAAAATCTTGGAAAATTTGGTCCATTTTGATTGTGTCTGCCCCCGGCGCGTTTGGAGCCTGTTTTTGGTTGCTTTGGTCCGATCCCAAAATTTCTCAGGAGGGGGCTTAGATAACTTGGTTGTACTTGAAACAAAAATGGGTTCCTCCGCATCTTTCAACTCTTACAACTCTTACAAAAAAAAAATTCTCAACCAAAATCATTTGGTATAAAAACCTCGCGAGTACCCCCTCCTTGAATGAACCCTTATCGCGCTGCGCGGTGATGCAGAAGTACACACCAGGGACAGGGACAACGCCCCCTGGCAATGGAGACCTTGTGTCCACCCCCAGGGGGAGCAGCCAGGCATCACCCAAAAACCCGGAGCGAAGACAACAAAACCCCTATGCGCAAGACCTTTCACGACACCACAGCACACACACCGCCTCGAGGCAAGTAGATAAAGCGCTGGCCTGCCTTTGTGATAGCCTTTGAAACCCAGCTCCCCGGGGGTTTTCCTGACAAATTCGCCGTTACTGTCCCCTTGAGCAAGGAAGGGGGTTGGTGAGTGAGGGTTTCCCGCTTTCCCAAAGATTTGGCCCTAATGAGCTCCAACTCGCTCCGGAAAATGAAAATGGCGATCGCAAGTCTGACCGCTGGGCATACAAGACGTGGGGTGAAACACCCCCACACAACACACAACACAAAACCCACACACACACCAAAAACCCCACACACCCAAAAATAAAGAAAAAAGGTCAGTATGATGATCACAAGAATCAGTAAACAAAAAAAAAATAGATTATGTAAAAAACATAAAACACACACACACACCCCACACACACAGACACAGCACACAACACACAAAACAAAAACACACACAACACACACACACACACACCAACCACACACAAACCCCCAAACACACCACACACCACACCACACCAAATTATAATTCCTGTAAAAAGACAATTGGAAAATCTTGCTTTTTAAAGATTGCGGAAAAAAAACTCTCTAAAAATAAAATAATTTTTGTTGTTTACATCTTGCAGGGAATTTGAGTGTTACAAAGACGCAGGTTTAAACGTGGTTTTTCCAACACCGCCCCGCACCCCCCCTCCGTCACCCCTTCACGGTGAAAAAAAACACCCACACTTTCTTTCTCAATTTTTCCAAATTTTTAAAAACCTTTCCCCTCCATGACCCGAAGAGAGAGAGAGAGAGAGGGGAGAAGAAGAGAAGAGAGAGAGGGGAAGAGAGAGAGAAAAGAGAGAGAGAAGAAAAGAGAGAGAGAGAGAGAGAGAGAGAGGGGAAGAGAAGAAGAGAGAAGGGGAGGAGAGAGAGGAGAGAGAGAAGAGAGAGAGAGAGAAGAAGAGAGAGAGGAGAGAAGAGAGAGAGAGAAGAGAGAGAGAGAGAAGAGAGAGAGGAGAGAGAAAGAGAGAGAGAGAGAGAGAGAGAGAGAGAGAGAGAGAGAGGGGAGAGAGAGAAGAGAGAAAAGAGAGAGGTGAAAGAAAAAAAGTCAAAAGTAAACCTTCACGTATAATATAATAAAATGACCTCCATAAAACAATAAAAAAATACCCGTCCGAAAACAATTGTTTTAAGCCAAGGAAGCCGGCAACAAAACTTGAAGATATCAAATACAAAAATGGGTTGGTATGAGATTACTAGGTAAGTATGAGTCAGTCAAGCAGGCTTGCTAATGAAGTAAGGGGAGAGTGAGAAATAAGGGCTCAAATAGGATTATAATACTTATACTAATCTGAAAATATAATACTGATCTTGTATGAAGAAAGGATTATTAGAATGCCATCAATTTTTATGTCTTGTGTAAGTTGTCTAATAATGGATATTTAAAAAAAGAATATCTGGAAGTATATGTCATTGTTGAATGGCTGAAGAATAGGCTTAAATCATTGTAAATAAAAACTGACTCAAATCGTGTTCAGCATTGCCGAAAACTGCTAGGAAAAATTTCAAGCAAATATTTTTCAAAAAATTTGCAAATTGCAAGGGGTATAAATAGGAATTCTAATCATTGTAACTGAAAACTACTCCAGATTGTGTCAGCAGCTAGATAACTGCTAGGAACAAATTTTCAAGCAAATCTATTTTTCAAAAAATATTGCAAATTTTGCAAGGGGTATGCCTTGTTTTTTTTTTAAATCACGTTTTTTTTCAATAACTAAAAAACTATGGCAGATAAGTGCAAGAATTATAGAGAAGTAAATATGAAGTAGATCAAGGGCT
>JACEEZ010018788.1:355049-367549 GCA_016584305.1 Chionoecetes opilio
CACACACACACACACACACACACACACACACACACACACACACACACACTCACACACACACACACACACACACTCACACACACACACACACAACGGCGTGGGTGTGGTGGAAGTGTTACCGGGTCAGGTCAGGTCAGCACACGCCCACAAAAACTAGCCACGCGCAAAGGCCGGCCTAAAGCACCCCTGAGTAGGCGGCGGTGACCACGCGGGCCGCTTTGTGGGGCGGGGCGGGGCGGGGCGGGGCGGGGCGGGGCAGGGGAGGCAGCAAGTAAAAGCAGCTGTGAAAGGAAAGGAAAACCACGAAGCTCCTTTGGCGAGATGGCGATAAGTGTGGTGATAATAATGATGATATGATAATGATGATGTATGGTGGATAAATTTTAAATAAGAGCAAGATAAAATATAAATAAGAGCAAGATAAAATATAAATAAGAGCAAGATAAAATATAAATATGAACAAGATAAATTTGAATAAGAGCAAGATAAATTTGAATAAGAGCAAGATAAAATATAAATATGAACAAGATAAATTTGAATAAGAGCAAGATAAATTTGAATAAGAGCAAGATAAAATATAATATGAACAAGATAAATTTGAATAAGAGCAAGATAAATTTAAATATGAGCAAGATAAATTTGAATAAGAGCAAGAACATGGCTTTCAACTTACAGAGAACAGAGCAACCTCACGAAACAACACAATCATCGCGTCCCTTATTGATGAACATGTTACTGATAAATAATGTTCTTTCGTAACTACCACGTGTAGGTCTCACGGCCTCTTGTAGCTTCCTTATGTTCTTATGTTCTTAAGTGTTCCTCTAAAATAATGTGATGGTACAATGCCTTCCATTCGAGGCAATATCAAATGACACAATTGTGAAGCTCCACAATGTATATATATGTATTTAATGTATCTCCCTTTATGTGTGTGTGTACGTATATATATATTACACATAACCAAAATGTTGCTTCCCTTGATCTTTTCTTCTACCATTATTGTCATGCTTGGCGCTCTTCTGAACTAGCTAACTGCATGCTTCTTTCCCCAGGCCTCGCTGCATAAGATTGTCTACACATTCTCATACCTATTCTGTCCATCTTCCGAACGCAAGAGTTAACCAGTATCTTCACTCTTTCTTGCCTTTCACTGGTCAAATCTGGAACTCTCTGATTACGGCTAGCAATCAGGGTACAACAAGAAGTAACGGATTCAAACTGGAAAAACGTAGAATACAAAAAAAAGAGGGAAAAACTGGTTCACAAATAGGGTGGTGAATGATTAGAATGGACTCAGTGGTCAGGTAATTAGTGGGAAGTCAATAGGGAGCTTTAAAAGGAGGCTGGACAATTCCATGGATAGGGATGAATGGAGGATGTAGGTAGTATTAAGTAACAGGAACTTGTAACCTCTTATGCCTCTTGTAGCTTCTTTATGTTTTCATGTTCTTATGTTCTCTTCCTGTTTCTATTTTCCGTCTTCCTACAATTTTTTTCAAGAGTGGAGTGTCAAAATATCCCACTTAATATCCCAACTTAATTACCCAACGCTTACACTCTCAGAAATAAGGGGTATATTAAGGGTAGAATTGTTACATCGCACCATCACTACCCTTTTTAAACCCTATGTCCAGGCTGGAGGGTAGATGCTGCCGATTATACCCTTCATCTACCCTTTATCTACCCTTTTTAGACGAGAGGGTTGGAAAAGGGTATATTTGCGTCGATCCGAAAGGGTATATTTGTAAGGGCAGAAAAAGGGTAGCAGTATTTCATCACTACAAACACCCTTTTTCTACCCTTTTTTTCTAAGAGTGTATATAGAAGCTTCTTGCTGTCTGTTGTGCGGGGTCTATACACTCTTAGAAAAAAAGGGTAGGAAAAGGGTAGAAAAAGGGTGTTTATAGTGATGAAATACTGCTACCCTTTTTCTACCCTTACAAATATACCCTTATCCAACCCCAAATATACCCTTTTCCAACCCCAAATGTACCCTTTCTCAACCCTCTCGTCTAAAAAGGGTAGATAAAGGGTAGATAAAGGGTAGATGAAGGGTATAATCAGCAGCATCTACCCTCCAGCCTGGACATAGGGTATAAAAAGGGTAGTGATGGTGCGATGTAACAATTCTACCCTTAATATACCCCTTATTTCTGAGAGTGTAGAAGCAATCAAAGGGCATGCTGCTGCTTTTTTATCTGGCCTTGTCTAATCGCCTCTCGTTTAAAAACCACTCCAGGAATGATGGCAGCACTAACCACTATAATAATGGGGAATCTCTTCGTGCCTTATATAATATGACCTGTATCTTTGGGTCCATCGCCAGCTTGAGACTGCTAAACACATCCCTCCATCTGTGTCCAGGGGCGACGAGTGTTTAGCTTGCCACTCGTGTTTACATTCTGCGATGCTATATTTGCTACTATCTTTGTTTCTGTTTTCAAAGAGTTCAAATGCGGTTTACTACGGGTCCTTGTTTTTATGGGAGGTATCAGAGTTATCAGAGGTCTCGATTGTTTCGTTTGTCTGTCTGTCTGTCTGTCTGTCTGTCTGTCTGTCTGTCTGTCTGTCTGTCTGTCTGTTTGCCTGTTTGTCTATTGTGTGTTTCTTTGTCTACCTGTGTATCTGTTCGTCCGTCTCTCTCTCTCTCTCTCTCTCTCTCTCTCTCTCTCTCTCCTCTCTCTCTCTCTCTCTCTCTCTCTCATCTCTCTCTCTCTCTCTCTCTCTCTCTCTCTCTCTCCCTCTCTCTCTCCTAAACAGTCTTTTTCCACAACTGTACTTCCAATTGTGAATAAAAGTATTGAATCTGAATCTCTCTCTCTCTCTCTCTCTCTCTCTCGTCTCTACTCTCTCTCTCTCCTCTCTCTCTCTCTCTCTCTCTCTCTCTCTCTCTCTCTCTCTCTCACACACACACACACACTCACAAAAAAATCACCCACAAAATGACAGGGTCGTAAGGTCATAGAAGCAATCAAGCCTCAAAGTGACTATGTATAAACAGTACCGGCCCATTGCGCTCCCCAACACAACCCAGCTATACCCCCTTCCACACACACCACCTCTACCGGCCCAGTACGGTTCCCCAACACAACCCAGCTATACCCCCATCCCCACACACACCCCCACCTCCCGCCCCCACCCAAGTCCCATAGACGTGTTACAAACTTACAACCAACAACAGTATTTACATCACCACCGCGGTCACTTTCCCGTCCAGACCCGCACCGGCAGTAACAATATAGAGGCGTTCAAACTCGGTCATTCCCAGGTGGGGCATTTCTTCAGAGACCAGCTGGGTGAGGCGGAAAGCAGGGCGCCTTGTATGTGTGTCCAGGTGTTGGCCGGCCTCAGGTGGAGCCCCGCGCTTGGTTGCTTCACTTCATGCTGCTTGTCCGCCCTAGTGAAGCAATTTATGATTTAACCCCTTGAGACCCAGAACGTAATTTTCATTGTAATTAGACTACCACGAGACGATTTTTAGTAATATAAGTTATATTTTATAGATATGACGTGTTTAGTATCCTTGTCGACTAACTAATTTGGTATATTACGTTACTATTCGTAGTTTTATGGCTAACAACAGACAATTTATATATAGGAAAGGTAAGATCTGGGTGTGAAGGAGTTAATTAGACATATCGTGAAGGCAAGTGACATCACGATTTTCATGTCATGGGAAAATGTCTCGGGATATTATTATGTCTGGAGATTATTTTTGGAGAATGGAGAGTCGTGCCTGTGAGCTGATAAACTCTCAGAAATAAGGGGTATATTTAGGGTAGAATTGTTACATCACACCATCACTACCCTTTTTAAACCCTATGTCCAGGCTGGAGGGTAGATGCTGCCGATTATACTCTTTATCTACCCTTATCTACCCTTTTTAGACGAGAGGGTTGGAAAAGGGTATATTTGCGTCGATCCGAAAGGGTAGATTTGTAAGGGTAGAAAAAGGGTAGCAGTATTTCATCACTACAAACACCCTTTTTCTACCCTTCTTTTCTAAGAGTGTAATGGTGTTGGGCCACCTCTTGATTAGCTTTAAAGGGCATCCAGTAGTTAGTTTCCTCGTTAACACTTTCAAGAATCGCGTTCAGGAGTCAAATAAATATTATGATGAAGAAAAAAAGTCTACTTTTATCAATTATTATTGTATTGGTTTATGATTTTCAACGATTTTTTCTAAATATATTGTTTTTTTTGTTATGGAGGACTCAAATAAAGAAAAAAAACCACCATTCACTTTTAAATCGGGGGCATCAGTTCTACATCAAGCATCTCGAAACACAACATCAATTCTCCTTTCATTATAAGAACTTGAAATTAAAACAATAACTTTTTTAATCAATTGTTTCCTCGAGGCCTTGTTATTGAGGAGTCAAAAAAAAATATATGTAAAAACACCGACATTCACTTTTCAAACGGGAGCGTCAGTTCAGCATCAAACATCGCAGGACACACCAACACCACACACACACCCCCACCACACAACACAACACCCCCAACCCCAAAACCCACCACCCCCACCAACACCACCCCCCACACACACACACCCCCAAACCCCCCCCAACACACACACAAAACCAACCCCAACCCCAAAACCACACACCCAACAACCACACACACACACCCCAAACACACCACACACCCCAACCCACCACACACAAACCCAACCCCAAAACCCACCCACACAACACACCCCACACCCACACCCACCCCAACCACACACAACACACACACACACACACACACACACACACACCACCACAAAAAAGAGAAAAAAAATTCTTTAAAAAGCACGTCACCCCGCGCTCAAACAAACTGGAAAAGAAAAAAACACCAAATATTTTTACCTGTTTTGTTAAAATTTCCCCTTAAATAGAAACAAACCCCTTTGCTCAAAAAAAATACACAAGCAGGTTAATGAAATTCGTGACCCATCCTGCACGTCAGGTAAGACTCGGATGAGGAAATCGCGTTGGACCAATCGCCGCCGTACCCTCGCCAGGTAAGGTTGCCCCGTCTGGACCCGTCGCCCCGCCTCGCCCCGCCCCGCCCTGGCCCCCCCCCGCCCCCCCCCCCCCCCCCCCCTCTGGGTGTGGCGCTGCCTCACTTTTCCTAAATGACCCTCCCCTACTCCCATGAGGCCTTGACTTTTACGAGGGGTTGAAGGAGTTAAATCCAATTATCTTGAGAATTTTTTTTTTTTTTTTGACCCGTTTTTGCTCTGGACACCAAATATAAACCCTTCTTTTAATCATTGATCTCACTCTCTCTCCCTCTCATAGATTTTGACCATGCATATCTTTCCCGTTTCTTTAGTTTTCTACTATTATGTTTAGCTTATCTGTGTTCTTCACGTCTATATTTATGTCTCCTTTTTTTCCTTGCTTCTTATTGATTCCTCTCCCCCCCTGCCTGCCCGCCTGCCCGCCCCGCCTGCCCTGCGCCTGTTGCCTGTCCCCCCCCCCCCTGCCTGCCTGCCCGCCGCCTGCCCCCTGTGCCTGCTGCCTCCCCCCCCTCCCTGCCTCCTGCCTCCCCTCCTCCTGCCCGCCCCCCCCCTCCCTGCCTCCCGCCTCCCCCCTTGCCTGCCTGCCTGCCTGCCCCCCGCCTCCCCCCCTCCCCGCCTCCTGCCTCCCTCCTCCCCGCCTCTCCCTCCCCCCCCGGGCCCGCCTGCCTGCCTGCCCCCCGCCCCCTCCCCGCCTGCCCCCCCGCCCCCTCCTTCCCCGCCCGCCTGTCCTGCCTGCTCGCCCCCCTCCTCCGCCTCCTGCCCGCCCGCCTGCCTGCCCTTGCCGCCTGTCCTGCCTCCTGCCTCCGCCTGCCCGCCTCCCCTTTTCCTGCCTGCCCCGCCTCCTGCCTGCTCGCCCGCCCCTGCCTGGGCCCGCCTGCCTGCCTTCCTGCCTGCCTGCCTGCCGCCCCCCGCCGGCCCCGCCTGCCTGCCGCCCGCCTGCCTGCCCCGCCTGCCTGCCTTCCTGCCTCCCCCGCCCGCCTGCCCCTCCTCCCCCGTTCCCCTCCTTTTCCTCCCCCTCCCGCCGTCCGGGCCCCCGGTCCCGTGCCCCTCCCCCTGTGCCCCTTTCCCCCCCTTTTCCCCCTGTGCCCCCTTTTCCCCTTCGCCCCCTTTTTCCTGGTTCCCCGTCCCCCCCTCCCCGCCTTTCCTTCCTCCCCCCCGCCTGGCCCCCTTTGGGTTTCCTTGGCCCGTCCTCCGTTCCTCCTGCCCCTCCGCTGTCTCCTGTGCTTTCCCGCCCCCCTTGTCCTGTGGCCCCCCGCCCCCTCCCCCTCCCCCTCTCCCCCTCTCCCTCTCCCCCCTCTCCCCCTCCTCCCCCGCCCCCCCTCCTGCCCCGTGCCTGTGTTTTGTGTTTGGTGTGTGTTTTGTGTGTGTGCCCGTGGGGTTGTGTGTCTGGTGGTTTTTGGTGTGTGGGTGTTAAAATTATTATTTTTAATTACTTGAAAGGGGGAAAAAAAATGGGTTTTGTGGGTTGATTTGGAAAGAATTTTTTTACGTTTTTCCCAAATTTTCCTTTTTAAAAAAAAAAGCGTCCCTCATTCTGACCACCCCCCCCAGGAATTTCCTGCACCTTTTAAAAAAACCCCCCCCATAAAACGTTTCCTTTTTTTCACATTTAACCAAAAAAACCCCTTCCCCCCTCCTTCCTCCTCCCTTCTTCCTCCCCCCCCCTTCCTCCCCCCCCTCCTTAACATTTTGGGGGGTTTATGGGAAATATTGTTTTTAAATGAATTATTTCTTTTATTGGTGTTTTATTTAAGTTTAAGAAATTCCGTGCCTGCCGCCTCCCTGCCTTCCTGCCTGCCTGCCTGCCTGCCCTGCCGCTCCCGCCTGCCTGCCTGTGCTGCCTGCCTGCCTGCCTGCCTGCTGTCCTGCCTGCCTGCCTGCCTGCTCGCCCGCCTGCCCTCCTCACCACACGTTAACTCTCACTTTTCACTCTCACTCACTGCACAGCCGGGACAACAAAAAGTGGATTTCTGTAAGCCCCTCCCGTGTGACTGTGGCCCTAATGATTACTCTTGTTGACTTTTTGTTCTATTCCGCAAACCTTTTCTTGGTATAAACGAAAATAGCAGTCATTACTCTCGACACTTACCTTGACCTACACCCACCCCTTGCTTAGGAGATTATACATAAAAGCTTACATACAGTATATACATAAAACACACACACATAAATGCATGTTCATCCTGTGGTTATCTAGAACACATTAATCTTAGTAAAATGAATGGCTGAACTCTCTCTCTCTCTCTCTCTCTCTCTCTCTCTCTCTCTCTCTCTCTCTCTCTCTCTCTCTCTCTCTCTCTCTCTCTCTCCCCCTCCAATTAACTATCTGGGTCAGGTGTTTATGGTGTTAGAAGTGATGGTGATATTTGTGAGAATGATGATGGTGAGGTGGTGGTGGCGGTGGTGGTGATGGTGAAGTGTTGGAGGTGATAATGATAATAATGATGATGATGATGATGATGATGATGATGATGATGATGGGAGGCAGGTGGCCAGTTTTCCTAAAGTACACATGCGTCCCTCATTCTCACACCCCCGCCCAGCCACGCCCTTTCCTGCCACCTTGACCCTTCCTCGGAGTACGTTCCTCCTCCATAACCACCCCTTCCCCCCTCCCTTCCCTCCTCCCTTCCTTCCCTCCCGCGCAAACCCCTTCCTCCCCCCCTTCCTTCCAACAGCCCCTTCCCTCCCGCGCAAACCCGTTCTCTTCATGCCAAGCGATAAATATTCCGTTTTCTATAATGCAAATTAATATCGTTTTCTGTTTCATCTTCGGTCGTGATCTACGTAGACTAGCTCATTGTCGTACTTTTCGCATTTGTCTTTATGTCTCTGCGAATAGTGACGCTAATACGAACACTCTCCCTATGCAGCACGTAACACTTATACTATTTACATCACGGCATCTTCCTACACCTACGTACTTGTTAGCATTATGAAGGACCCGTAGTAACTAGCCTAACTAACCAACTAACTAACTAACAGCTAGTAACCAGGGTAGAACAAGAAGTAACGGATTCAAGTTGGCAAAGCGTAATTTAAAAAAGAAATAGGGAAAAACTGGTTCACAAATAGGGTGGAAAATTATCGGAATGGACTTAGTAGACAGGTAGTTAGTGCGGAGTCATTAGGGAGCTTTAAAAGGAGGCTAGATAAATTCATGGATGGGGATGATAAGATAAGATACTTTGATCCTATCTAGACACTTTGCAAGTACCAACTATAAGGTTATTGACTATACAAAGCGCCACCACACCAGGACGAATTTGGTGGACTCGAACCGCTGTGGATGGGGATGCAAGGTGGGTAGTGTTAAGTAACAGGAACTACCTCGTGTAGGTCTCACGGCCTCTTGTAGCTTCCTTATTTTCTTATGTTCTTATGGTCTTATGTGAAAACTAGAGGTGCGTGGCTGCTCGACCTCTGCGACCTATCAGCATTGTGGCGGTGGTCGGGGAGGGTTCCGAGCTGCCTGCCTCCTGGTGTGGCCCGCGTGTTGCTGGGTTAATGGCCTAAACAGGTAAATATAAAAAAGCAAGATATCGGGAAGTGAAGCAGGATGGATGTATAAAGTAATAACTAGTTTACGTTCCTACTATACTTACTACTATTATCATCAGCTTTGCATATTGTCTGTTTTTCTGTGTACTTTGATACTATGTCCCCTAATGGGCCTGTACTTTGTTCCTGTTTTTGTTTATGCTCTAGTACTTAAATTTACTCTTTGGCCTGTTCTTATCGCTTTGTTTTGTGTCTGTATGCCTTCGGGCGAGTATAAAATTGTTATTATTATATTGCTTTTCATTATTCCTTTTCTTAATCGTTCTATTGAGACACCATATTCTCGCAGTCCTTATTTTACTCGTTTTGTTATCCGTAAAGTAGTCACCTGTTCAGCTTTCCACACAAACAGGAACACTTCAAAACTGTCAGACTGTCCTGTCGAATACGTACGATTAAAATATTTTCCTCCACATTCTGAAAACGTTAATTTTGATACAAATTGAATAAACAGAAAAAAAAACCGAGCACTATCCACAGCACGTTTGAACTGAGCTAACTGAGAATTGCAACAGTAACCATAAGAAATTAGATACAGGTAAAGATAACCTTCCCCTCTCGGTTAACCAATCGAGACTCAGAACGTCATTTTCATTGTACTTTGGGTATACCATTACACGATTTTTAGTGAATATTAGCAACATTTTATAGCTATGACCTATTTAGTATCCTTGTCCACTACCTAATTTGATATATTCAGTTAGTTTTCGTAACTTAATGGCTAACAACAGACGATTTTTTTATAGCAAAGTAAAGATCTGGGTGTGAAG
Source organism: Chionoecetes opilio (assembly GCA_016584305.1). NCBI lineage: Eukaryota > Metazoa > Arthropoda > Malacostraca > Decapoda > Majidae > Chionoecetes > Chionoecetes opilio. Next base: position 364,395 of record JACEEZ010018788.1, read on the forward strand.
GGGTTAAGTAATCCAAGCTGTAGGTGTTGAAGGGCGTAACCTTAGCACGGCACAACTCTACAAAGCCCGGTTCGAATCTGAAACAAAAAAAAAACAGGCCTATTCCAGCGACCATTCTCCTAAACACAAACAGGCTGAAGAAATGAGTGCAATGTCCTGATAACGCACTTCAACGCACTTTCAACTTGACTGCTTCAACTTCAACGCACTTTCAACTTGACTGCTTCAACTTCAACGCACTTTCAACTTGACTGCTTCAACTTCAACGCACTTTCAACTTGACTTCTTCAACTTCAACGCACTTTCAACTTTACTTTTTCAACTTCAACGCACTTTCAACTTTACTTCTTCAACTTCAAAGCACTTTCAACGTTACTGCTTCAACTTCAACGCCCTTTCAACTTGACTTCTTCAACTTCAACGCACTTTCAACTTTACTTCTTCAACTTCAACGCACTTTCAACTTGACTGCTTCAACTTCAACGCACTTTCAACTTTAACGCACTTTCAACTTTACTTCTTCAACTTCAACGCACTTTCAACGTTACTGCTTCAACTTTAACGCACTTTCAACTGTACTTCAACTTCAACGCACTTTCAACTTTACTTCAACTTCAACGCACTTTCAACTTTACTTCTTCAACTTTAACGCACTTTCCTTGAACCGGCGTAAAGTATTTCATCAGCCACCACAAGTTACGGTCACGGTACTGAACATATGGAGATAGAGACATGCCACACGTGCACGCCCCTCAACTTTGCCATTACCTTGACTTTCCATCGGGCACGACGGTTGAATATAGAGTAAGGGGGAGGTGCCGCGGTTCCTTGGCCGGTGAGAGGAAGGCGCTGGAGGGTCCTGGGATACGAACACACAAAAACGTGGTGACCCTCGTCCTTTCCCGCGTGGGTCAGCTATATAAGTGCCCGCGTGGACCAGGACCCATACAGTTTCGGTGCTAATACTGAGGCAAGAGCAGAATGGTCTCTAAGGTGGGTAGCGTATCCTTCCTATACGATGGTGACCTGATGGTGACCTGTTCTGTGACTTTCTATATGCAGTGACCTGATCCGCTTACCTATGAAGAAAAAAGCTATATATATCGAGTTACCCGTATCCATCAATTCGTAGAAGAAAAAAAATACCTGATTACTTTTACATCCGGATAGTCAACAAGAAGCAAGTCGAAATATAAGCTGTTATTCTTATCAGTAATAGTTTTAATTGGTTAATACTGTGCCGTTCTTTTCTGTCAGGTCATCTTCGTGGTGTTGGCGGCGGCGGCTGTGGCGGTGATGGCTGACGAGCGACCGGTTTATTCCTACGACTCTGCGTCCTCCGAGGTAAGCGTGGGTGAAGGTGGCAACGAAGAGACAATGTGGTAAATGATTGGAATGGACTCAGTAGACAGGTAGTTAGTGCGGAGTCATTAGAGAGCTTTAAAGGGAGGCTAGATAAATTCATGAATGGGGATGAAAGGTGGATGTAGGTAGTGTTAAGTAACGGGAACTACCTCGTGTAGGTCTCATGGCCTCTTGTAGCTTCCTTATTTTCTTTATTCTTAAGAGCGGTGGACATAACGAAAGGGAAAGGGGCAAGGAATGGAGGTAATGTGGGGAAGTTAAGGTGGAATATCAGAAAGTAAATATCAAGTAAAGGCAAAATTATTGTTCATATTCGACTCAAAAGTGTGAATAGTAATGCATGATAACGATAGCAATAATGATAATAATGATGATAATTATAGCAATGATAATTAATGCGCCTCCGTGGTGTAGTGGCTAGCGTGCCTATTGGTATTCTGAAATATGGCAGACAATGTATTGCTTTACTTTGGTATTTTATAAAATTCAACTGGGTGATAGCAATGTTAAGACTGATCTTATACAACTTGGCTTCCACCAGGAATCCAGTGAATCCTCCGAGTCCTACGAGTCCACAGAAGCCAAGTACAGCTTCAACTGGGGCGTGAAGGACGACTCATCCAGCAACGAGTTTGGCCACCAGGAGGACCGCGACAACGACGACACCAAGGGATCCTACTTCGTGCACCTTCCCGACGGCCGCCTGCAGAAGGTGTCTTACTACGTGAACGGTGACTCGGGATACATCGCCGACGTCACCTACGAGGGCGAGGCGCGCTACCCTGATTCCTACGAGTCTGAGTCTGTAGAGTCCTACGAGTCTGAGTCTGTAGAGTCATCTGAGGAAGACTCTTACGAATATGCAAGACGCTAATCCTCGCTGCACGGCCTCCATGCATCTGACTCTCGTGACTCTCAGCCGTCCGTCAGGAACACGTCCTGGACCACCACATTGTCTCGTATCTGGTCCTTTAATCTTCTGTGTGGTATAAGAGCTTCACTTTCAATCATCCCTCAGGCTATACCACAGCCCCAAGGCTTCCTAAGTCACATTCTATTCTCGTACTCTTAATAATTCATCTTTATATTTGTTCATGTATTTATTTGATGTGTTACAATAAATCTGCTTGTCACTGCAAAACTCGGCTTTCCTTGTGAAATTCAGAGAACAACATATATATAGGCCATCGATATCCACGCGGCATCAATATCCAGTGGAGCTTCTTTTCCTTGTGGTTATTGAGCAATAAACTGTGTCATGGATTAAATAAATATATAAGTCTAGTTAGGAAAATAGTTCAATAAATAGCTGAAGAATACACATTGCGTAGGGATGCATCCAACTGATGTTCTGTGAAGAATGTCTTGGTGACGGACGACAAGGAAGAGAAGGAGGAGTCTTGATTTACTTGCCGTAGTAACGGAAGGACTCGTCGGACTCGAAGGACTCGAAGGACTCAGCGGATCCGGTGTACTTGACGTCGGCGATGTAGCCAGAGCCACCGTTGACGTAGTAAGACACCTGCTGGACGCGACCGTCGGGGAGCTGCACGTAGTAGGATCCCTTGGTGTCGTCACCGTTACGGGCCTCCTGGTGGCCGAACTCGTTGCTGGAGGGGTCGTGATCGACGGCCCACTGGAAGTTGTACTGGGCCTCGGAGGACTCGTAGGACTCGGAAGACCTCTGTTAACACACACATGTTATCACTAACAATCAAATTCGCTCCACATAATATTTCAGCGTCATGAGTGAAACACTAGATCCAACTCACCCTGGGGGCGCGGTAACC
>JACEEZ010018788.1:380049-397549 GCA_016584305.1 Chionoecetes opilio
AGGGCACCGGGAGGGCAGGGCGGGAGGAGCTCAGGGCAGGGAAGTTACAGCAGCGAGAAAGGGTTTTTCATTGTTTAAAAAAATGGAGAAAGAAAAGCTTGTCAGATAAGATTTCAGTCATCTTATCATTAGTTTAGTTTTTATCATTACAAATATGTGAATAGTTGTTAATGAGGAATGTTTTCACGTAGCTAGCAAAAAAAGTTACGCTTGCATTTGTTATTGACAGTTTTTTTCTAATACAATGATATAGATTGATAGAGATAATGAAAAGTAGATAGATAAATAGCAGAGGAGAGAGAAAGAGAGAAAAAATAGAGCGAGAAAAAAAATAGAGAGATTAAGCGAGAGAGACGAGAGAAAGGAGAGAGATAGAGAGAGAGAGATAGAGAGAGAAAGAGAGAGATAGAGATAGAGAGAGAGAGAGAGAGAGAGAAAAAAAGAGAGAGAGAGAGAGAGAGAATGAGAAAGAGAGAGACAGAGATAGACATAGAGACAGAGAGAGAGGCAAAGAGAGAGAAAAATACACACACACACACACACACACACACACACACACACACACACACACACACACACACACACACACACACACACTAACAGTAATATTCTCCTGCAGGTGCTGTGTCTTCTCGTGGTGGTCGTCGCCGCCGCCCAGGCTGACAGACGCCCCTACGCCTACCGGGTGAGTGTTACACAGGCAACTTGTTACTTGTATACAGTAGAGAGATACTTGTTACAGGGGCATGGGTGGCGAAGCACATGGCTTATATCTCAAGGTTATTCCTGCCACTGTTTTTGTCCTTGATATGATTCACTGGTGGTGTTCCATGTTGTTGACGGTAATGCATCACCAGGACTTCTCGGACGAGTCTTTCGAGTCCTACGAGTCCGACGAGGCCAAGTATGACTTCGACTGGGCCGTGAGGCATGGCCCCTCCGGCAACGACTTCGGCCACCAGGAGTCCCGCGACGGCGACAACACGCAGGGCGGCTACTACGTGCACCTTCCCGACGGCCGCCTGCAGAAGGTGTCTTACTACGTGAACGGTGGCTCGGGCTATGTGGCTCAAGTCAGCTACGAGGGCGAGGCGCGCCACCCTGATTCCTACGAGTCCTTTGAGTCCTTCGAGTCCCGGGAGTCTCCTCGCTACTCCCCTCCCCGACGTGTGTACGGCTAGACACACCACACACTGTCCTCCACGCCTGAGCCTGCATCGCTGCTCCTCCTGCCTCCCCTTCCCTGCATGAACATTTATTTATTGCATATTTATCGAACATGAGTTAACGTCCCCTCATTACTTCTCAATATCTTCCTATCTCAGGTCACTTGAGACTCCTTAGGCAGGTCAGAGGCTGGCTACTTGTGGACGCTTCAGATTGTCCCTAACGCATAGCACTGTACTGCCTCCTCCCCTGGCACGCATCCCCTCTCTGAAGATGTAATCTATATTTATGTAATAAACATGTGTTAGATCAGCACGACACTTTTATTGTATTGACAAGAGGACCTTCGAGCGGTGCCGATAGCAGCCCCACACACAGTCTCTCTCTCTCTCTCTCTCTCTCTCTCTCTCTCTCTCTCTCTCTCTCTCTCTCTCTCTCTCTCTCTCTCTCTCTCTCTCTCTCTCTCTCTCTCTCTCTCTCTCTCTCTCTCTCTCTCTCTTCTTTTCTATATATTGCAAGAGTTCTGTTATTGCCAAACCATTTCACTTTTAAAGCAGTTTTTTTATGCAGTTATATAACTTTTAATTTCAGTATTACTTTCTTTATATGGGGGTGGGTATTATAATGGAAATGTTAAGGTATCTATGTATGTATGTATGTATGTATGTATGTATGTATGCACGTATGTATGTATGTATGTATGTATGTATGTATGTATGTATGTATGTATGCATGTATGTATGTATGTATGTATGTATGTATGTAAAGTATGCATGCATGTATGTATGTATGTATGTATGTATGTATGTATGTATGTATGTATGTATGTATGTATGTATGTATGCATGTATGTATGTATGTATGCATGTATGTATGTATGTATGTATGTATGTATGTATGTATGTATGTATGTATGTATGCATGTATGTATGTATGTATGTATGTATGTATGTATGTATGTATGTATGTATGTATGTATGTATGTATGTATGTATGTATGTATGTATGTATGCATGTATGTATGTATGTATGTATGTATGTATGTATGTATGTATGTATGTATGCATGTATGTATGTATGTATGTATGTATGTATGTATGTATGTATGTATGTATGTATGTATGCATATATGTATGCATGTATGTATGTATGTATGTATGCATGTATGTATGTATGTATGCATGTATGTATGTATGTATGTATGTATGCATATATGTATGCATGTATGTATGTATGTATGTATGTATGTATGTATGCATATATGTATGTATGTATGTATGTATGTATGTATGTATGTATGCATATATGTATGTATGTATGTATGTATGTATGTATGTATGTATGTATGTATGTATGTATGTATGTATGTATGTATGTATGTATGTATGTATGGGATGTATGTATGTATGTATGCATATATGTATGTATGTATGTATGTATGTATGTATGTTTTGTATGTATGTATGTATGTATGTATGCATATATGTATGTATGTATGTATGTATGTATGTATGTATGTATGTATGTATGTATGTATGTATGTATGTATGTATGTATGTATGTATGTATGTATGTATGTATGTATGTATGTATGTATGTATGTATGTATGTATGTATGTATGTATGTATGCATATATGTATGTATGTATGTATGTATGTATGTATGTATGTATGTATGTATGTATGTATGTATGTATGTATGTATGTATGTATGTATGTATGTATGTATGTATGTAGATGTTAATAAAAGATGTTGGGCTCCAATTTCTATTTTTTGTTCTTAGGTTCAGTCTAACTTGCGATTTTCAAAGTAAAACTGCTTTAAACTAGAAGTATGATATATTACTGTGCGTGAAAATCATATAGAGTTAGTCCCTTCCCCTACACTGAGGTGGCAACACTGGTCTCGCGTCTACACTGACCTATCATGAACGGTTTCTGAATGATGAACTTCTATATTTACTATAACGCGTTCAGCTCAAAACTTGTTTCCCACACAGCAACACTTACCCATCAAAAGTTATTGTAAATGGATGGATCTACAATTGTATCCCCGGCATTTCCAATTATCTATCGAAAAAAAAACATTCGGAATTTTGAGTGCTCAAAAATATTCCAAAATTGACGAAAATCAGGTTTTTGTTATTTTGCCAGAAAACTATAAGTCGTGGAAGAAAACTTATCGAAGTAACAAAGGTTAATCTTGAGTTTCTCTACATGATGCAGTAATCGGCTTGTCAAAACACCTCATGGTTGTCGAGAAAATTGATATTTTGCATAAATGTACGAATATGCTATTTTCTCGGTTATTTATCAATCAATATTTTTGTGCTTTACGCCAAATGATAGTCCTTGATCTACTTCATATTTACTTCTCTATAATTCTTGCACTTATCTGCCATAGTTTTTTAGTTATTGAGAAAAAACGTGATTTTCAAAAAAATCAAGGCATACCCCTTGCAAAATTTGCAATATTTTTTGAAAAATAGATTTGCTTGAAAATTTGTTCATAGCAGTTATCGAGCATGCTGAACCCGAATCTGGAGTCAGTTTTCAGTTACAATGATTAGAAGTCCCTATTTCAGCCAATTCACAATGACATGATACTTCCAGATATTCCTTAAATATCACATTTTAGACAAAACTTACTACAAGACATAAAAATAAGATAGGCATTGCTAGATTAATCACTACTTCAATACAAGGATCAGTATTAGTATTTCCAGTATTAGTATTAGTATTATTAATCCCTATTTGAGCCCTATTTCTCACTCCCCCCTTACGTTCATTAGCAAGCCTGCTTGACTGACTCATACATTACCTAGTAATCTCAATACCAAGCCAGTTTTTGTATTAGTGATATACTTCAAGTTTTTGTTGCCGTGCTTCCTCTCGGCTTAACAATTGTATTTCGTGGATAGGTATGTTTTTTATTGTATTATGGAGGTCAGTTTTATTATATTATACGTGAACTGGATTACATTGACTTATTTTCTTTCACCTCTCTCTCTCTCTCTCTCTCTCTCTCTCTCTCTCTCTCTCTCTCTCTCCTCTCTCTCTCCTCTCTCTCCTCTCTCTCTCTCTCTCTCTCTCTCTCTCTCTCTCTCTCTCTCTCTCTCTCTGGCATATGATAATTAAACATTCTCTGAGTCTTCCTGGAGATTTCCGGACAACTCTCTAATCAGGGTCAGATTATTATGTAGGCATCGCACAACATTCTTAAGGCTTGCCTCATATTTATGCATTATGCAGTAACTGGCTACGACCACTTCCTGGGAGAAACTGCACTGTTCGGCCAGTAAGTTACAGAAAAGTTGTATCATTCAAAGGAGATAGAGTTACATAATAAACATGTGTGTTGTATCAAGGTATTCTGGTCCTCAGCAGTTAACCCCTTGAGGCCCAGAACGTAATTTCCATTGTAATTTGGCTACCATTAAACGGTTTTAATGAATATAAGCAATGTCTTTTTAAATATGACCTGTTTAGTATCCTTGTCCACTAACTAATTTTGTATATTCAGTTACTTTTCGTTATTTTATGGCTGACACCAGACGCCTTTATACAGCCAAGGAAAGATCGGGGCGTGAAGGGGTTAATGGGGTAAGTTGATGATGTATGAATGTCCTGTGTATGTTTACTGATTATATTTTTATGTTTTTGTTCCTTGCTATCATGTCTATACACAGAGGACACCATGCAGTACATCTACTAGTACGAGTGTATTCACCTTAACACATCAGGCGCATCACATGGCTGCCCATTGAAGCCCCTTCAATAGCATTGTTATTACATTTTTTTGTCATAGACAACAGTAATAAGCTCTCTCTCTCTCTCTCTCTCTCTCTCTTCTCTCTCTCTCTCTCTCTCTCTCTCTCTCTCTCTCTCTCTCTCTCTCTCTCTCTCAGGTCATATGACTTGGAAGGTCATTTGAAATTGGAGTAACTTGAGAAAGAAAAGTGTGGGTGTTTGTTTCACCGTGAAGGAGGTGACGGAGGGAGGGTGCGGGGGCGGCTGTTGGACAACCACTGTCTTCACCTGCGTCTTTGTAACACTCTAATTCCTGCACAGATTGTAAACAACAGGAACATTACTTGATTTATCTAGAGAGTTTTGTTTCCGCAATCATTGAAATAGCAAGTTTCCAAATGCCTTTTTAGCAGGAATTATAAGTGTGTGTGTGTGGGGTGTGTGTGTGTGTGTGTGTGTGTGTGTGTGTGTGTATGTGTGTGTGTGTGTGTGTGTGTGTGTGTGTGTGTGTGTGTCTGTGTCTGTGTGTGTGTGTGTGTGTGTGTGTGTGTGTGTGTGTGTGTGTGGGGTGTGGTGTGTGTGTGTGTGTGTGTGTGTGTGTGTTGTGTGTCTGTGTGTGTGTGTGGTGTGTGTGTGTGTGTGTGTGTGTGTGTGTGTGTGTGTGTGTGTGTGTGTGTGTGTGTGTGTGTGCGTCTGTGTGTGTGTGTGTGTGTGTGTGTGTGTGTCATTCACCCATGGTCTTGTCCACGCGAGTCAGACGCGCCACAGACTCGCAGACAGAGTGTGTGTGTATGTGTGTGCGTGTGTGCGTGTGTGTGTGTGTGATTTATATATTTTTTCATAATCTATTTAATTTTTTATTCACTGATTGTTTGTTTTTTCATGATTGGTGTTTTGTGTCATTGTGTTATGCAGGGCGGTGTTTGCTTGTAGGGTTTTGTGTCTTCCTCTGTTTTACTCTAAGGAAGCTAATTAAATACTTTAATTAATCAAATTTATGGAATTGTGGGAGATTAAGGAATTAAGGAATTAAGGAAGGATTAACTAATTAAGGAATTAAGGAAGATATGTGTAAAATAGTCAAAATACTGATGCCGCCTTGGACTCGCTTGTGTTAGTATGTCTGCACATCTCTTCACGCGCCGGGCAGGTGACGACAATTCTTGCATATCCCACGCGTGAGGTTACGACGGTCGGCAAAATCCACCATCCGGGACTCAACAAGCATTCTTGAATATAGCCCATAAATGTGAACCACTATGATAATTCCAATGATGTGAAACTCGAGAAATGCCAGTGGTCGCTGGCAGTTTTAACTCAAAGGTTGGTCTACTGTGTTTTGGCTCCGCGACTAATATTTTTCATAAATTAATTTCGCGATAAACATTGATGCACCGCATCTGAATACCAAAAAATATGGTTCTTCTGTTGTTCTACTAATTATATGGATGACATGCATTACGATGGAACGTTCTATAATAGCAATTTAATGCAAATTACTCGCCTCGAGTATCAAAGCTTAATATATTTTTTACATGTATATTGTGGCATGTAAAATTTGGGCGATGCTCACACTGTTTTCTAAGACAGTACTGCTGCGTCTGGCAAACGCTTGTCAAAATACAATAAGCAATGCCTTGGAAAAACGAAGAATAAAGAATGCCGAAATCGGCTTGTTGCTGCGACAATGTAGGTTATAATTGTGGAGGCGACACGCCCCGGCGGGGAGTGGTGGGGGGGGGGGAGATTGTGGGGGGGAGATTGAATCAAAACATTACCACTTCACGCGTCGACTCATTGCACTTCCAGGCTTTCTATCTGATTGATACACAATAATAACAGGAAAATATGACTGCCTAGGTATAGATAACTTCTAAACATACGTTATTGACTATATAATATCATAGAGTAGCATTTACCTCGCCTCCTCAACTATAGCCTTCTTGGTTATTTGGTTATATACAATGTTTTACAGAATCAGGCTTCTATACAATATACATATAGAAGAAAATGGTTCTTAATATTATACTTTTGTGTTTTAAGTGCAGTGGAATAAGCCCATATTTTGTTTTACAGTAGACCAACTTATTATAAAAAAAGTGAGTTAAAACTGCCAGCGACCCCTGGCATTTCGAGTTCCCGATCTCTCTAATTATCATGAGAGACGCTTTATCTCTTTCCGGAACCTTGGCACTGCAAAGCACAAATAAACGCAACAAATTACCATCACTTTTCAATTCTAGTTTTCCAATTTGGTGAACTAATATTATTTTTCTTCCGGCAATCGGCAATCACGCACACACGATTGTATCTCTGTTACTGCCTTCCCTCCCTCCCCTCCCCCCTTCATCCACACACACACACACACACACTCACACACACACATGAAGTGCCCGCCGGTCATGTCACAATCAGCAGCTCACGAACTGACCCGCCGAGTCCCCATTAACACTAATCATAAAATAAAAGCGGCTCAGGCCGCTAAAAGGCAGCCTCCAAGACGGCCTGGTAAGGCGGTGACTAAACACGAGTTCTTGGGTGAAATTGCAGATCACCTTTTATTGCCTGAAGTCACGATGGCGATACTTGAAGCGCGGCAAAAAACAGGACATGGAAGAGAAGTGGAATGCCTTTACCGGCCTTCGACCCTCCTGGCGAGTGGTTTTGATGCAACAAGCGACCCCGACCCGTGACGTCACGAGGGGGCTATATAGAAGGAAAGGCTCCATGCTGAAGTCAGTCTGGACCATCCTCGTCTACCAACAACAACATGAACGCAAAGGTCGGCATGTGTGGGGCGTGAGGGGGTGAGGGAAGGCGGCGGGAAGGCAGGGCATGAGGGGCGTGAGGCAGTGAGGGGCGGCTGGTACGCGGCGTGACCAGGGCACCGGGAGGGCAGGGCGGGAGGAGCTCAGGGCAGGGAAGTTACAGCAGCGAGAAAGGTTTTTCATTGTCTAAAAATGGAGAAAGAAAAGCTTGTCAGATAAGATTTCAGTCATCTTATCATTAGTTTAGTTTTTATCATTACAAATATGTGAATAGTTGCATAATGAGGAATGTTTTCACGTAGTTAGCAAAAAAGTTACGCTTGCATTTGTTATTGATAGTTTTTTTTCTAATACAATGAGATAGATAGATAGAGATAATGAAAATTAGATAGATAAATAGAGATAATGAAAATTAGATAGATAGATAGCACAGGAGAGAAAGAGAGAAAAAAGAGAGCGAGAGAAAAAAAAATGAGAGAGATTAAGCGAGAGAGAGAGAGAGAGAGAGAGAGAGAGAGAGAGAGAGAGAGAGAGAGAGAGAGAGAGAGAGAGAGAGAGAGAGAGAGAGAGAGAGAGAGAGAGAGAGAGAGAGAGAGAGAGAGAGAGAGAGAGAGAGAGAGAGAGAGAGAGAGAGAGAGAGAGAGAGAGAGAAGAGAGAGAGAGAGACATAGAGAGACAGAGAGAGAGGCAAAGAGAGAGAAAAACACACACAACACACACACACTCACTAACAGTAATATTCTCCTGCAGGTGCTGTGTCTTCTCGTGGTGGTCGTCGCCGCCGCCCAGGCTGACAGACGCCCCTACGCCTCCCGGGTGAGTGTTACACAGGCATCTTGTTACTTGTATACAGTAGAGAGATACTTGTTACAGGGGCATGGGTGGCGAAGCACATGGCTTATATCTCAAGGTTATTCCTGCCACTGTTTTTGTCCTTGATATGATTCACTGGTGGTGTTCCATGTTGTTGACGGTAATGCATCGCCAGGACTTCTCGGACGAGTCTTTCGAGTCCTACGAGTCCGACGAGGCCAAGTATGACTTCGACTGGGCCGTGAGGCATGGCCCCTCCGGCAACGACTTCGGCCACCAGGAGTCCCGCGACGGCGACAACACGCAGGGCGGCTACTACGTGCACCTTCCCGACGGCCGCCTGCAGAAGGTGTCTTACTACGTGAACGGTGGCTCGGGCTATGTGGCTCAAGTCAGCTACGAGGGCGAGGCGCGCCACCCTGATTCCTACGAGTCCTTTGAGTCCTTCGAGTCCCGGGAGTCTCCTCGCTACTCCCCTCCCCGACGTGTGTACGGCTAGACACACCACACACTGTCCTCCACGCCTGAGCCTGCATCGCTGCTCCTCCTGCCTCGCCTTCCCTGCATGAACATTTATTTATTGCATATTTATCGAACATGAGTTAACGTCCCCTCATTACTTCTCAATATCTTCCTATCTCAGGTCACTTGAGACTCCTTAGGCAGGTCAGAGGCTGGCTACTTGTGGACGCTTCAGATTGTCCCTAACGCATAGCACTGTACTGCCTCCTCCCCTGGCACGCATCCCCGTTCTGAAGATGTAATCTATATTTATGTAATAAACATGTGTTAACATCAGCACGACACTTTTATTGTATTGGCAAGAGGACCTTCGAGCGGTGCCGATAGCAGCTCCACAAGGACCCTCAAAGCCCGGACCAGTCTTCTCTATCCCCCCTTCCCTCCCTGCCACGGGTACGCACAGGACTCTGAAGCAAAGTTATAATAGGAAAATAGAGTCTGATTTGGGTTAATTCCCTGATTGAGAGATTAGTTTCTCTTACCACCAGACGAGAAACTGTAACAAGGTCAATTGTGTGACCGAGTGTTGCGGTGGTGAGAGGCAGGCAAGGTCAGGACGCCGCGGCAACACCAAAAGCACACACCTGCTCCATCACACCTCAATCATGGAACAAAATGCCAAAACACGACTAGAATAACTAGAGTACTAGCGCGAAGGTGCGAGTGTCATCGTGTGGAGAACAAAACATGTTAATTGATAAAGTCTTGCCTCATGATATTTGTTTTCCTTCTTTCATTTTCATTTCTCCGTGACCTCAAGCCGAAGTGGCCATTGGCTAAGTCATCCACCACGCCCTCCACACACCACTGTCCGCCATCACCATGCCCTCCACCACCTGTCCCCATCCCCCGCCCTCCCACATCCACTGCCGCATCCACCACGACCCTCCACACGCACCACTGTCCCGCCATCCACCACCCCCTCCACACACCACCTGTCCCGCCATCCACCACGCCCCTCCACGCCACCACCTGTCCCGCCATCCCCACGCACTCCACGCGCACCACCTCCCGCCATCCCCACGCGCACCACCTGTCCCGCCATCCACCACGCGCACACCTTCCCATCCACCACGCGCACCACCTGTCCGCCATCCACCACGCCCACCTCCCGCGCACCACCGCCGCGCACCACCTCCGCCATCCACCAGCGCACCACCTGTCCCGCCATCCACCACGCGCACCACCTGTCCCGCCATCCACCACGCCCTCACCACCTGTCCCGCCATCCACCACGCGCACCACCTGTCCCGCCATCCACCACGCGCACCACCTGTCCCGCCATCCACCACGCCCCTCCACCACCTGTCCCGCCATCCACCACGCCCCTCCACGCACACCACCTGTCACGCCAGTGGTCCTCAGGTGGAAAGGAAGCAGGTGGTGGCGACTATAGGGCTCGTGTCATTTCATAGGGAAGCTTTTTTGATGTTTATTGCTATTACTACACAGGGGAGAGAGAGAGAGAGAGAGAGAGAGAGAGAGAGAGAGAGAGAGAGAGAGAGAGAGAGAGAGAGAGAGAGAGAGAGAGAGAGAGAGAGAGAGAGAGAGAGAGAGAGAGAGAGAGAGAGAGAGAGAGAGAGAGAGAGAGAGAAGAGAGAGAGAGAGAGAGAGAGAGAGAGAGAGAGAGAGAGAGAGAGAGAGAGAGAGAGAGAGAGAGAGAGAGAGAGAGAGAGAGAGAGAGAACCAACACACACACACATGAGTATTCATGGTAATATATGAACGATTCCGTAAAGTCATTACAATAATGATTATAATGATGATGTGAATGAACAATTATAATTAAAAATTGTATTAATTTTAACACAATGATGATAATGATAGTGATACAAATAAGAATAATATTAACAATAATAATAACGATAATTTGTATTAATATCTACAATAATATTATTCTTAATACTTACATTATGTGTAAGTTTGATCATTCTCGGCATAATATTTATCATACAAAAAGTACCAGACGATGAACAAGACTATGTATAAGAAAATTTAAAAAAGATGTAGAAGGAGGAAGGAAGGAAGAGAGAGAGAGAAAAATAATAGAAAGTGTAGGGAAGCAACTGGCGAAAAATCTTAAATGAGAGACACCTATATATTTCTTGACGTGCCGGCCAATGTCCCATTGTAATGTAAATGTAAGATACAGAGACGACTGAACAAGAAACTATACTGGGAGGGACTAGAACAAAAACAATGCCACGCAATGATTTCACGCAATGAAATTCCACGAATGTGAGCAAAAAACAGCGGTGAAACAATAAACGGAATCCCACCAGCTAGTTAAGTCAAGTCTTCTATGAATGGGTGAATGGAGAACAAAACATGTTACGGTCTGAGGAACGATCTTGCCATACAACAGTAGCGACCTTGTGAAATGTTTCCTAAGCTGAGATTCCAAAGGGAGTGGTCCACCGGGAGTGAGCAAAGACTTGCGAATGAGAAACTAGGAGTGGCTGCTGTGTGTACTGGCCGTAATGGAGAATGGGTCAAAGTCAGGCGTTAATGTAGAAAGGCTAAGACACCCCTCGCCATGCCTGCCAGGGTGAGTATTACCTCCAACACGTGCCGCGCCAAGGCAAGGCTGTGCAGGGCGACAACCATTATGCTCCACAAGTACAAATGCTTGAGAACTAATTACTTAAAAAAAAAAAAAATCGTTGTGCATGTAGATCGTGATCCTGGTCGGCCTGGTCGCCGTGGCCACCGCGGACAGTGTTGAGTTCAGGAGTTGCCGCGCCCCCAGGGTAAGACGGTGTACATACGTATATTTGACTTATTCTTATGGGTATTTTTTCCGTAACCTTAAGGCGTTCATGAAGAGGCCAGGCCAACAATGACATTCCTCGATCGTAACATTATTTCTTGTGTTAAGTAACTTAAGTTGAAGGGAGATTTTGAAGGCTCCCTCGAGTTGAAGAGGTGCTCGCAAGACTCCTTGGAGTCAAAGGGAACTCCAGGTACATGATGGAGGCGCGACTGACCATTGCATTGCTGGGTCCTTGGAGTCAAAGGGAACTCCAGGTACATGATGGAGGCGCGACTGACCATTGCATTGCTGGGTCCTTGGGGTCAAAGGGAACTCCAGGTACATGATGGAGGCGCGACTGACCATTGCATTGCTGGGTCCTTGGAGTCAAAGGGAGCTCCAGGTACATGATGGAGGCGCGACTGACCATTGCATTGCTGGGTCCTTGGAGTCAAAGGGAGCTCCAGGTACATGATGGAGGCGCGACTGACTATTGCACTGCTGGGTCCTTGGAGTCAAAGGGAGCTCCAGGTACATGATGGAGGCGCGACTGACCATTGCACTGCTGGGTCCTTGGAGTCAAAGGGAACTCCAGGTACATGATGGAGGCGCGACTGACCATTGCACTGCTGGGTCCTTGGAGTCAAAGGGAGCTCCAGGTACATGATGGAGGCGCGACTGACCATTGCATTGCTGGGTCCTTGGAGTCAAAGGGAACTCCAGGTACATGATGGAGGCGTGACTGACCATTGCATTGCTGGGTCCTTGGAGTCAAAGGGAACTCCAGGTACATGATGGAGGCGCGACTGACCATTGCACTGCTGGGTCCTTGGAGTCAAAGGGAACTCCAGGTACATGATGGAGGCGCGACTGACCATTGCATTGCTGGGTCCTTGGAGTCAAAGGGAGCTCCAGGTACATGATGGAGGCGCGACTGACTATTGCACTGCTGGGTCCTTGGAGTCAAAGGGAACTCCAGGTACATGATGGAGGCGCGACTGACCATTGCATTGCTGGGTCCTTGGGGTAAAAGGGGAAAGCTCCAGGTACATGATGGAGGCGCGACTGACTATTGCACTGCTGGGTCCTTGGAGTCAAAGGGAACTCCAGGTACATGATGGAGGCGCGACTGACCATTGCATCGCTGGGTCCTTGGAGTCAAAGGGAGCTCCAGGTACATGATGGAGGCGCGACTGACTATTGCACTGCTGGGTCCTTGGAGTCAAAGGGAGCTCCAGGTACATGATGGAGGCGCGACTGACTATTGCACTGCTGGGTCCTTGGAGTCAAAGGGAGCTCCAGGTACATGATGGAGGCGCGACTGACCATTGCATCGCTGGGTCCTTGGAGTAAAAGGGGAAACTCCAGGTACATGATGGAGGCGCGACTGACATTGCACTGCTGGGTCCTTGGAGTCAAAGGGAGCTCCAGGTACATGATGGAGGCGCGACTGACTATTGCACTGCTGGGTCCTTGGAGTCAAAGGGAGCTCCAGGTACATGATGGAGGCGCGACTGACTATTGCACTGCTGGGTCCTTGGAGTCAAAGGGAGCTCCAGGTACATGATGGAGGCGGACTGACCATTGCACTGCTGGGTCCTTGGAGTCAAAGGGAACTCCAGGTACATGATGGAGGCGCGGACTGACCATTGCATCGCTGGGTCCTTGGAGTCAAAGGGAGCTCCAGGTACATGATGGAGGCGTGACTGACCATTGCACTGCTGGGTCCCTTGGAGTCAAAGGGAACTCCAGGTACATGATGGAGGCGTGACTGACCATTGCACTGCTGGGTCCTTGGAGTCAAAGGGAACTCCAGGTACATGATGGAGGCGTGACTGACCATTGCACTTGCTGGGTCCTTGGAGTCAAAGGGAACTCCAGGTACATGATGGAGGCGTGACTGACCATTGCACTGCTGGGTCCTTGGAGTCAAAGGGAACTCCAGGTACATGATGGAGGCGCGACTGACCATTGCATTGCTGGGTCCTTGGAGTCAAAGGGAGCTCCAGGTACATGATAGAGGCGGACTGACCATTGCATTGCTGGGTCCTTGGAGTCAAAGGGAGCTCCAGGTACATGATGGAGGCGCGACTGACCATTGCATTGCTGGGTCCTTGGAGTCAAAGGGAGCTCCAGGTACATGATGGAGGCGCGACTGACTATGCATTGCTGGGTCCTTGGAGTCAAAGGGAACTCCAGGTACATGATGGAGGCGCGACTGACCATTGCATTGCGGGTCCTTGGGTCAAAGGGAACTCCAGGTACATGATGGAGGCGCGACTGACCATTGCACTGCTGGGTCCTTGGAGTCAAAGGGAACTCCAGGTACATGATGGAGGCGCGACTGACCATTGCACTGCTGGGTCCTTGGAGTCAAAGGGAGCTCCAGGTACATGATGGAGGCGTGACTGACCATTGCACTGCTGGGTCCTTGGAGTCAAAGGGAACTCCAGGTACATGATGGAGGCGCGACTGACCTATTGCACTGCTGGGTCCTTGGAGTCAAAGGGAAGCTCCAGGTACATGATGGAGGCGCGACTGACTATTGCATGCTGGGTCCTTGGAGTCAAAGGGAAGCTCCAGGTACATGATGGAGGCGTGACTGACTATTGCACTGCTGGGTCCTTGGAGTCAAAGGGAGCTCCAGGTACATGATGGAGGCGCGACTGACTATTGCACTGCTGGGTCCTTGGAGTCAAAGGGAGCTCCAGGTACATGATGGAGGCGTGACTGACCATTGCACTGCTGGGTCCTTGGAGTCAAAGGGAACTCCAGGTACATGATGGAGGCGCGACTGACTATTGCACTGCTGGGTCCTTGGAGTCAAAGGGAGCTCCAGGTACATGATGGAGGCGTGACTGACCATTGCACTGCTGGGTCCTTGGAGTCAAAGGGAACTCCAGGTACATGATGGAGGCGCGACTGACCATTGCATCGCTGGGTCCTTGGAGTCAAAGGGAGCTCCAGGTACATGATGGAGGCGTGACTGACCATTGCACTGCTGGGTCCTTGGAGTCAAAGGGAGCTCCAGGTACATGATGGAGGCGCGACTGACTATTGCACTGCTGGGTCCTTGGAGTCAAAGGGAAGCTCCAGGTACATGATGGAGGCGCGACTGACTATTGCACTGCTGGGTCCTTGGAGTCAAAGGGAGCTCCAGGTACATGATGGAGGCGCGACTGACTATTGCACTGCTGGGTCCTTGGAGTCAAAGGGAGCTCCAGGTACATGATGGAGGCGCGACTGACTATTGCACTGCTGGGTCCTTGGAGTCAAAGGGAACTCCAGGTACATGATGGAGGCGCGACTGACTATTGCACTGCTGGGTCCTTGGAGTCAAAGGGAACTCCAGGTACATGATGGAGGCGTGACTGACCATTGCACTGCTGGGTCCTTGGAGTCAAAGGGAACTCCAGGTACATGATGGAGGCGCGACTGACCATTGCATTGCTGGGTCCTTGGAGTCAAAGGGAGCTCCAGGTACATGATGGAGGCGCGACTGACTATTGCACTGCTGGGTCCTTGGAGTCAAAGGGAAGCTCCAGGTACATGATGGAGGCGTGACTGACCATTGCATTGCTGGGTCCTTGGAGTCAAAGGGAACTCCAGGTACATGATGGAGGCGCGACTGACTATTGCACTGCTGGGTCCTTGGAGTCAAAGGGAACTCCAGGTACATGATGGAGGCGCGACTGACTATTGCACTGCTGGGTCCGATGCAAAAGCGGCACTTTAAGAGGCTGAAGAACATGCTGCCTCTGGGTCTGAAGAACATGCTGCCTCTGGGTCTGAAGAACATGCTGCCTCTGGGTCTGAAGAACATGCTGCCTCTGGGTCTGAAGAACATGCTGCCTCTGGGTCTGAAAAAAGTTGAACTTGGGAGCGATAAAGACTCCTCTCACGAGACTCGAGAGAGTCAAAAGAGTAGCGCAGTTTGTCAAACTCTCGAGACTTCAGTGATTCGCGTGAGTCAGAAGAGCGAGCCTCGCCGTTGCAGCGGACCTGAGCCGGGTAGCCGCTGTCACCGTCCACGCGGTCAGTGACTTGCTGCAGGCGGCCGTCGGGGAGATGCAAGAAGTAGGATCCTACAGTGTTGTCCTGGTCACGCTCCTCCACATGGCCGAAGTAGTTGCCAGAGTCTCCGTTCCTAACGTCCACTTGAAGTTGTAGTTCGGCCATTTGGCGAAGGTCATGGCGGCCATGGCCAGGAGGGTGGCCAGCTGTGCGGGAAAAGGAATGCTGTATTTACACAATCAGCGTTACTCCACATGAAACCCAGAAGTCATGATTGAGCTGCATTTTGCAAGACATATCCACACAATTACGAGTGTTTCAGAAATATTATAGTTTTCAGTAATATAAATGAAGACTGATATTCTTCTACATATTCACGCGTAGAGACGTGACTCTAAGCAACCTTTAGTTAAAGAAAGAGTGAGGAAAATAATATTAACGTTCATGTCGCAGGTGAGTGTGAGCAGGTGTGTCTTTGTGTATGCCTATAGCGCAGGCATGACGTCCAGGGCTCGGATGGTAGGCCCTAGAGAACCACTTGAGGCTGTGATGGTGGCCCTCGCCCGTGGTGGCGCAGGCAGGATTTTTATCCTGCCTGCGCCAGGCTGGCTATCATCATCCTATTGATGCTGTCCCCCCCCCCCTCCCGTGTCCTCTGATGCACTCGCCGTCGAAGGAAGAGTTAGTGGGCAGCAGGTGTGTGTCAATCTTCGGTCACAAGACGATTGCAGAAAGGTTTTGGAACCCCTCTGGGATCGAACTCGGCACACCAAGCACACCACTTGCTGGCACTAACCACTCTGCCACCGTCTCCCCAGACACTGTTTGCCTGCCCACAGCCTCTCCACTAGTGTTGTCGACTTTTTTCCCCATTTTTACGAGCATAGCGTTGGTCAGAAGTAGAATGATCATGATTCTCTGCCAGACATTAACTATTTCTTAATACTCTTAAGAATCAGTGACAATGACTGTTTTACAGCGAAGCTTCATCTTCGATTCACACAAATTCTGAAACATTGCACAATATTTGGCGTCTTCGTGTCAGCATTACAACCGTGACACTTTTGACATCTGAAAACACAAAAGTTTTCCATGATCATATTTGCAGTTATTATTGAAATAATAGTAATATATCATGAACATTACATTTCCTTACAATCAGTTCATGACTTGGTAATGAAGACACGAATTGATTCCTGCCTTTTTCTTGCCACGTGATCAGGTTAAAGCAAAAGTGAAATCCCACACTTTGTACGGGTTTATAATCTGCTTTCCGACATGAAAACTGCAAAACTAAATGAGAATGTATCACATGATCCAGTAATCGTGTTCATTATCGAGAACAAGTCTTCCAATATCCGTCGAGTCATCAAGAAGGTACACGAAGATTAGCTGAACATAAAAATTGTAATACGTAAATCCGTTATGTTAACTAAATGATGACCACGTCAGCCAGGGCGCCAGGGACACATGGAGCGCCACACCACCACTGCAGGACGGGCGTGACAGCGTGGGCGTGATGCGTGTCATGCATATGCTTCTGTGTCACGATCCGGTAAACTAACTGCACACACATCATTAACAACAAGTCATGAGTCCGTAAACCATTACACTATCACTCTTTATTACACTTTTTTTTTCGACCAGCTGAGGAAAGTCGTCCGAAATAAGTTGGACGTTGATTCCCCAATCAGAGCAAAAAGTGGTTGGCAAG
>JACEEZ010018788.1:402549-425049 GCA_016584305.1 Chionoecetes opilio
GGTCACTACGATATATATACAGCCACACGTTTAGCTCCTCGAGGTCTATCACCAAGGGACACACGAATCAGGGGCAGCGTGATGGAAGACACTGCTACAAAGAGGTCAGGGTAAATGCGCCTCTCCACTATATTGACGTCTGACCAGGACACGCACTACGGATCCATTCATTGTATTAACCCCTTCACGCCCAGATCTTTCCTTGGCTATATAAAATGGTCTGTTGTTAGCCATAAAATTACGAAAAGTAACTAAATATACCAAACTAGCTAGTGGACAAGGATAATAAACAGGTCATATCTATAAAATATTGCTTATATTAATTAAAATCGTCTAATGGCCTACCCAAATTACAATGGAAATTACGTTCTGGGCCTCAAGGGGATAAGCTACACTTCAGTACGTATAATGGGCGCCGCAAGTGAATTGGATTAAAGGTTTTTATCTTTGCCAATAAAGATATAAAATAAAAAGATGATTTAAGCCTATTCCCAGCTCTGTACTTATGCATATTTGGTAGTTTTCAATGTCTTGCCATAGTACTTAGATACATGACAGTGTGATAGGACCGACATTACGATGAAAATTATTGAAATTATTTTTATTGAAAAATCTTATGAATCAATGTCATGACAGACGCAATAGTCCACAGCAGAAAAAACATATATGTTGCTAGAAAAGATTAGACCATTAAAAGCATAATTTCGGAATGGTTTGTGAAACAGCGCAAAAAGTGGTTGGCCAATAGGCGGCGACGGGCTATATAACGCGGCGGGTGCCTTGCAGCCTCAGTTCACACGCTGACTCCACAACACCAACATGAACACCAAGGTATTTAGGTGTCCCTGTATAAATGTGTGTGGGGGGGAGGGAGGGTGTAGGGGAAAGACCTCCAAATCTGCTTTCCGTCTGCACTGATCACACCCTCTATCAGTAACATCAATATGCTCTGAGACATATACACGGCTGTGTTACTTTCCCTCAAAGTGTCTGTATTCTAAACATTCTTTCCTTCGGTCCTCGCCAGGTCTTCATCCTGCTGGCCATGGCCGCCCTCGCCACCGCTCAGCGCGGCTACGGCAGACGCGACGTGAGTTCATTGCTTGATAAAAACACTCAATAACAACGTTGCATTTGTTCATAGACTTCTCGCTGGCAAGAAGGATTGTACTAATCTATCTTTTGATTGTGTTTCAGAGCGGCTCCTTCGAGTCCTTCGAGCACTTCTCCCCCTCTTCTTCCTCCCAGTCCTTCGAGTCCTATGAGTCCGACGAGTCCGACGAGCCCAAGTATGCCTTCCGGTGGTCTGTGGAGGACGACTCCACCGGCAACGACTTCGACCACCAGGAGACCCGTGACGGCGACGACACCCAGGGCGTCTACACCGTGCAGCTTCCCGACGGCCGTCTCCAGACCGTCACTTATTACGTCGACGGCGACGACGGCTACGTGGCCGACGTCAAGT
Organism: Chionoecetes opilio; assembly: GCA_016584305.1. Classification (NCBI taxonomy): domain Eukaryota; kingdom Metazoa; phylum Arthropoda; class Malacostraca; order Decapoda; family Majidae; genus Chionoecetes; species Chionoecetes opilio. The sequence continues at coordinate 404,015 of JACEEZ010018788.1, forward strand.
ACGACGGCGAGGCTCGCTACCCTAAGTACTCTGATGAGTCCTACTCTTCTGAGTCCTACTCTGATGAGTCCTTCGAGTCCCGTGAGTCCTACCGTCGCCCCAGGCCTTCCTATTTTTACGGCTCCAATGAGTCCAAGTAAACAAACAGACGACCATGATGAAGCCTTCTGTTGGAGACACGACCTCCACCGCCGCCAAGAGTCTTATTTATTGTTTGTCTCACTGTTGACGGTGGGAGCCTATCCTTTATTTATTGACTAATAAACACTGCAAAGAAATCCTGAACCTTTCATTAAAATATGCTCATGGAATGCTGCATGTCTTAACTTATCATAGCCGGCATGAAGCCTGATTTCATTGTTACATTTTTATTTTCTAACACGACAAATGGAAATTTTTCAGAGTCGTTGTTATTCCAGCACAAAGATAGGTCAAGTGCTGCATAGACTGTGACTAACATAGTCACCGACTATACAAACTTATTGGACCCAAATAAAAAATAGATGAAAAATCAGTATTGGTAGAAAAAAAAGAAATGTCTAGGATAGCATGGCAGAGTTTGGAACTGAGAATTGTTTCAAGGTCCATCAGACAGGTGGTCGGCAGCAGCCAGGCCTGGATCAGGACGTGAGATCTGTGTTGTTATCCGGCGCTGCCCCACGAGCATGTGAGGTGCAGGTTACGGATCACAGGCCTTAAGCTATCTGCCACATCATTTCATCATTCATGATTTAATGCCGTCAAAGTATAGCCATTATCGAATATATCAACAATATGTTGTCACTTTTTGCATCCAGTCAGCCGTTTTTAAATAATCCGCAATCAAAATCTGCAAATTCCCCGAGCTTCCAAAACGTTCCTGACGACTAGCAGACGGCGCACCATGGCCCGATGACGTCACAAAAGGCAGTCCCCTCCCCCCGAGGTAAACCAGAAGCACGTAAACACAGAAATAAATATAGTACTTGAAGAATTTTGGGAGTTTCTGATTATAAATTACGATACAAAGGATAAATATGCCTATGAAGATTTGAACGTGAATTACGTTGATAATACTGAAATTCTGATGCAAGACAAAGTGAGCAAGGTGGGTGATGAATTTTATAATATACATATTATCAAGCGTGCGTTTGGCTTGCTAAGGACAAGATAGAGGCCAAGACTAACGTACAGAATAATCTAATCAAGATTGAGGCAGGGTATATTTATTCAAGTTAATTTATTTTAGTTACATCACAATGTCTAGTTTTGTCAAGCGACTGAGGACCACCAGGAGTGACGGATTGCTGTACTACAACAGTCATGTAGACACGTACTAAGGCCCAGTGGTTCTCAACCTTTTAGCCACCACGTCCCTGTTAGTAGTTGGCCCTTGTCTCCATTGCCGCTTCCACCTTCACTTCTTCAAACATCATATTTCAAAATCCTCCAAAAGATAAAACTGTAGAGTTCAAAAGTAAAATAGAAAAATATGTGTTATTGAATTTCATTGTGCAAATATTTTTTTTTATATAAATCTTGTATAGACCCAAAATATTTAGTGAAGTCACATTTCATGAGATACTTGATAGCTTTTCCATTTTTCGGCTGGGTTCTTGCCCTGCCTGATAGTTACTCACGCCCCCAGGTTACAAACGAATGTCCTAGACTGTGACACCTTCGCGGCAGGGACGGTGCTGACGCCCTCTTCAGCATCTTCAGACTTCAAGACACCTTACTCTTATAACCAGAACCTAATGACGTAACAATGACCAAACTGGTAATTGACAGGTAGTGTGTTTTATTTGTCACCATTCATCAGGTAATGATTACTTATACAAGGTAAATGTGAACGTTGCAATGCTTTAAATTATGCTCTTGTCCACACCGTCCAGATGGCCTTGAAACAGACGGACACACAGCCAGGGTGATGCGTGACATGACCCCAAGGAATATTTTTTACATTGGTTCACATTGACTGGTTTACGTGAAAATATTATTTTGTAGTGATAAACAAGGCATTCAGTAACACGAAATGGCGTGAGAAACATCGCCTGCTATTTATTTATTTATCATATGATTAAAATTTCATATAATATTTACTTGGTGTTTATCATTTCCATTGATTTCTCGAATATCAACAACTCAGTGCTGACGCAACAGGATGACTCATGATAGAAAAAAAAGGGAAATAACTTCTGATGAGTTAGCGTTGATTCGCCAATCAGGGCAAAAAAGTAGTTAGCATGGAGGCGGCGGCCGGCCTATATAACGCGGCTGGTGGCTCTCAGCCTCAGTTCACACGCTGACTCCATAACACCAACATGAACACCAAGGTACTAAGGCGTCCTTGTGTGTGTGTGTGTGTGTGTGTGTGTGTGTGTGTGTGTGTGTGTGTGTGTGTGTGTGTACGTGTGTGTGTGTGTGTGTGTGTGTGTGTCACACACACACACACACTTACATACACACAGGGGTATCTGTCGTATTAACATTCTTTCCTTCGGTCCTCGCCAGGTCTTCATCCTGCTGGCCATGGCCGCTCTCGCCACCGCTCAGCGCGGCTACGGCAGACGCGACGTGAGTTCATTGCTTGGTAAAAACACTCAATAACAACGTTTGCATTTGTTCATAGACTTCTCGCTGGCAAGAAGGGTTGTACAAACCCCTTTTTTGATTGTGTTTTAAAGAGCGCTCCTTGAGCCCTTCGAGTTTCTCCCCCTCTTTTTCCCTCCCAGTCCTTCGAGTCCTATGAGTCCGACGACCCGACGACCCAAGTATGCCTTTCCGGGTGGTCTGTGAGACACTCCACCGAAACGACTTCGCCCCAGGAGACCCTTGAGGGCGACACACCCAGGGCGTCAAACCCCGTGCAGCCCCCGACCCGTTCCGCCCGGGGGGGGAAATTTTTACGTCGGGGCGACGACGGCTACGGGGCCGCTCAAGTACGACGGCGAGGCTCGCTCCCCTAACTCTGTGAGTCCTATCTTCTGATCCTACTCTGAGATCCTTCGAGTCCCGTATTCCTACCTCGCCCCAGGCTTCCTATTTTACGGCCCCAATGAGTCCAAGTAAACAAAAAACGACCATGAAACCTTCTGTTGGAGACAGGCCCCTCCACCGCCCCCAAAGAGTCTTATTTATTGTTTGTCTCACTGTGCGGTGGACCTATCCTTTATTTATTGACTAATAAAACACTGCAAAGAAATCCTGAACCTTTCATTAAAAAATGCTCATGGAATGCTGCATGTCTTAACTTTCATAGCCGGCATGAAGCCTGATTTCATTTTTTTACATTTTTATTTTCTAACACGAAAAATGAAGTTTTTTCAGAGTCGTTGTTTTTCCGCACAAGATAGGTCAAGTGCTGCATAGACGTGACTAACATAGTCCCCGACTATCAATTATTGGACCCAAAAAAAAAAATAGATGAAAAATCAGATTGGTAGAAAAAAAAGAAATGTCTAGGATGAGGGCGGGTTTTGGAACGAGAATTTGTTTCAAGGTCCATCAGACAGGGTCGGCAGCAGCCAGGCCGGGATCGGGACGTGAGATCTGTGTTGTTTCCGGCGTGCCCCACGAGTGTGAGGTGAGGTTACGGTCACGGGCCTAAGCACTCCCACACCATTTCATCTTTCCTGATTTAATCCCGTCAAAGTATAGCCTTTTATCGAATAATCAAAAATATGTTGTCATTTTTTTGCTCCGCACCGTTTTTAAATAATCCGAAATCAAAATCTGAAAATTCCCGAGCTTCCAAAACGTTCCTGACGACTAGCAGAGGCGCACCATGGCCCGAGACGTCACAAAAGGCAGTCCCCTCCCCCAAGGAAAACCAAAACACGAAAACCAGAAAAAATAATACTTGAAAAATTTTGGGGGAGTTTCTGTTATAAATTACATACCAAGATAAATTCCTATAAAGTTTTGAACGTGAATTCGTTGTAAACTGAAATTCGATGCAAGAAAAGGAGAAAGGGTGGGTGATAAATTTTTTATAAAAATATTATCAAGCGTGGTTTGGCTTGCTAAGGAAAAGATAGGGGCCCCAACAAACGACAAAAATCAACAAATTGAGGCGGGGTATTTTTAAAGTTAATTTATTTTATTACACAAAAGTCTAGTTTGTAAAGCGACGAGGCCCCCGGGAGACGGATTGCTGTACTACACAGTATGTAGAACTACAAAGGGCCCCCGTGGTTCTCCCCCTTTTAGCCACCACGCCCCCTGTTGAGTTGGCCCTTTGGGTTCCATTGCCGTTCCCCCCCTTCACTTTTTCAAAATCATATTTAAAAACCCTCCAAAAGATAAACTGAGATTTTTAAAAAAATAAATGCAAATAGTGTTATTGAATTTATTGTGAAAATTTTTTTTTTTTAAAAAATCTTGTAAGCCCCAAAATTTTTTGGGGAAGTCAATTTCATGAGATACTTGATAGTTTTCCCCCCATTTTCCGGCTGGGTTTTGCCCTGCCTGTGTTACTCACCCCCCCATTTTAAAAAGAATGCCCTAGATGTGACACCATCGCGGCAGGGAGGGTGCTGACGCCCTCTTCAGCTTTTCAACTTCAAAAACCCCACCTTAGCCCAAACCTAAGGGTTTAAAAATGACCCTGGTAATTGAAGGTAGTGTGTTTTTTTTTGCACCATTCATCGGGAAATGATTACTTATAAAAAGGTAAATGTAAAAGTTGCAATGCTTTAAATTATGCTCTTGCCCAAAAACCGTCCAGAGGCCTTGAAACAGACGGACCCCAAAGCCAGGGTGATGCTTACATGCCCCCCAAGGAATTTTTTTTAAATTGGGTTCCATTATGGTTTAGTGAAAATATTATTTTGTATGAAAAAAGGGCTTCAGTAACCAAAAATGGCGTGAGAAACACGCCTCTATTTATTTATTTATCATATGATTAAAATTTCATATAATATTTATTTGGTGTTTATCATTTCCATTGTTTTCCGAATATCACAACTCAGTGCTGACGCAACAGGATGACTCATGATGAAAAAAAAAGGAATACTTCGATGAGTTAGCTTTGATTCGCCAATCAGGGCAAAAAAGTATTTACTGGGGCGGGGCCCGGCTATAAACGCGGCGGTGGCTCTCACCTCATTCACACGCTGACTCCATAACACCAACATGAACACCAGGTACTAAGGCGTCCTTGTGTGTGTGTGTGTGTGTGTGTGTGTGTGTGTGTGTGTTGTGTGTGTACGTGTGTGTGTGTACGTGTGTGTGTGTGGTGTGTTTTTCACACAACACACACACTTACATACACACAGGGTATCTGTCGTATTAACTTCTTTCCTTCGGTCCTCGCCAGGTCTTCATCCTGCTGGCCATGGCCGCCCTGCCACCGCTCAGCGCGGCTACGGCAGACGCGACGTGAAGTTCATTGCTTGGTAAAAACACTCAATAACAACGTTGCATTTGTTCATAGACTTCTCGCTGGCAAGAAGGATTGTACTAATCCATCTTTTGATTGTGTTTCAGAAGCGGCTCCTTCGAGTCCTTCGAGCACTTCTCCCCCTCTTCTTCCTCCCAGTCCTTCGAGTCCTATGAGTCCGACGAGTCCGACGAGCCCAAGTATGCCTTCCGGTGGTCTGTGGAGGACGACTCCACCGGCAACGACTTCGACCACCAGGAGACCCGTGACGGCGACGACACCCAGGGCGTCTACACCGTGCAGCTTCCCGACGGCCGTCTCCAGACCGTCACTTATTACGTCGACGGCGACGACGGCTACGTGGCCGACGTCAAGTACGACGGCGAGGCTCGCTACCCTAAGTACTCTGATGAGTCCTACTCTTCTGAGTCCTACTCTGATGAGTCCTTCGAGTCCCGTGAGTCCTACCGTCGCCCCAGGCCTTCCTATTTTTACGGCTCCAATGAGTCCAAGTAAACAAACAGACGACCATGATGAAGCCTTCTGTTGGAGACACGACCTCCACCGCCGCCAAGAGTCTTATTTATTGTTTGTCTCACTGTTGACGGTGGGAGCCTATCCTTTATTTATTGACTAATAAACACTGCAAAGAAATCCTGAACCTTTCATTAAAATATGCTCATGGAATGCTGCATGTCTTAACTTATCATAGCCGGCATGAAGCCTGATTTCATTGTTACATTTTTATTTTCTAACACGACAAATGGAAGATTTTTCAGAGTCGTTGTTATTCCAGCACAAAGATAGGTCAAGTGCTGCATAGACTGTGACTAACATAGTCACCGACTATACAAACTTATTGGACCCAAATAAAAAATAGATGAAAAATCAGTATTGGTAGAAAAAAAAGAAATGTCTAGGATAGCATGGCAGAGTTTGGAACTGAGAATTGTTTCAAGGTCCATCAGACAGGTGGTCGGCAGCAGCCAGGCCTGGATCAGGACGTGAGATCTGTGTTGTTATCCGGCGCTGCCCCACGAGCATGTGAGGTGCAGGTTACGGATCACAGGCCTTAAGCTATCTGCCACACCATTTCATCATTCCTGATTTAATGCCGTCAAAGTATAGCCATTATCGAATATATCAACAATATGTTGTCACTTTTTGCATCCAGTCAGCCGTTTTTAAATAATCCGCAATCAAAATCTGCAAATTCCCCGAGCTTCCAAAACGTTCCTGACGACTAGCAGACGGCGCACCATGGCCCGATGACGTCACAAAAGGCAGTCCCCTCCCCCCGAGGTAAACCAGAAGCACGTAAACACAGAAATAAATATAGTACTTGAAGAATTTTGGGAGTTTCTGATTATAAATTACGATACAAAGGATAAATATGCCTATGAAGATTTGAACGTGAATTACGTTGATAATACTGAAATTCTGATGCAAGACAAAGTGAGCAAGGTGGGTGATGAATTTTATAATATACATATTATCAAGCGTGCGTTTGGCTTGCTAAGGACAAGATAGAGGCCAAGACTAACGTACAGAATAATCTAATCAAGATTGAGGCAGGGTATATTTATTCAAGTTAATTTATTTTAGTTACATCACAATGTCTAGTTTTGTCAAGCGACTGAGGACCACCAGGAGTGACGGATTGCTGTACTACAACAGTCATGTAGACACGTACTAAGGCCCAGTGGTTCTCAACCTTTTAGCCACCACGTCCCTGTTAGTAGTTGGCCCTTGTCTCCATTGCCGCTTCCACCTTCACTTCTTCAAACATCATATTTCAAAATCCTCCAAAAGATAAAACTGTAGAGTCCAAAAGTAAAATAGACAAATACGTGTTATTGAATTTCATTGTGCAAATATTTTTTTTTTATATAAATCTTGTATAGACCCAAAATATTTAGTGAAGTCACATTTCATGAGATACTTGATAGTTTTCCCATTTTTCCGGCTGGGTTCTTGCCCTGCCTGATGGTTACTCACGCCCCCAGGTTACAAACGAATGTCCTAGACTGTGACACCATCGCGGCAGGGACGGTGCTGACGCCCTCTTCAGCATCTTCAGACTTCAAGACACCTTACTCTTATGACCAGAACCTAATGACGTAACAATGACCAAACTGGTAATTGACAGGTAGTGTGTTTTATTTGTCACCATTCATCAGGTAATGATTACTTATACAAGGTAAATGTGAACGTTGCAATGCTTTAAATTATGCTCTTGTCCACACCGTCCAGATGGCCTTGAAACAGACGGACACACAGCCAGGGTGATGCGTGACATGACCCCAAGGAATCCTTTTTACATTGGTTCACATTGACTGGTTTACGTGACAATATTATTTTGTAGTGATAAACAAGGCATTCAGTAACACGAAATGGCGTGAGAAACATCGCCTGCTATTTATTTATTTATCATATGATTAAAATTTCATATAATATTTACTTGGTGTTTATCATTTCCATTGATTTCTCGAATATCAACAACTCAGTGCTGACGCAACAGGATGACTCATGATAGAAAAAAAAGGGAAATAACTTCTGATGAGTTAGCGTTGATTCGCCAATCAGGGCAAAAAAGTAGTTAGCATGGAGGCGGCGGCCGGCCTATATAACGCGGCTGGTGGCTCTCAGCCTCAGTTCACACGCTGACTCCATAACACCAACATGAACACCAAGGTACTAAGGCGTCCTTGTGTGTGTGTGTGTGTGTGTGTGTGTACGTGTGTGTGTGTGTGTGTACGTGTGTGTGTGTGTACGTGTGTGTGTGTGTGTGTGTGTGTGTCACACACACACACACACTTACATACACACAGGGGTATCTGTCGTATTAACATTCTTTCCTTCGGTCCTCGCCAGGTCTTCATCCTGCTGGCCATGGCCGCCCTCGCCACCGCTCAGCGCGGCTACGGCAGACGCGACGTGAGTTCATTGCTTGATAAAAACACTCAATAACAACGTTGCATTTGTTCATAGACTTCTCGCTGGCAAGAAGGATTGTACTAATCCATCTTTTGATTGTGTTTCAGAGCGGCTCCTTCGAGTCCTTCGAGCACTTCTCCCCCTCTTCTTCCTCCCAGTCCTTCGAGTCCTATGAGTCCGACGAGTCCGACGAGCCCAAGTATGCCTTCCGGTGGTCTGTGGAGGACGACTCCACCGGCAACGACTTCGACCACCAGGAGACCCGTGACGGCGACGACACCCAGGGCGTCTACACCGTGCAGCTTCCCGACGGCCGTCTCCAGACCGTCACTTATTACGTCGACGGCGACGACGGCTACGTGGCCGACGTCAAGTACGACGGCGAGGCTCGCTACCCTAAGTACTCTGATGAGTCCTACTCTTCTGAGTCCTACTCTGATGAGTCCTTCGAGTCCCGTGAGTCCTACCGTCGCCCCAGGCCTTCCTATTTTTACGGCTCCAATGAGTCCAAGTAAACAAACAGACGACCATGATGAAGCCTTCTGTTGGAGACACGACCTCCACCGCCGCCAAGAGTCTTATTATTGTTTGTCTCACTGTTGACGGTGGGAGCCTATCCTTTATTTATTGACTAATAAACACTGCAAAGAAATCCTGAACCTTTCATTAAAATATGCTCATGGAATGCTGCATGTCTTAACTTATCATAGCCGGCATGAAGCCTGATTTCATTGTTACATTTTTATTTTCTAACACGACAAATGGAAAATTTTTCAGAGTCGTTGTTATTCCAGCACAAAGATAGGTCAAGTGCTGCATAGACTGTGACTAACATAGTCACCGACTATACAAACTTATTGGACCCAAATAAAAAATAGATGAAAAATCAGTATTGGTAGAAAAAAAAGAAATGTCTAGGATAGCATGGCAGAGTTTGGAACTGAGAATTGTTTCAAGGTCCATCAGACAGGTGGTCGGCAGCAGCCAGGCCTGGATCAGGACGTGAGATCTGTGTTGTTATCCGGCGCTGCCCCACGAGCATGTGAGGTGCAGGTTACGGATCACAGGCCTTAAGCTATCTGCCACACCATTTCATCATTCCTGATTTAATGCCGTCAAAGTATAGCCATTATCGAATATATCAACAATATGTTGTCACTTTTTGCATCCAGTCAGCCGTTTTTAAATAATCCGCAATCAAAATCTGCAAATTCCCAGAGCTTCCAAAACGTTCCTGACGACTAGCAGACGGCGCACCATGGCCCGATGACGTCACAAAAGGCAGTCCCCTCCCCCCAAGGTAAACCAGAAGCACGTAAACACAGAAATAAATATAGTACTTGAAGAATTTTGGGAGTTTCTGATTATAAATTACGATACAAAGGATAAATATGCCTATGAAGATTTGAACGTGAATTACGTTGATAATACTGAAATTCTGATGCAAGACAAAGTGAGCAAGGTGGGTGATGAATTTTATAATATACATATTATCAAGCGTGCGTTTGGCTTGCTAAGGACAGATAGAGGCCAAGACTAACGTACAGAATAATCTAATCAAGATTGAGGCAGGGTATATTTATTCAAGTTAATTTATTTTAGTTACATCACAATGTCTAGTTTTGTCAAGCGACTGAGGACCACCAGGAGTGACGGATTGCTGTACTACAACAGTCATGTAGACACGTACTAAGGCCCAGTGGTTCTCAACCTTTTAGCCACCACGTCCCTGTTAGTAGTTGGCCCTTGTCTCCATTGCCGCTTCCACCTTCACTTCTTCAAACATCATATTTCAAAATCCCCCCAAAGAAAAAACTGTAGATCCAAAAAAAAAAGACAAATACGTGTTATTAAATTTTCATTGTGCAAATTTTTTTTTTTATTAAATTTTTGTATAACCCAAAAAATTTATAAAGTCCATTTCATAAATACTTGTATTTTTCCTTTTTTTTTCCGGCGGGGTTTTCTTCCCCTGCCTGATGGTTACTCACGCCCCCAGGTTTTAAAAACGATGTCCTACTGTGACACCATCGCGGCAGGGACGGTGCTGAGCCCTCTTCAGCTCTTCAGATTCAAGACACCTTACCTTATGACCAAAACCTAATGACGTACAAGACCAAACTGGAAATTTGCGGGTAGTTGTTTTTTTGTCACCTTTTCATAGGAATGATTAATACAAGGTAAATGTGAACGTTGCAATGCTTTAAATTATGCTCTTGCCACACCGTCCAGAGGCCCTTTAAAACAGACGGACACACCCCAGGGTGATGGGACATGCCCCCAAGGACTTTTTTTTACATTGGTTCCATGACGGGTTTTTACGTGAAAATTTTTTTTGTAGTGATAAAAAAGGGCATTCAGTAACACAAAATGGCGGAGAAACACGCCTGCTATTATTTTTTTACATATGTTAAAAATTTCATAAAATATTTTTTGTTTTTACATTTCCATTGTTTTCCGAATACAACAACTCATGCTAAAGCAACGGGATGATCATGATAAAAAAAAAAGGAATAATTTCTATGATTAGCTTTGTTTGCCAATCGGGAAAAAAAAGTAGTAGATGGAGGGGGCGGCCCCCCTATATAACGCGGCGGGGTGGCTCTCACCCTCAGTTCACCCTGACTCCATAACCCAACATGAACCCCAAGGGTACTAAGGCCCCTTGTGTTTGGTGTGTGGTGTGTGTGTACGTGTGGTGTGTGGGGTGTACTGTGTGTGTGTGTGGTTGGGTGTGTCCAACACACCACCACTTACAACACACAGGGTATCTGCGTTTTACATTTTTTCCCTTCGGTCCCGCGGGGCTTCATCCTGTGGCCAGGCCGCCCTCGCCACCGCTCACGGGGCTCGGCAGACGCGACGTGATTTCTTGCTTATAAAACATAAATAAAAACGTTGCATTTGTCATAGACCCTGTGGCAAAAGGATTTCAATCCATTTTTTTGATTGGTTCAGAGCGGTCCTTACCTTCGAGCACTTCTCCCCCTTCTTCCTCCCATCCTTGAGCCCTTGGTCCGACGAGTCCGACGACCCAATTCCCTTCCGGGTTTGGGGGACACTCCACCGGCAACGTTTCAAACCAAGGAGCCCCCTGACGGCCGACCCCCGGGCCCCCAAACACCGTGCAGCTTCCCGACGGCCGTCTCCAACCGTCCTTTTCGTCGACGGCGACGCGGCTACGTGCCGACGTCAAGTACGACGGCGAGCTCGCCCCAAAGTACTCTGAGGGCCCTACTCTTCGAGTCCTACTCTGATGAGCCCTTTCGAGTCCCGTGAGTCCTACCGTCGCCCCGGGCCTTCCTATTTTTACGGCCCCAAATGAGTCCAGTAAAAAAAACAGACGACCATAAAACCTTCTGTTGGAGACACGCCCTCCACCCCGCCAAAGTCTTTTTTTTGGTTTGTCTCACTGTTGACGGTGGGATACCCTTTTATTTATTGCTAATAACACTGCAAAAAAATCCTGAACCTTTCTTTTAAAATATGTCATGGAATCTGCAGTTTTAAAATTATCTACCCGGGCTGAACCCTGATTTCTTGTTCATTTTTATTTTCAAACACGAAAAAAGGGAAGATTTTTCAGAGTCGTTGTTTTTCCCACACAAAGATAGGAAGTGCTGCATAGACTTGCTAACATATCCCGACATAAAAAATTTATTGGCCCCAAAAAAAAAATAGATGAAAAATCAGTTTTGGGGTAAAAAAAAAAAGAAATGTCAGGATAGCAGGGCAGAGTTTGGAACTGAGAATTGTTTCAAGGTCCATCAGAAAGGTGGGGCAGCGCCGGGGGGGCCCTGGATCGGCGTGAGATCTGTGTTTTTATCCGGGGGGCCCCCCACGGCGTGGGGTGCGGGTTACGGATCACGGGCCCTTTAAAGCTATTGCCAATCTTTTCATAATTCCTTTTTTATGCCGTAAAAAGTATAGCCTTTCAATATATCAACAATATTTTGTCACTTTTTGCCCAGCAGCCGTTTTTAATAATCCGCATCAAAATCTGCAATTCCCCGAGTTTCCAAAACGTTCCTGCGACTACGAGGGCGCACCATGGCCCGGACGTCCAAAAGGCATCCCTCCCCCGAGGTAACCAGAAGCACGTAAACAGAATAATTAGTATTGAAGATTTTGGGAGTTTTGATTATAAATTACATCAAAGAAAATATCTATGAATTTGAACGTGAATACGTTGATAATATGGAAATTCTGATGCAAGGGACAAAGGAACAGGGGGTGATAAATTTTTATAATAAACATATTATCAACGTGCTTGGTTTGCTAAGGAAGATAAGGCCAAGACTACGACAATAATCTAATCAGATTGAGGCAGGGTATATTTATTCAAGTTATTTATTTTAGTTACATCACAATGTCTAGTTTTGTCAAGCGACTGAGGACCACCAGGAGTGACGGATTGCTGTACTACAACAGTCATGTAGACAAGTACTAAGGCCCAGTGGTTCTCAACCTTTTAGCCACCACGTCCCTGTTAGTAGTTGGCCCTTGTCTCCATTGCCGCTTCCACCTTCACTTCTTCAAACATCATATTTCAAATCCTCCAAAAGATAAACTGTAGAGTCCAAAAGTAAATAGACAATACGTGTTATTGAATTTCATTGTGCAAATATTTTTTTTTTATATAACCCTTGTATAGACCCAAAATATTTAGTGAAGTCACATTTCATGAGATACTTGATAGTTTTTCCCATTTTTCCGGCTGGGTTCTTGCCCTGCCTGAGGGTTTACTCCGCCCCCAGGTTACAAACGAATGTCCTAGACGGGTGACACCATCGCGGCAGGGACGGTGCTGACGCCCTCTTCAGCATCTTCAGACTTCAAGACACCTTACTCTTATGACCAGAACCTAATGACGTAACAATGACCAAACTGGTAATTGACAGGTAGTGTGTTTTATTTGTCACCATTCATCAGGAAATGATTACTTATACAAGGTAAATGTGAACGTTGCAATGCTTTAAATTATGCCCTTGTCCACACCGTCCAGATGGCCTTGAAACAGACGGACACACAGCCAGGGTGATGCGTGACATGACCCCAAGGAATATTTTTTACATTGGTTCACATTGACTGGTTTACGTGAAAATATTATTTTGTAGTGATAAACAAGGCATTCAGTAACACGAAATGGCGTGAGAAACATCGCCTGCTATTTATTTATTTATCATATGATTAAAATTTCATATGATATTTACTTGGTGTTTATCATTTCCATTGATTTCTCGAATATCAACAACTCAGTGCTGACGCAACAGGATGACTCATGATAGAAAAAAAAGGGAAATAACTTCTGATGAGTTAGCGTTGATTCGCCAATCAGGGCAAAAAAGTAGTTAGCATGGAGGCGGCGGCCGGCCTATATAACGCGGCTGGTGGCTCTCAGCCTCAGTTCACACGCTGACTCCATAACACCAACATGAACACCAAGGTACTAAGGCGTCCTTGTGTGTGTGTGTGTGTGTGTGTGTGTACGTGTGTGTGTGTGTGTGTGTGTACGTGTGTGTGTGTGTGTGTGTACGTGTGTGTGTGTGTGTGTGTGTGTGTGTCACACACACACACACACTTACATACACACAGGGGTATCTGTCGTATTAACATTCTTTCCTTCGGTCCTCGCCAGGTCTTCATCCTGCTGGCCATGGCCGCCCTCGCCACCGCTCAGCGCGGCTACGGCAGACGCGACGTGAGTTCATTGCTTGATAAAAACACTCAATAACAACGTTGCATTTGTTCATAGACTTCTCGCTGGCAAGAAGGATTGTACTAATCCATCTTTTGATTGTGTTTCAGAGCGGCTCCTTCGAGTCCTTCGAGCACTTCTCCCCCTCTTCTTCCTCCCAGTCCTTCGAGTCCTATGAGTCCGACGAGTCCGACGAGCCCAAGTATGCCTTCCGGTGGTCTGTGGAGGACGACTCCACCGGCAACGACTTCGACCACCAGGAGACCCTGACGGCGACGACACCCAGGCGGGCTACACCGTGCAGCTTCCCGACGGCCGTCTCCGACCGTCACTATTACGTCGACGGCGACGACGGCTACGTGGCCGACGTCAAGTACGACGGCGAGGCTCGCTAAACCCTAAGTACTCTGATGAGTCCTACTCTTCTGAGTCCTACTCTGATGAGTCCTTCGAGTCCGTGAGTCCTACCGTCGCCCCAGGCCTTCCTATTTTTACGGCTCCAATGAGTCCAAGTAAACAAACCCGACGACCATGATGAAGCCTTCTGTTGGAGACACGACCTCCACCGCCGCCAAGAGTCTTATTTATTGTTTGTCTCACTGTTGACGGTGGGAGCCTATCCTTTATTTATTGACTAATAAACACTGCAAAGAAATCCTGAACCTTTCATTAAAATATGCTCATGGAATGCTGCATGTCTTAACTTATCATAGCCGGCATGAAGCCTGATTTCATTGTTACATTTTTATTTTCTAACACGACAAATGGAAAAATTTTCAGAGTCGTTGTTATTCCAGCACAAAGATAGGTCAAGTGCTGCATAGACTGTGACTAACATAGTCACCGACTATACAAACTTATTGGACCCAAATAAAAAATAGATGAAAAATCAGTATTGGTAGAAAAAAAGAAATGTCTAGGATAGCATGGCAGAGTTTGGAACTGAGAATTGTTTCAAGGTCCATCAGACAGGTGGTCGGCAGCAGCCAGGCCTGGATCAGGACGTGAGGATCTGTGTTGTTATCCGGCGCTGCCCACGAGCATGTGAGGTGCAGGTTACGGATCGCAGGCCTTAAGCTATCTGCCACACCATTTCATCATTCCTGATTTAATGCCGTCAAAGTATAGCCATTATCGAATATATCAACAATATGTTGTCACTTTTTGCATCCAGTCAGCCGTTTTTAAATAATCCGCAATCAAAATCTGCAAATTCCCCGAGCTTCCAAAACGTTCCTGACGACTAGCAGACGGCGCACCATGGCCCGATGACGTCACAAAAGGCAGTCCCCTCCCCCCGAGGTAAACCAGAAGCACGTAAACACAGAAATAAATATAGTACTTGAAGAATTTTGGGAGTTTCTGATTATAAATTACGATACAAAGGATAAATATGCCTATGAAGATTTGAACGTGAATTACGTTGATAATACTGAAATTCTGATGCAAGACAAAGTGAAGCAAGGTGGGTGATGAATTTTATAATATACATATTATCAAGCGTGCGTTTGGCTTGCTAAGGACAAGATAGAGGCCAAGACTAACGTACAGAATAATCTAATCAAGATTGAGGCAGGGTATATTTATTCAAGTTAATTTATTTTAGTTACATCACAATGTCTAGTTTTGTCAAGCGACTGAGGACCACCAGGAGTGACGGATTGCTGTACTACAACAGTCATGTAGACACGTACTAAGGCCCAGTGGTTCTCAACCTTTTAGCCACCACGTCCCTGTTAGTAGTTGCCCTTGTCTCCATTGCCGCTTCCACCTTCACTTCTTCAAACATCATTTTCAAAATCCTCCAAAAGATAAAACTGTAGAGTCCAAAGAAAAATAGAAAAATATGTGTTATTGAATTTCATTGTGCAAATATTTTTTTTATATATAAATCTTGTATAGACCCAAAATATTTAGTGAAGTCACATTTCATGAGATACTTGATAGTTTTCCCATTTTTCCGGCTGGGTTCTTGCCCTGCCTGATGGTTACTCACGCCCCCAGGTTACAAACGAATGTCCTAGACTGTGACACCATCGCGGCAGGGACGGTGCTGACGCCCTCTTCAGCATCTTCAGACTTCAAGACACCTTACTCTTATGACCAGAACCTAATGACGTAACAATGACCAAACTGGTAATTGACAGGTAGTGTGTTTTATTTGTCACCATTCATCAGGTAATGATTACTTATACAAGGTAAATGTGAACGTTGCAATGCTTTAAATTATGCTCTTGTCCACACCGTCCAGATGGCCTTGAAACAGACGGACACACAGCCAGGGTGATGCGTGACATGACCCCAAGGAATATTTTTTACATTGGTTCACATTGACTGGTTTACGTGAAAATATTATTTTGTAGTGATAAACAAGGCATTCAGTAACACGAAATGGCGTGAGAAACATCGCCTGCTATTTATTTATTTATCATATGATTAAAATTTCATATAATATTTACTTGGTGTTTATCATTTCCATTGATTTCTCGAATATCAACAACTCAGTGCTGACGCAACAGGATGACTCATGATAGAAAAAAAAGGGAAATAACTTCTGATGAGTTAGCGTTGATTCGCCAATCAGGGCAAAAAAGTAGTTAGCATGGAGGCGGCGGCCGGCCTATATAACGCGGCTGGTGGCTCTCAGCCTCAGTTCACACGCTGACTCCATAACACCAACATGAACACCAAGGTACTAAGGCGTCCTTGTGTGTGTGTGTGTGTGTGTACGTGTGTGTGTGTGTGTGTACGTGTGTGTGTGTGTGTGTGTGTGTGTGTGTCACACACACACACACACTTACATACACACAGGGGTATCTGTCGTATTAACATTCTTTCCTTCGGTCCTCGCCAGGTCTTCATCCTGCTGGCCATGGCCGCCCTCGCCACCGCTCAGCGCGGCTACGGCAGACGCGACGTGAGTTCATTGCTTGATAAAAACACTCAATAACAACGTTGCATTTGTTCATAGACTTCTCGCTGGCAAGAAGGATTGTACTAATCCATCTTTTGATTGTGTTTCAGAGCGGCTCCTTCGAGTCCTTCGAGCACTTCTCCCCCTCTTCTTCCTCCCAGTCCTTCGAGTCCTATGAGTCCGACGAGTCCGACGAGCCCAAGTATGCCTTCCGGTGGTCTGTGGAGGACGACTCCACCGGCAACGACTTCGACCACCAGGAGACCCGTGACGGCGACGACACCCAGGGCGTCTACACCGTGCAGCTTCCCGACGGTCGTCTCCAGACCGTCAATTATTACGTCGACGGCGACGACGGCTACGTGGCCGACGTCAAGTACGACGGCGAGGCTCGCTACCCTAAGTACTCTGATGAGTCCTACTCTTCTGAGTCCTTTGAGTCCTTCGAGTCCCGGTCCCGTGAGTCCTACCGTCGCCCCAGGCCTTCCTATTTTTACGGCTCCAATGAGTCCAAGTAAACAAACAGACGACCATGATGAAGCCTTCTGTTGGAGACACGACCTCCACCGCCGCCAAGAGTCTTATTTATTGTTTGTCTCACTGTTGACGGTGGGAACCTATCCTTTATTTATTGACTAATAAACACTGCAAAGAAATCCTGAACTTTTCATTAAAATATGATCATGGAATGCTGCATGTCTTAACTTATCATAGCCGGCATGAAGCCTGATTTATATTATTTTACATTTTCTAACATAACAAATTTAGGGGAGGGGGTAGCAAAGTGGTTAGCGTCTCAGAGTAGCGTACTTGGTGATCCGAGTTCGATCCCCGATGAGAGCAAATCCACTCAAAATCTTTCTGCACCGTCGAGTGGCCTAAGAACACTCACATGCTGCCCATTAACTCTTCCTTGGATTGCGAGTGCATCGGAGGACACAGGGGGGCGGCATGAGTCTCTAATCACAGGCGTCACTATAAAAATCCTGCCTGCGCCACCACGGGCGAGGGCCAACCACCACAGCCCTCAAGTTATCCTGCAGGGCCTACCATCCGAGTCCTGGAGGTCACTGCCTACAAGTGCTATAGGTATAAATGAAAACAAAAATGTGAGATCAATCAAAGCCGTTGTTATCCCAGAACAAAGATAGGTCACAGGTTTGGCATAATAAGGACAAGACAGAGAGAGCCCAAGACTAACCTGATTAAACCCATCAAGATTGAGGCATTGCTTATTGCAATAGAAATGTACAAGTCCTTTTGAGAGAGAGAGAGAGAGAGAGAGAGAGAGAGAGAGAGAGAGAGAGGAGGAGAAGAAGAGAGAGAGAGAGAGAGAGAGAGAGAGAGAGAGAGAGAGAGAGAGAGAGAGAGAGGAGAGAGAGAGAGAGAGAGAGAGAGAGGAGAGAGAGAAGAGAGAGAGAGAGAGAAGAGAAGAGAGAGAGAGAGAGAGAGAGAGAGAGAATGTTAGTAAAGGTATGTAGAAATGCTTGAAGGTAGAAGTCAGGCATTGATAGTAGTAGTATTAAGCAGTGTTGTCATTACTAATACTACATAATACTAATATACTAATACTAATACTAATGCTGATCGTTGTATTGAAGTAATGATTAATCTAGCAATGCCTATCATATTATTATATCTTGTAGTAAGTTTTGTCTAATTTGTGGTTTTTAAGGAATATCTGGAAGTATCATGTCATTGTGAATTGGCTGAAATAGGGACTTATAATTTCATTGTAACTGAAAACTGACTCCAGATTCGTGTTCAGCATGCCCGAAAACTGCTAGCAACTAATTTTCAAACAAATCGATTTTTCGATTTTTTTTCGAAATTTTGCAAGGGGTATACCTTGATTTTTTTTTAAATCACATTTTTCGTAATAATAAAAAAAAACTATGGCAGATAAGTGCAAGGGGTATAGAGAAGTAAATATGAAGTAGATTAAGGGCTATCATTTGGCGCAAAAACATATTGATTGGTAAATAAGCGAGTAAATAGCCTATTCGTACATTTATATAAAATATCAATTTTCTCGACATCCATGAGGTGTTTTGACAAACCGATTACTGCATCATGTAGAACACTTCAAGGTGAACCTTTGTTACTTCGATAAGTTTTCTTCTACAACTCATAGCTTTGCGGCAGAATAACAAAAACATTGATCGTCGACAATTTTCGAATATTTTCAGCAGACAAAAATCCGAACGTTTTTTTTTCGCTAGGTAAGACCACCAGGAGTGATGAATTGCTTTAATGTAACAGTCATGGAGACACGTGTCCGAGCGTGACCTTACCGTGGCAGCAGGGGAACCTCACGTCATCTTCAACATGTTCAAGACACTCACTCTTATGGGTAGATAATGTAATGACGTAATGTAACGTAATGACGCAGCAAAAAACAAACTGGTAATGATCGGGTCATGTGTTATAGTCGTCACTCTTCGTCAGTCAGGGATTAGTAATTATTATACACGCTAAATGTGAAAGTTGCATTGTTATGCATTATTGTGTTGTCACTACAGCTCAGACGGATTTCAAACTGACTGACACACATCAAGGGTAATGCGTTACATGACCCCAACAAAAAATGACATTGGTTCACATTGACTGGTTCACATGTGACAAGTTTATTTTGTAATCGTGGACGTGGGATTCAGTTACGCAAAATATCGTGAGGCGTATCGCTGTGTATTTATCATAAAATTTCATATAATATTTACTTGGTTTATCATTTCCATTGATTTCTCGAATATCAACAACTCAGTGCTGACGCAACAGGATGACTCATGATAGAAAAAAAAGGGAAATAACTTTTGATGGTTAGCGTTGATTCAATCAGGGCAAAAAAGTAGTTAGCATGGAGGCGGCGGCCGGCCTATATAACGCGGCTGGTGGCTCTCAGCCTCAGTTCACACGCTGACTCCATAACACCAACATGAACACCAAGGTACTAAGGCGTCCTTGTGTGTGTGTGTGTGTGTGTGTGTGTGTGTGTGTGTGTGTGTGTGTGTGTACGTGTGTGTGTGTACGTGTGTGTGTGTGTGTGTGTGTGTCACACACACACACACACTTACATACACACAGGAGTATCTGTCGTATTAACATTCTTTCCTTCGGTCCTCGCCAGGTCTTCATCCTGCTGGCCATGGCCGCCCTCGCCACCGCTCAGCGCGGCTACGGCAGACGCGACGTGAGTTCATTGCTTGATAAAAACACTCAATAACAACGTTGCATTTGTTCATAGACTTCTCGCTGGCAAGAAGGATTGTACTAATCCATCTTTTGATTGTGTTTCAGAGCGGCTCCTTCGAGTCCTTCGAGCACTTCTCCCCCTCTTCTTCCTCCCAGTCCTTCGAGTCCTATGAGTCCGACGAGCCCAAGTATGCCTTCCGGTGGTCTGTGGAGGACGACTCCACCGGCAACGACTTCGACCACCAGGAGACCCGTGACGGCGACGACACCCAGGGCGTCTACACCGTGCAGCTTCCCGACGGCCGTCTCCAGACCGTCAATTATTACGTCGACGGCGACGACGGCTACGTGGCCGACGTCAAGTACGACGGCGAGGCTCGCTACCCTAAGTACTCTGATGAGTCCTACTCTTCTGAGTCCTTTGAGTCCTTCGAGTCCCAGTCCCGTGAGTCCTACCGTCGCCCCAGGCCTTCCTATTTTTACGGCTCCAATGAGTCCAAGTAAACAAACAGATGACCAAAACGAAGCCTTCTGTTGGAGACACGACCTCCACCGCCGCCAAGAGTCTTATTTATTGTTTTCTCACTCACTGTTGACGGTGGGAACCTATCCTTTATTTATTGTAAATAAACACTGCAAGCAAATCTTAAAACTATCATTGCTTTGTAATCCAACGGTTATTATCAATACATGTATAATGGTGACAGTGACTACTACAGGCATGTACACCAACCTTAGGTGTTCATTAGGTCTGAGGAGGATGCACTGCTCACTGGGGAGTGGAGGCGGTGGCAAAGTGATTAGCACCTGGTAATGGTGGGACCGAGGTCCCGAGTTCGAGTCCCATCAGAAGCAAACACTTTCTAAGATCGCCGTAGGAAAGGAAGATGAAGGAAAAATTAAGGGAAAAAAAGAGAAAAAAAGACCATTCC
>JACEEZ010018788.1:435049-443676 GCA_016584305.1 Chionoecetes opilio
ACTAAAGAAATGCCCTTATGAGACTGAAGAAATATGCATGAACTCTTCACCATTTAATATTTTGCGTGAAGACTTTTTACATGCAACATATCAATAAAAGCGGAATTTTATTAGCTTTCCATTGATATGTTTCGTTTTCTGATAAATGAATTAGAACCATGCGTAAATTAGCGTTAACTAAATAAATAACATCATCAATCGGGTCATTTTCCCGCTTGATGAGGTTATTTATTTAGTTAACGCTAATTTATGTATGGTTCTCATTCATTTATCAGACAACGAAATAAATCAATGAAAAGCTAATAAAATTCCGCTTCTATTCATATGTTTCATGTAATATGTTTTCTCGCAAAATATTAAATGACGAAGAGTTTAAATGAATATTATTAAGTTCATGCATATTTCTTCACTTTCTCATTGTGTAATTTCTTTAGTGTATTTTACAGTTTTTTATTTGATAATATTATAAAATAAACATTTACGAAGATAACAGTATATCATTTATACTGATAAACCACAGGAAGGGAAATGGGAGTGATGTTCGCAAATGTCAGGAATCGCAAAACTGGCCTTCAATGGAAATAGCCCAAAATGAGTAGCAAGTCCAGTATAGAGTAGTCTTTGGTCGTACCAAAGACTACTGTATGCAGTAGTCTTTGGTCGTACCAAAGACTACTCTATGCAGTAGTCTTTGGTCGTAATTAAAT
Organism: Chionoecetes opilio; assembly: GCA_016584305.1. Classification (NCBI taxonomy): domain Eukaryota; kingdom Metazoa; phylum Arthropoda; class Malacostraca; order Decapoda; family Majidae; genus Chionoecetes; species Chionoecetes opilio. Next base: position 435,757 of record JACEEZ010018788.1, read on the forward strand.
TAAATGTACTTAAAAGTACTTGCTTTAGTGCCGAACACAGGAAGTACAAATCCAAATACTATGCAACTATTCAAGAATTTCTTATCTCGAGTCCACGTACAAAACATTATCTTACGTACGTACGAGTACGAGTGTTTGTCCTTGCCAACCTATCCCTGCCACCTCTGTATAGGAGTCAATAGGGGTCTTGAAAAGGAGTCTTGATAAATTCATGGATGGGGAAGAGAGGTGGCTGTAGGTTGAGTTAGTAACAGGAAGTGAGCAATGTGGAACAGTATCCCCAATAGGGGAAGGGGAGTTGTGGTGTGTGAGGTCTCAGCATTACCCAAAGATCGCTAATACGATGTGTGTGTGTGTGTGTGTGTGTGTGTGTGTGTGTGTGTGTGTGTGTGTGTGTGTGTGTGTGTGTGTGTGTGTGTGTGTGTGTGTGTGTGTGTGTGTGTGTGTGTGTGTAATATTTTGTGTGAAAGGAGAAACGAAAAACTGGCATACCTTAGTCCTCATTATATTTGCTACACATCAACAGCCGACCTTGATAGGACATTGCAAAAGAAGTTTCGTCCATACTCGGCGAGCGCAGAGTATATATTGGAGGTGGGTGAGCGGGATGAACACAGTCAACAGCTGAACACCAACCCTCCACCATGAACACCAAGGTGACTGCCCGGCCGCAACACTGCTTGGTGTTGATGAAAGTTTGGAAGGAGTAAAATGTTCACCATAATTGTGACAGGGCGATTTGTGTGCCAGATTTGACTATTTCATTCCTACACAGGTTTATTTTCCCAACACGTGACTAATCTTGGCTGTCCGTTTATCTTGCAGATCGTAATCTTCCTCGGCCTGGTCGCCATGGCCGCCGCCGACAGTGACGAGTTCAGACGCTACGGCGTAAGTTGACCAGCTATAAGTCACTGTTCTTACACTCTTCCTGCCCATGCATGTCACTCCTGCAACACTCTGATGATTTGTTACTGTATTTGTTACATTTGTTACTGCTATGACACCAGTCGCCAATATCATAATCTCTTGTGTTGACAGAGTTCTTCCGAAGAGTCCTACGAGTCCTCCGAGGCCCAGTACAACTTCCAGTGGGAAGTCGATCACGACCCCTCCCGCAACGAGTTCGGCCACCAGGAGACCCGTAACGGTGACAACACCAAGGGCAACTACTTCGTGCAGCTCCCCGACGGTCGCGTCCAGCAGGTGGCTTACTACGTCGACGGTGGCTCTGGCTACGTCGCTGACGTCAAGTACGCCGGATCCGCTTCCTTCGAGTCCGACGAGTCCAACGAGTCCTTCCGTTACTCCAAGTAAACCATCAAGTCACCTGTACCAGCCAGCAAGACATGGATGTATTCACGTCGTCAGCATGACCAGTGATGGTCGTGTATCTATTTATTGAACTATTTATTAAATATTCATCCCGTATCCTTTGTTTGTGTCCCACCATCAAGTGTTAATGGAAAACTGGATCTTTGGCAAACACACCACAACAAAACTCTTCAGATCTTTGCGTTGGGACGTGAGGACATGAAGATTAATGTCACTGCCGACCATGTACGTGTACTGTACATACATACATACATAAACAAGATACATACATAAATACATACGATAGTAATCATGTAAAATCTAGTATTAATACTTTGTCCATGTGACAGTCGATGCATCATTTCATTCACCCTTCCGCTCTCTTCCTTCTATCTTTCTTAGGTTGTGAAATGAATTACTAAATACGCGTATGCCGTGGTCGGTCTGTGCCAAGGATAACACACGGATAACACACGAGTAGTCAATCACCCACTCTATCAACATTGGAACCGAAAATGGAAACAAGAGTTAAATTCTTGAAACAAAAGTCATACACCATCAGAAGCTGGCGAATAAAAACAAAAAAACAAAAATATGAAGGAAAAAAAGAATATCAGGAAAAAAAGTTCATTAATCACTGTAAATAGAAAATAGAAATATCAAAATTCTTGGGGCCGGGGATCGAACGCCGGACCACAGAATGACGCATGACGCTCTAACCCACCAAGCCGCTCAGGCGATGTGTATGTGTGTGCACTCTGGGTTTCATGTCTCTTGTTGCAGTGTACGCTCCTACCGAGGTGCGTAAAACTGAAGAGAAGGAGATGTTCTACGCCAAACTCGACTCTGTATTAGACCAGTGTCCTCCTCGGGACACACTCATTGTCTTGGGCGACTTCAATGCTACTACTGGCACTGTGAGAGATGGCTACGAGTTATGTGTTGGTCCCCATGGCTCCGGTACCAGAAACATTAACAGTTCTCTGCTTCTAAATGTTGCAAGGTCCAGAAGGTTGAGAATTGCAGGTTCTTGGTATCAGAGACCAGAGCTGCACCGCTGGACATGGTATAGTAATGCCGGAGGGGTAGCTAAGGAGATCGACCACATCCTCGTTAGTATACGCCTTGGAGGATCCTCCAGGACTGCAGGGTTTACCGGAGTGCTGAGTTCTTTGGAACAGATCACAGACTTGTTGCTGCTACACTTAAGCTTCATGTCAAGTCCAGAAAAATCTCAAGAGGTTCTTGTCCGTACACATGCTGTGTTTCATCTTGAGAAACTGAAGGACTTGACATGTGCCCATGACTACGCGGTGGCAGTCTCGAATCGGTTTGATGTGCTCGGCGCCCTCGAGGACCCTGTAGAACAGTGGGATACATTTAAACGTGAAACTCTACAGGCTGCCAAGGAGTGTATTGGGGAGCGCCCAAGGTCAAGGCGTGGTGTTGTCTCGACAGAGACGCAGGAGAAAATCGAGGAGAGTCGCGCTGCCAGGCTGGCTGGGAACCAAGACCAGCACAGGGCTCTGTCACGCCGGACTAGAACCCTCCTGGGGAGAGACAAGGAGAGGTATGTCAGGAGTCTCGCTGAGGATGTAGAGGGTCATTTGAACGCTAATGACCTCCGACCCGCCTACCAAGCCCTGAAGAAGCTCTGTTCCAAGTCTCCTTTTCGGGCGAGTGCTATTCGAACAGCAGATGGGCGCCTCGTGTCGGACATGGATGGGCAGACGGCTCGTTGGGCTGAGTACTTTGGGCAGTTGTTCACGGTGGACCCTCCAACTGAGCAGCTTCACACCACTGGGTTACAGGCAGTGGATGCTGATCCTCCCATTGACGAAACCGCACCCTCTCTTGCGAAGTCAGAGAGGCTGTAGCAAAGTTGAGGGGTGGAAAGGCAGATGGTGTTTGTGATATCAGTGTGGAGCTCCTCAAAGCTGGGGGTGAGGCCATGATCCGTGGGTTGCATGCTGTCCTGACTGCCGTGTGGCAATCAGGTACCATTCCTCCTGACTGGAAAAGTGGGCTGGTCGTCCCTATCTGGAAAGGGAAAGGGGACCGTCAGGACTGCAACAATTACCGCGGTATTACACTGCTCAGCGTACCAGGCAAGGTGCTTGCCCATCTATTGCTGACACGTACCGCAGTCATCTGCTGAAGCATCAGAGACCTCAGCAGTCTGGGTTCACGCCTTGTAAGTCAACAACGGACCGTATCCTAGCGCTTCGTGTCCTGGTGGAGCGCCGACGTGAGTTTCGAAAGGGGATGCTTGCAGCCTATGTTGATCTCAAGAAGGTGTGTGTGTGCGTGCGTGCGTGCGTGCGTGCGTGCGTGCGTGCGTGCGTGCGTGCGTGCGTGCGTGCGTGCGTGCGTGCGTGCGTGCGTGCGTGCGTGCGTGCGTGCGTGCGTGCGTGCGTGCGTGCGTGCGTGTGTGCGTGCGTGCGTGGGTGGTGTGTGTGTGTGTGTGTGTGTGTGTGTGTGTGTGTGGTGTGTGTGTGTGTGTGTGTGTGTGTGTGTGTGTGTGTGTGTGTGTGGTGTGTGTGGTGTGTGTTGTGTGTGTGTGTGTGTGTTGTATGTGTGTGTGTGTGTGAGAGACAGGACCACTAAACATAAAACAAATATATATAAAGTTCTTTACAGCAACAGACGACCTTGATAGACCATTACACAAGAGGTTTCGTTCATGGGAGTGGATGTAGGGCAATACGAAACAACATGTAAAAACTGGACGTACGAGCGCCGCCGCCGCTATATATTGAAGGCGGCGGACTGTAGGATCACAGTCAGCTTGTGCACCGACTCCACACTCACCATGAACGCCAAGGTGAGCACCGGGGCATCACTGCAGGCAGGATAAACACTGCACTGCTGAAAGCCCCGCTGGTCAATGTCCTGCCACAATGTTGTCACATTTGCCCTGAGTCACATAATGACCAGAAAGACTCACGTGACTCATCTCCTTCATTGTTCCTTACAGATCCTCATCCTTCTGGGCCTTGCGGCCATCGCCGCCGCCGACAGTGACGAGTTCAGACGCTACGGCGTAAGTTGACCAGCTATAAGTCACTGTTCTTACACTCTTCCTGCCCATGCATGTGACTCCTGCAACACTCTGATGATTTGTTACTGTATTTGTTACATTTGTTACTGCTATGACACCAGTCGCCAATATCATAATCTCTTGTGTTGACAGAGTTCTTCCGAGGAGTCCTACGAGTCCTCCGAGGCCCAGTACAACTTCCAGTGGGAAGTCGATCACGACCCCTCCCGCAACGAGTTCGGCCACCAGGAGACCCGTGACGGTGATGAAACCAAGGGCAACTACTTCGTGCAGCTCCCCGACGGTCGCGTCCAGCAGGTGGCTTACTACGTCAACGGTGGCTCTGGCTACGTCGCCGACGTCAAGTACGCCGGATCCGCTTCCTTCGAGTCTGACGAGTCCAACGACTTCAGTTACGGGTCTTACTCCAACGAGTCCAAGTAAATCAAATGCTTGACCTCTTCCGGCTAATATTCTGCATCGACATGTGTTGTCAATTATTTCCGATTATTTATTGAATTATTTATGATCATTGAATAAAATATCATGCATTACTTCAACGTTTCTGTATCATTCCTGGTGTGTGTAGGCGCTGATGGCGTGGCTCAGCCTGCGCGGCGCCAACACAGTGCCATCCTCAACACACGCCACCAAGGATGCCAAGACTGGCACCACTTTTTATAATCTGGACCTACATAGCGTTCATTACACTTTTTCTTTTTTTATGTCAATGCGACTATGATATGTTATCTAAAAAAAGACTGATCTATCGAGTTTAATCTAATATGTCAATACAAATCAAACTCTGTGCCTTGCATTGGTTCCGCGTCACAGGTAGCGATAGCATTGTGGGTGGCTGCTCACATCAGGCTCAAGACAAAGCTATCATATTATTGACACAGAGGACGACAAACTGAAAATACAACAGTTACACTAGCAACACTAAGAGAGAAAACGAAGTACTTCCAGACTTGGCCTCATGTGTGATTTCATATAGGATTTTTTATGCATTACGAAATACCTGACTAGATTAAAAACAATTCCGTATAATTACTTGCTTTCCTAGTTACTCTGGAGCCAAGGTCCTATTGTACTCTGCTTGAATCTAAGTGAAACACTTTTATGGTTTCAAGCACTACATTTTTCTGCAAATGCATCATTCTAATTTTGAAACTGTATATGCAGTGATTTGTTGTAACGACATATTTCAAAGCAAAATCAACATGGAATATAGGTATTGCAACTATCAGTAATGGTGCTTCATTTAGTGGCGTTAGTTATATATTTACATATCAGATGACTTCTCAACTTGATCACCACCAAAGCTACACTCCTACACTGAATGGTGCATTGTTTACATCTCAGTTGAAAGAAAATGCTACAAGAGCTTGTGATTCTGACAGCATGGGATTCTGACAGAAGGCAATCCTTACTGTAGGAAAGCCATTGACTTCACACTATGACGTACCTTTAATAATCTCACACGACCTCAGACATGAGGCATTAGCCAGCACTTGGCAACACCTTGTTAATCCCTAACCCCGTCCTCGCCTCTGCCCTGCTGCTCATCACACACGTCATGGTTAGGGTCGTACCAAAGACTACTCTATACTCGACTTGCTACTCGTGCCCCGCGCCAACCCGCCCATGACCAGTGGAGGCCAGTTTTCGATTCCTGACATTTTCGAACATCACCCCTATTTCCCTTCCTGTGGTTTATCAGTATAAATGATATACCGTTATCTTCGCAAATGTTTGTTCTATAATATTATCAAATAAAAAACAGTAAAATACACTAAAGAAATGACATGAGAGAGTGAAGAAATATGCATGAACTTAATATTCACTTAAACTCTTCGCCATTTAATATTTTGCGAGCAAACATTTTAGATGAAGCATATCAATGGAAGCAGATTTTCATTAGCTTTCCATTGAGATATTTCGCTTTCTGATAAATGAATTAGAACCATACATAAATTAGCGTTAACTAAAAAAATAGCATCATCAATCGGATCGGCAAGTAAAAAAGTGTTCCATGAATACAGTAGACTATGGTTTATCAGTATAAATGATACACTGTTATCTTCGTAAATGATTGGTCTATAATATTATCAAATATAAAACTGTAAAATACACTAAAGAAATGCCATTATGAGACTGAAGAAATATGCATGAACTCTTCACCATTTAATATTTTGCGTGAAGACTTTTTACATGCAACATATCAATAAAAGCGGAATTTTATTAGCTTTCCATTGATATGTTTCGTTTTCTGATAAATGAATTAGAACCATGCATAAATTAGCGTTAACTAAATAAATAACATCATCAATCGGGTCATTTTCCCGCTTGATGAGGTTATTTATTTAGTTAACGCTAATTTATGTATGGTTCTCATTCATTTATCAGACAACGAAATAAATCAATGAAAAGCTAATAAAATTCCGCTTCTATTCATATGTTTCATGTAATATGTTTTCTCGCAAAATATTAAATGACGAAGAGTTTAAATGAATATTATTAAGTTCATGCATATTTCTTCACTTTCTCATTGTGTCATTTCTTTAGTGTATTTTACAGTTTTTTATTTGATAATATTATAGAATAAACATTTACGAAGATAACAGTATATCATTTATACTGATAAACCACAGGAAGGGAAATGGGAGTGATGTTCGCAAATGTCAGGAATCGCAAAACTGGCCTTCAATGGAAATAGCCCAAAATGAGTAGCAAGTCCAGTATAGAGTAGTCTTTGGTCGTACCAAAGACTACTCTATGCAGTAGTCTTTGGTCGTAATTAAATTAAATGTACTTAAAAGTACTTGCTTTAGTGCCGAACACAGGAAGTACAAATCCAAATACTATGCAACTATTCAAGAATTTCTTATCTCGAGTCCACGTACAAAACATTATCTTACGTACGTACGAGTACGAGTGTTTGTCCTTGCCAACCTATCCCTGCCACCTCTGTATAGGAGTCAATAGGGGTCTTGAAAAGGAGTCTTGATAAATTCATGGATGGGGAAGAGAGGTGGCTGTAGGTTGAGTTAGTAACAGGAAGTGAGCAATGTGGAACAGTATCCCCAATAGGGGAAGGGGAGTTGTGGTGTGTGAGGTCTCAGCATTACCCAAAGATCGCTAATACGATGTGTGTGTGTGTGTGTATGTGTGTGTGTGTGTGTGTGTGTGTGTGTGTGTGTGTGTGTGTGTGTGTGTGTGTGTGTGTGTGTGTGTGTGTGTGTGTGTGTGTGTAATATTTTGTGTGAAAGGAGAAACGAAAAACTGGCATACCTTAGTCCTCATTATATTTGCTACACATCAACAGCCGACCTTGATAGGACATTGCAAAAGAAGTTTCGTCCATACTCGGCGAGCGCAGAGTATATATTGGAGGTGGGTGAGCGGGATGAACACAGTCAACAGCTGAACACCAACCCTCCACCATGAACACCAAGGTGACTGCCCGGCCGCAACACTGCTTGGTGTTGATGAAAGTTTGGAAGGAGTAAAATGTTCACCATAATTGTGACAGGGGATTTGTGTGCCAGATTTGGACTTTATTC
>JACEEZ010018788.1:453232-455732 GCA_016584305.1 Chionoecetes opilio
GCCGTCAACTTTCTCGGTTGTGAAGCCGACCGGGCTAACCCAACCTACACGTACGGAAGGAACAACCCATCTGTTTCGCTCGCCCGGGATCGAACCGGACTTCTGGGTTGTGAGCCGACGTGCTAACCACTACACTACGGAGTACGTGTGTGTGTGTGTGTGTGTGTGTGTGTGTGTGTGTGTGTGGTGTGTGTGTGTGTGTGTGTGTGTTGTGTGTGTGTGTGTGTGTGTGTGTGTGTGTGTGTGTGTGTGTGTGTGTGTGTGTGTGTGTGTGTGTGTGTGTGTGTGTGTGTGTGTGTGTGTGTGTGTGTGTGTGTGTGTGTGTGTGTGTGGTGTGTTGTGTGTGTGAGAGACAGGACCACTAAACATAAACAAATATATATAAAGTTCTTTACAGCAACAGACGACCTTGATAGACCATTACACAAGAGGTTTCGTTCATGGGAGTGGTCCATGTAGGGCAATACGAACAACATGTAAAAACTGGACGTACGAGCGCCGCCGCCGATATATATTGAAGGCGGCGGACGGTAGGATCACAGTCAGCTTGTGCACCGACTCCACACTCACCATGAACGCCAAGGTGAGCACCGGGGCATCACTGCAGGCAGGATAAACACTGCACTGCTGAAAGCCCCGCTGGTCAATGTCCTGCCACAATGTTGTCACATTTGCCCTGAGTCACATAATGACCAGAAAGACTCACGTGACTCATCTCCTTCATTGTTCCTTACAGATCCTCATCCTTCTGGGCCTTGCGGCCATCGCCGCCGCCGACAGTGGCGAGTTCAGACGCTACGGCGTAAGTTGACCAGCTATAAGTCACTGTTCTTACACTCTTCCTGCCCATGCATGTGACTCCTGCAACACTCTGATGATTTGTTACTGTATTTGTTACATTTGTTACTGCTATGACACCAGTCGCCAATATCATAATCTCTTGTGTTGACAGAGTTCTTCCGAAGAGTCCTACGAGTCCTCCGAGGCCCAGTACAACTTCCAGTGGGAAGTCGATCACGACCCCTCCAGCAACGAGTTCGGCCACCAGGAGACCCGTAACGGTGACGACACCAAGGGATCCTACTTCGTGCAGCTCCCCGACGGTCGCGTCCAGCAGGTGTCTTACTACGTCAACGGTGGCTCTGGCTACATCGCCGACGTCAAGTACACCGGATCCTCTGAGTCCTTCGAGTCCGACGAGTCCAACGAGTCCTTCCGTTACTACGGCTCCAACGAGTCCAAGTAAATCAAGATCAATTAACCTGACACCCCAGCTCCATATAACATTGTCGAATCATATCAGCATATACATCATGCTTTATTTATTTGCATCAACATGTACAAATATATAATAAATTACGTCGCATTATTTGTGTGTGTATTATGCAACCTGTCAATATGTTACAGCCATCAGTGTCTGTGATGGCTGGGGAGATGGATCAGGGTTGATTCCTCGTCACACTGGCAGCTCAGAGAACACAACTGACCTCACTTCACTGACAGTTCCCAACTCACCCAAAAATGTAGAGAAACCGAGTCTGAGCTTCGTAACTTACAGGAAAACTGCTATAGTATATTAGATAGATAAGGTGGATCATATAAAATTAACATAGGAAGGGAAATAATAGGAGGACAGGAAAGTATGGTGAAGAGGGAGGCTGGGAGACGAAGAGGAGTAAGAGGGAAGAGATAATAAACTCCAAAGTTATTTTTAATGTATCTGATAACGTTAACACTCACGTCTTCTCGGTCCTGTAGTCAACACGTCCTTGACGTCTTACCTGAAAATATAAACAAAACAAATATCAGGCGACGGAAATTTGCAGATAATAAGAAAAAATTCCGACAAATTCCCCACAGCATCCCCACACAAACCGTGCAAGCCCCACACAAACCGTGAAAGCCCCACACTAACCGTTAGTTCGTGAATCTACGGAGTTAGTGAAATGCGACAAGGCGTTACCGCAGAGTTTCTTCTTGTAATCTAATACTCCTAAAAGTCTTTTTAACCCAAAACCCCCTTCAAAATTATTCAATCGACATGGGACCAAGCCGCTTCCAACCTACGATTTATTTGCAATTTTTTGAGCCTACTCTCATCAAAATTGAATTTACAGTTTCGGCTACCCAAAACAGACAGACAAGGCAGACAGACTGACAGACACACGGCTACTCCTATAGTATATTACAAGTGCTTGTGGGCCCTTCGGACCCATGTATTGTTGTTTGTAGTAGTAGTATATATTAGACAACAATGCGAGTGCAAACTCCAATAGTGTTGTTGCTGTCGTTGGTCACTGGTCAAAGTGCCTCGGGGTAGACCACGTTCCGTGTGATTCCACAGGGCGCCAACACTTCGACGGCAGACAGCCAACCCTTGACAGGCTGGCGTAGAGTTGGCCGTGCGTGGAGTATATTAGAATATCGACCCCAAGCACACACACACACACTTACACACACACACACACACACACACACACACACACACACACACACACAC
>JACEEZ010018788.1:458232-468232 GCA_016584305.1 Chionoecetes opilio
TAAAAACTGGACGTACGAGCGCCGCCGCCGATATATATTGAAGGCGGCGGACGGTAGGATCACAGTCAGCTTGTGCACCGACTCCACACTCACCATGAACGCCAAGGTGAGCACCGGGGCATCACTGCAGGCAGGATAAACACTGCACTGCTGAAAGCCCCGCTGGTCAATGTCCTGCCACAATGTTGTCACATTTGCCCTGAGTCACATAATGACCAGAAAGACTCACGTGACTCATCTCCTTCATTGTTCCTTACAGATCCTCATCCTTCTGGGCCTTGCGGCCATCGCCGCCGCCGACAGTGACGAGTTCAGACGCTACGGCGTAAGTTGACCAGCTATAAGTCACTGTTCTTACACTCTTCCTGCCCATGCATGTGACTCCTGCAACACTCTGATGATTTGTTACTGTATTTGTTACATTTGCTACTGCTATGACACCAGTCGCCAATATCATAATCTCTTGTGTTGACAGAGTTCTTCCGAAGAGTCCTACGAGTCCTCCGAGGCCCAGTACAACTTCCAGTGGGAAGTCGATCACGACCCCTCCAGCAACGAGTTCGGCCACCAGGAGACCCGTAACGGTGACGACACCAAGGGATCCTACTACGTGCAGCTCCCCGACGGTCGCGTCCAGCAGGTGTCTTACTACGTCAACGGTGGCTCTGGCTACGTCGCCGACGTCAAGTACACCGGATCCTCTGAGTCCTTCGAGTCCGACGAGTCCAACGAGTCCTTCCGTTACTACGGCTCCAACGAGTCCAAGTAAATCAAGATCAATTTACCTGACACCCCAGCTCCATATAACATTGTCGAATCATATCAGCATATACATCATGCTCTATTTATTTGCATCAACATGTACAAATATATAATAAATTACGTCGCATTATTTGTGTGTATTATGCAACCTGTCAATATGTTACAGCCATCAGTGTCTGTGATGGCTGGGGAGATGGATCAGGGTTGATTCCTCGTCACACTGGCAGCTCAGAGAACACAACTGACCTCACTTCACTGACAGTTCCCAACTCACCCAAAAATGTAGAGAAACCGAGTCTATACTCTATAGACTGTATAGTCCAGCCATAAACTTATTCATTTAAAAAAAATTCCAATAGGAAACTAATTTGGTTTGGTGGGTTGGCCAGGAAGTGGCCTTGGCCTTACTGTCACTTACTGATCACAAGGAAGTGGTCTTACTGTCACTTACTGATCACAAAGAAGTGGTCTTACTGTCACTTACTGATCACAAGGAAGTGGTCTTACTGTCACTTACTGATCACAAGGAAGTGGCCTTACTGTCACTTACTGATCACAAGGAAGTGGCCTTACTGTCACTTACTGATCACAAGGAAGTGGTCTTACTGTCACTTACTGATCACAAGGAAGTGGTCTTACTGTCCCTTACTGATCACAAGGAAGTGGCCTTACTGTCACTTACTGATCACAAGGAAGTGGCCTTGGCCTTACTGTCACTTACTGATCACAAGGAAGTGGTCTTACTGTCACTTACTGATCACAAGGAAGTGGCCTTGGCCTTACTGTCACTTACTGATCACAAGGAAGTGGTCTTACTGTCACTTACTGATCACAAGGAAGTGGCCTTACTGTCACTTACTGATCACAAGGAAGTGGCCTTACTGTCACTTACTGATCACAAGGAAGTGGTCTTACTGTCACTTACTGATCACAAGGAAGTGGTCTTACTGTCACTTACTGATCACAAGGAAGTGGCCTTACTGTCACTTACTGATCACAAGGAAGTGGCCTTACTGTCACTTACTGATCACAAAGAAGTGGCCTTACTGTCACTTACTGATCACAAAGAAGTGGCCTTACTGTCACTTACTGATCACAAGGAAGTGGCCTTACTGTCACTTACTGATCACAAGGAAGTGGCCTTACTGTCACTTACTGATCACAAGGAAGTGGTCTTACTGTCACTTACTGATCACAAGGAAGTGGCCTTACTGTCACTTACTGATCACAAGGAAGTGGTCTTACTGTCCCTTACTGATCACAAGGAAGTGGTCTTACTGTCACTTACTGATCACAAGGAAGTGGTCTTACTGTCACTTACTGATCACAAGGAAGTGGCCTTACTGTCACTTACTGATCACAAGGAAGTGGCCTTACTGTCACTTACTGATCACAAGGAAGTGGCCTTACTGTCACTTACTGATCACAAAGAAGTGGCCTTACTGTCACTTACTGATCACAAGGAAGTGGTCTTACTGTCACTTACTGATCACAAGGAAGTGGTCTTACTGTCACTTACTGATCACAAGGAAGTGGCCTTACTGTCACTTACTGATCACAAAGAAGTGGCCTTACTGTCACTTACTGATCACAAGGAAGTGGTCTTACTGTCACTTACTGATCACAAGGAAGTGGTCTTACTGTCACTTACTGATCACAAGGAAGTGGCCTTACTGTCACTTACTGATCACAAGGAAGTGGTCTTACTGTCACTTACTGATCACAAGGAAGTGGTCTTACTGTCACTTACTGATCACAAGGAAGTGGTCTTACTGTCACTTACTGATCACAAGGAAGTGGCCTTACTGTCCCTTACTGATCACAAGGAAGTGGCCTTACTGTCACTTACTGATCACAAGGAAGTGGCCTTACTGTCCCTTACTGATCACAAGGAAGTGGCCTTACTGTCACTTACTGATCACAAGGAAGTGGCCTTACTGTCACTTACTGATCACAAGGAAGTGGTCTTACTGTCACTTACTGATCACAAGGAAGTGGTCTTACTGTCCCTTACTGATCACAAGGAAGTGGCCTTACTGTCACTTACTGATCACAAGGAAGTGGCCTTGGCCTTACTGTCACTTACTGATCACAAGGAAGTGGTCTTACTGTCACTTACTGATCACAAGGAAGTGGCCTTGGCCTTACTGTCACTTACTGATCACAAGGAAGTGGTCTTACTGTCACTTACTGATCACAAGGAAGTGGCCTTACTGTCACTTACTGATCACAAGGAAGTGGCCTTACTGTCACTTACTGATCACAAGGAAGTGGTCTTACTGTCACTTACTGATCACAAGGAAGTGGTCTTACTGTCACTTACTGATCACAAGGAAGTGGCCTTACTGTCACTTACTGATCACAAGGAAGTGGCCTTACTGTCACTTACTGATCACAAAGAAGTGGCCTTACTGTCACTTACTGATCACAAAGAAGTGGCCTTACTGTCACTTACTGATCACAAGGAAGTGGCCTTACTGTCACTTACTGATCACAAGGAAGTGGCCTTACTGTCACTTACTGATCACAAGGAAGTGGTCTTACTGTCACTTACTGATCACAAGGAAGTGGCCTTACTGTCACTTACTGATCACAAGGAAGTGGTCTTACTGTCCCTTACTGATCACAAGGAAGTGGTCTTACTGTCACTTACTGATCACAAGGAAGTGGTCTTACTGTCACTTACTGATCACAAGGAAGTGGCCTTACTGTCACTTACTGATCACAAGGAAGTGGCCTTACTGTCACTTACTGATCACAAAGAAGTGGCCTTACTGTCACTTACTGATCACAAAGAAGTGGCCTTACTGTCACTTACTGATCACAAAGAAGCGGCCTTACTGTCACTTACTGATCACAAAGAAGCGGCCTTACTGTCACTTACTGATCACAAAGAAGTGGCCTTACTGTCACTTACTGATCACAAAGAAGTGGCCTTACTGTCACTTACTGATCACAAAGAAGCGGCCTTACTGTCACTTACTGATCACAAAGAAGTGGCCTTACTGTCACTTACTGATCACAAAGAAGTGGCCTTACTGTCACTTACTGATCACAAAGAAGTGGCCTTACTGTCACTTACTGATCACAAAGAAGTGGCCTTACTGTCACTTACTGATCACAAAAAAGTGGCCTTACTGTCACTTACTGATCACAAAGAAGTGGCCTTACTGTCACTTACTGATCACAAAGAAGTGGCCTTACTGTCACTTACTGATCACAAAGAAGTGGCCTTACTGTCACTTACTGATCACAAAGAAGTGGCCTTACTGTCACTTACTGATCACAAAGAAGCGGCCTTACTGTCACTTACTGATCACAAAGAAGCAGCCTTACTGTCACTTACTGATCACAAAGAAGCGGCCTTACTGTCACTTACTGATCACAAAAAGAAAGTTAGGGATTTGAGATGTGGCGCATAACTGCAACCACCAACCATTCGCGTTAGTAAAAATAATTCTGAATTACCCATCAGAATCTGGCGTATAAAAACCAAAAACAAAAAAATATGAAGGAAAAAAAGATTATCAGGAAAAAAAAGTACATTTTTCACTGTATCAAAATTGGAACCGAAAATAGAAAGAGCAAAATTCTTGGAAAAAAAATCATATACCATCAGAATCTGGCGTATAAAAACAAAAAAAATAAAAATATGAAGGAAAAAAGAATTTCAGGAAAAAAAAGTGTATTACTTACTGTATCAAAATTTGAACCGAAAATAGAAGGAGCAAAATTCTTGAAAAAAAAAAGTCCTATACATTGGGGGAGGCGGTAGCGGAGTGGTTAGCGTCTCCGACTGGCGTTCTCGGTGACCCGAGTTCGATCCCCGAAGAAAACCAAAAAAACCTTTCTGCACCGTCGAGTGGCCTAAGAACACCCACATGCCCTGCCCACAACTCTACCTTTGATTGTGAGTGCATCGGAGGACACAGGGGGGCGGCATGAGCCTCTAATCACAGGCGTCACTATAAAAATCCTGCCTGCGCCACCACGGGCGACGACCAACCATCACAGCCCTCAAGTGAACCTCCAGAGACTACCATCCGAGCCCTGGGTCTCGGCTATGTGCCTATAGCGCCTACAGGCGCTATAGGCACAAATGTAAAAAAAAAAAATACAATAGACCACTATATCGTGGTCCATTCGTATAGTCTATGACCATACGAATCTGGTGTATAAAAACCAAAAAAACTAAAATATGAAGGGAAATAAGAATATCAGGAAAAAAAGTTCATTACTCACTGTATCAAAATAAGAACCGAAAATAGAAATAGCAAAATTCTTGGTGGGGCCGGGGATCGAACGCCGGACCACAGAATGACGCATGACGCTCTAACCCACCAAGCCGCTCAGGCGAAATTTTTTCACATCTCGTACTACATTTTTATATAAAGTTCTTTACAGCAACAGACGACCTTGATAGACCATTACACAACAGGTTTCGTTCATGGGAGTGGTCCATGTAGGGCAATACGAAACAACATGTAAAAACTGGACGTACGAGCGCCGCCGCCGCTATATATTGAAGGCGGCGGACGGTAGGATCACAGTCAGCTTGTGCACCGACTCCACACTCACCATGAACGCCAAGGTGAGCACCGGGGCATCACTGCAGGCAGGATAAACACTGCACTGCTGAAAGCCCCGCTGGTCAATGTCCTGCCACAATGTTGTCACATTTGCCCTGAGTCACATAATGACCAGAAAGACTCACGTGACTCATCTCCTTCATTGTTCCTTACAGATCCTCATCCTTCTGGGCCTTGCGGCCATCGCCGCCGCCGACAGTGGCGAGTTCAGACGCTACGGCGTAAGTTGACCAGCTATAAGTCACTGTTCTTACACTCTTCCTGCCCATGCATGTGACTCCTGCAACACTCTGATGATTTTTTACTGTATTTGTTACATTTGTTACTGCTATGACACCAGTCGCCAATATCATAATCTCTTGTGTTGACAGAGTTCTTCCGAAGAGTCCTACGAGTCCTCCGAGGCCCAGTACAACTTCCAGTGGGAAGTCGATCACGACCCCTCCAGCAACGAGTTCGGCCACCAGGAGACCCGTAACGGTGACGACACCAAGGGATCCTACTTCGTGCAGCTCCCCGACGGTCGCGTCCAGCAGGTGTCTTACTACGTCAACGGTGGCTCTGGCTACATCGCCGACGTCAAGTACACCGGATCCTCTGAGTCCTTCGAGTCCGACGAGTCCAACGAGTCCTTCCGTTACTACGGCTCCAACGAGTCCAAGTAAATCAAGATCAATTTACCTGACACCCCAGCTCCATATAACATTGTCGAATCATATCAGCATATACATCATGCTCTATTTATTTGCATCAACATGTACAAATATATAATAAATTACGTCGCATTATTTGTGTGTGTATTATGCAACCTGTCAATATGTTACAGCCATCAGTGTCTGTGATGGCTGGGGAGATGGATCAGGGTTGATTCCTCGTCACACTGGCAGCTCAGAGAACACAACTGACCTCACTTCACTGACAGTTCCCAACTCACCCAAAAATGTAGAGAAACCGAGTCTGAGCTTCGTAACTTAGGGGAAAACAGGTTATACAGTATTCTCAGAGGCCTTACTTGCGTTTATTAGTGCACACCAAATAACAATTTTGTCCCAATTTTGATACAGTGAGTAATTAACTTTTTTTCCTGATATTCTTTTTTTCCTTCATATTTTATTAATTGTTTATATACGCCAGACTGATGGTATAGGACTCTTTTTCAAGAATTTTGCTCTTTTTTCTATTTTCGATTCCAATTTTGATACAGTGAGTAATTAACTTTTTTTCTGATATTAACTTATACGCCAGACTGATGGTATATGCAGTGGCGGAACTGCGGGGGGGGTCTGGGGGGGCACGTGCTCCCCCTTCTTAGGGTGGTGCCCCCGGGTCCCCTCCATTTTTGCACCCCTTGTTCCGTCACTGACTCACACACTCACAATTATAATCAAATAACACTGTCACCAGTACAAGTAGCATGCACTTACACACCACTGGGTAGGCTCACGTATCACTGGTTTCATCACTGGTTTCCGTGTGATGTCCGTATCCTGGTTTGTGGCCTCTAACCTCTCGCTCCTTGCTCATAATATGCGCTGATTACATGCGGAAATGTGTCATGAAGGTGATGGTTGGGTCCATTTTTCTAAACACCCAGCGGTTATTTCATAATCTTGGGTGAGAGCACACGATAATAGAAACATGACTGAGTCGGCGAGGGACGTGTGATGTCACAGCCGTGTGTGTGTGTGTGTGTGTGTGTGTGTGTATGTGTGTGTGTGTGTGTGTGTGTGTGTGTGTGTGTGTGTGTGTGTGTGTGTGTGTGTGTGGTGTGCGTGCGTGCGTGCTGTGTGTGCGTGCTGTGGTTGTGTGTGTGTGTGTTGTGTGTGTTGTGTTGTGTTTGTGTTGTGTTGTCGTGTGTTGTGTTTGTGTGTGTGTTGTGTGTGTTGTGTGTGTGTGTGTGTGTGTTTGTGTGTGTGTGTGTTGTGTGGTGTTGGTGTCACCAGGTGTGTGTGGGCAGTGTTGTTTTGTGGGTGTTGTTGTGTGTGTGTGATGTGTGTGTGTTGTGTGGAGTACTGTAGATTTTGTGGTGTTGTGATGACTCTTGTGTGTTGAATGTTGTAGTTAGTCGTACTCTATTAGTTTGTTTTCGTACTGTTGGTGGTGGGCGTGTGGTTGTCGTGGTGAAGTTGTGTCGTAATTGTGTGTGTTCCTACGTTTCGTTTGCTGTGTGTAGTACAGTTCGTGTGTGTCGTTGTGATGCCGGCCTAGGACTGTGTTTGTAGTCGGTGGGTGGCTGTGATGTGATGGTGTTTGTTTCTGAATTGTGTGTGCAGTTGTTTACTGTGTTTTTGTAGTTGTATCCTAGTAGTGTTGCTGGTGTGTTGTGTGCTCAGTGTTGTGTGTGTTGCATGTGTGTGCTGCGTGTGTTTGTACACAATTGTCCGTGTTGTTTTGTGTGTGTTGTTGTTTCGTGTGTGTGTGTTGTGTGTTGTGTTGGTGATGTGTGTGTGTGGGGGTGTGGGTGTCTAGGTGCTAACCCGTGTTGTGTTGTTGGTGCAAGTGTCTGTTTATGAGGGAATGTCTGTTTACTAACAATGGCAAAGAAAACGGGAGTTGAGGGGAGTAACTATTATTTTTGACAGGATTTTCTTGAAAATAACCTCATTGTGATTCCCACACAAAGTTACTATAATTAAAGTAAACCTTAACCTAACCTAACTTAACGTTTTTCTAACCTTACCTAACCTAGCGGTCTGCCGAAAAGGGAGAGCGCGTGGAGAATATGCCGCCGGGACATGCCTTTGTTGATCAAGTCAAAATTAATATTACTCCCCTCAACCCGTTTTCTTTGCCTTTGTTAGTAAACAGACATTCCCTCATAAACAGACACTTGCCCACACGACACCGGCACCCAAGGAAACCCTTGTTTAGTACGAGCGGGGGGTGACGCCTCTAAACTAAAAGGAAACCACTAGGGTTGTTGTATTCTTAAATCAGTATTAACAAGCAAGTTCAAGCTTTCCACTTCAACTTTTCTGTCATTTTCATCCTAAGTAACTGTTTCCATGGTTGTAAGGAAACTCCCAACGTTTCATCAGAGTTCATAACCCAAATTCCTTCCACTGCCCAGGATTTCTTCACCCACACATTCATCCGCTGGCTTAAATGTCTCTCTAACATGTTACACTATTACCTGTTTCCTCTGTATGTCACATCCTAACGTTATGATCGCTATAAGAACATAAGAAAATAAAACAAGAGGCCGTGAGACCTACACGAGGTAGTTCCTGTTACTTAAACTTTTTTTTTTTTTTTTTTTTTTTTTTTTTTTTTTTTTTACATTTGTGCCTATAGCGCCTGTAGGCAGTGGTGACCCAGGGCTCGGATGTAGGCTCTGGAGGTTCACTTGAGGGCTGTGATGGTTGGTCCTCGCCCGTGGTGGCGCAGGCAGGATTTTTATAGTGACGCCTGTGATTAAGGCTCATGCCGCCCCCCTGTGTCCTTCGATGCACTCGCAATGGAAGGTAGAGTTGATAGGCAGGGCATGTGGGTGTTCTTAGGCCACTCGACGGTGCAGAAAGGTTTTGGGTTTCTTCGGGGATCGAACTCGGGTCACCGAGAACGCCAGTCGGAGACGCTAACCACTCCACTACCTACATCCACCTTTCATCCCCATCCATGAATTTATCTAGCCTCCCTTTAAGCTCTCTAATGACTCCGCACTAACTACCTATCGACTGAGTCCATTCCAATCATTTACCACCCTATTTGTGAACCAGTTTTTCCCTATTTCTTTTTCTATACTAGACTAGACTTTCTATATCTATATGCTATCTTTACTCGTCAGTCCCTACACGTCTGCAGAGTAGAATTTTGTATCAGTAATTCACAACACTTTTTATCTTTACAGTCCACATCGGTTTTGTAATGCCTCATGACAGTGTTATGACGCTATCTGATGAACTCTTAACGAAATATGACTACGTGTTTTATATTTTCCATTATCTGTATATCTATCGTGCAGCAGAACTGAACTCTCTCTCTCTCTCTCTCTCTCTCTCTCTCTCTCTCTCTCTCTCTCTCTCTCTCTCTCTCTCTCTCTCTCTCTCTCTCTCTCTCTCTCTCTCTCTCTCTCTTTTTTCTTTTCTTTTTATTTAAACTGTTAGTACATTTGGTGTTATTATAGCTAAAGCTCTAGGCTTTACACTAGAGCTATCTATAGCTACATATAATATAAAAAAGACATTTTATATTTAATAATAATTTAGGCCATCAACCAGCTGTTCACCCTCCGTTAAAGTCTTGTAGCGAGGCGTGGTGGTGGAGGTCGGTTTGGTGAACTAACTGGTTCCACAGACGGCCGTAGCGGGGTAAGAAGGAACGTAGGCGGTGCTCTGTCCTGGAGAAGGGCACAGTCACTTGCTCCTGTCTGTGTGGGGCGACACGGGTGGAGTGAAGGGGTGGCGGGGGCCTGGGGAGCTTGATGGCTGCCAGGTGGGGCGTGTGGAGATTGAGTGCCTTGTGCATGACACATAAACCTGCTCTCTCTCTCTCTCTCTCTCTCTCTCTCTCTCTCTCTCTCTCTCTCTCTCTCTCTCTCTCTCTCTCTCTCTCTCTCTCTCTCTCTTCAGTCATTACGATTTAAATTACAATAGTTATATAAATAATAGTAATAATGATAATAATGATAATACCAATAACAACAACAT
>JACEEZ010018788.1:473232-503232 GCA_016584305.1 Chionoecetes opilio
CTGTTCAGGCTTTACTCAGTGTTATAGCCCAAACACTGTTCAGGCTTTACTCAGCGTTATAGCCCAAACACTGTTCAGGCTTTACTCAGCGTTATAGCCCAAACACTGTTCAGGCTTTACTCAGCGTTATAGCCCAAACACTGTTCAGGCTTTACTCAGTGTTATAGCCCAAACACTGTTCAGGCTTTACTCAGCGTTATAGCCCAAACACTGTTACATACACTCTTCCTTACGACTGACATAATACTAAATAAGCTGCCGAGTTTTGACGCAGAGTATGATTTTAATTAACCTTTGAGACCCAGAACGTAATTTTCATTGTATTTTGGGTACGATTTGACGATTTTAATTAATATAACCAATATTTTATAGATATGACCTGTTTAATATCCTTGTCCACTAACTAATTTCGTATATTCAGTTGCTTTTTGAAATTTTATGGCTCGACAATATACAATTTTTTTTAGCAAAGAAAAATTTGGACCTCAAGGGGTTAATGTATTTACTATCTACTATCTACTACTATCTTACTAGAGCTGCAGCTTCTCACCCTAACTCAGTCTTCGCGAGATATTTTCACGTAGATAAGCAATTACACCCTAACTAAATTGGCTCACCCCTCTTTTTTATTTTATTCTCTTACTGTCTTCTTTATAGGGACTGGCAACTAAGCAGGCTTTGTGTTACTCATTTTTGTTGTGCCCTTGGTCAGTCCTTTGTGATGTAAAAAAAAAAAAAAAAAAAAAAAAAAAATTACACGCTAAAAACTTCATCGGAATTTAAAATATTTCAAAATCACTATAAATCTGTAAAAAATATAAGAAATAAAAACATAATCGTCATGTGAGCAACTATATCTGAAATAACCATTCCATCAGTTACCTTTTTAATTTCCATTGTGTCAACCCCTTCACACCCAGATCTTTCCTTTGCTATATAAAAGTGTGTGTTTTCGAGCCATACAATTAGGAAAACAAACTGAATATACCAAATAGTTAGTCGACAAGGTTATAAACAGGTCATAGCTATAAAATATTGCTTATAGTCACTAAAAATCGTCAAATGGCACCCAAATTCCAATAGAAAATACGTTCTGGGTCTCAAAGGGTTAATGATTTTTGTAGTTAGAAGCTTTTTCTCCTGTGTTTACAAAAAAATAAAACTTATCTGACACGCGAATTTTAACCCCTTGAGGCCCAGAACGTAATTTCCCTAGTAATTTGACTACCATTAGACGATATTTAGTGAATAAAAGTAATATTTAATAGCTATGACCTGTTTAGTATCCTTGTCAACTAACTGATTTGGTATATTAAGTTACTTTTCGTTATGTTATGACGATCAACAGACCTATTTTCAGCAAATGAAAGATCTGGACGTGAAGGGGTTAATTATGAAACTAGTTCAATATCCGGGCCAGGTCAGGTGTTTCAAGATAAGGCAACAGGCGCCTGGCACATTTACGAGAGGTAAGGGTGTGGCGGCGGCTTACAACACACCTTTCTCAACGGGCATCACATCCACACCAGGCTGTCCCTAACACGAGCTTGGAATGCGGTACTTGCCTTCTGAACACACTAGACAACAGAGAACATAAGAACATAATAAAATAAGGAAGCTACAAGAGCCCGTGAACATAATAAAATAAGGAAGCTACAAGAGGCCGTGAACATAATAAAATAAGGAAGCTACAAGAGGCCGTGAACATAATAAAATAAGGAAGCTACAAGAGCCCGTGAACATAATAAAATAAGGAAGCTACAGAGGCCGTGAACATAAGAAAATAAGGAAGCTACAAGAGCCGTGAACTTAATAAAATAAGGAAGCTACAAGAACCCGTGAACATAATAAAATAAGGAAGCTACAAGAGCCCGTGAACATAATAAAATAAGGAAGCTACAAGAGGCCGTGAACATAAGAAAATAAGGAAGCTACAAGAGGCCGTGAACATAAGAAAATAAGGAAGCTACAAGAGGCCGTGAACATAAGAAAATAAGGAAGCTACAAGAGGCCGTGAACATAATAAAATAAGGAAGCTACAAGAGGCCGTGACTATAAAATAAGTCAAGCGTGAACATAATAAATAAGGAAGCTACAAGAGGCCGTGAACATAAGAAAATAAAAGCTCAAGGCGTGAATAAGAAAAAGAAGCTACAAGAGGCCGTGAACATAAGAAAATAAGGAAGCTACAAGAGGCCGTGAACATAATAAAATAAGGAAGCTACAAGAGGCCGTGAACATAAGAAAATAAGGAAGCTACAAGAGGCCGTGAACATAAGAAAATAAGGAAGCTACAAGAGGCCGTGAACATAAGAAAATAAGGAAGCTACAAGAGGCCGTGAACATAAGAAAATAAGGAAGCTACAAGAGCCCGTGAACATAAGAAAATAAGGAAGTTACAAGAGGCCGTGAACATAATAAAATAAGGAAGCTACAAGAGGCCGTGAACATAATAAAATAAGGAAGCTACAAGAGGCCGTGAACATAATAAAATAAGGAAGCTACAAGAGGCCGTGAACATAATAAAATAAGGAAGCTACAAGAGGCCGTGAACATAAGAAAATAAGGAAGCTACAAGAGGCCGTGAACATAATAAAATAAGGAAGCTACAAGAGGCCGTGAACATAAGAAAATAAGGAAGCTACAAGAGGCCGTGAACATAATAAAATAAGGAAGCTACAAGAGGCCGTGAACATAATAAAATAAGGAAGCTACAAGAGCCCGTGAACATAATAAAATAAGGAAGCTACAAGAGGCCGTGAACATAATAAAATAAGGAAGCTACAAGAGGCCGTGAACATAATAAAATAAGGAAGCTACAAGAGGCCGTGAACATAATAAAATAAGGAAGCTACAAGAGCCCGTGAATATAATAAAATAAGGAAGCTACAAGAGGCCGTGAGACCTACACGAGGTGCACGGAGAGTCTGGTGTGTATTCAGGATATGACTTGAAAGCTTTTGGCAGAATATTTTTCATGACATATTTTTTCATCATACTTTAGTTGCCTGGTGACGTATGTTTCCTCTGAGACATAAATAAGTGAAAGTATTGATACATATGAATAACGTAACGAATAATAATGAATAAATATAATAATATGAATAACAGGTGATAAATGCCATCAAGAAACACTATGCAGGTGCCCCTAAAGATAAGTCACAAAAGTTCGTTAACCCCGTCACGCCCAGAACGTAATTTCCATTGTAATTTGGGTAACATTAGACAATTTTTAGTGAATATAAGGAATATTTTATAGCTATGACCTGTTTAGTATCCTTGTCCACTAACTAATTTGGTATATTAAGTAACTTTTCGTAATTTTATGGCTCGACAACATGCAATTGTATATAGCAAAGGAAAGATCTGGGCGTGAAGGGGTTAAGTGGCAATAATCTATTCAAGTTTACGTCCTTGGCGGGAGAGCAAAGCAGAAAAAAACTCATTAACCCTGAAGTGTTGTGGTGAATATTTACAGTGAAATGTCACTTTGTTGGGGCATCGACCCTTCATAAAGATTAACCCCTTGAGGCCCAGAACGTGACTTTAATTGTAATTTGGGTACCATTAGACGAGTTTTACTGAATATAAGCAATGTTTTATAGATATGACCTGTTTAGTATCCTTGTACACTTGTAAATTTGGTATATTCAGTCACTTTTCGTAATTTTATAGCTAACAGATATTTTTTTATAGTAAAGGGAAGGTCTGGGCGTGAAGGGGTTACAAAATTATGTCCCGTCTAAATTGGAAAAAATATAGATCAAGTTCCGCGTCAAGTGTTGGTGTTGCCAGGATGTGCAGGCGAGGCGACGACACACATCCTGGCAGGGTCAAAAAGCTCGAGACGAAATAAGAAATAAGAAAAAACTAGTTCACAAATAGGGTGGTAAATGATTGGAATGGACTCAGTAGACAGGTAGTTAGTGCGGAGTCATTAGAGAGCTTTAAAAGGAGGCTAGATAAATTCATGGATGGGGATGAAAGGTGGATGTAGGTAGTGTTAAGTAACAGAACTACCTCGTGTAGGTTTCACGGCCTCTTATAGCTTCCTTATGTTCTTATGTTCTTATGAAGCACGTACCTCCATACGAGTGTTCATTACAACCGACAATAAACATTTTGTGATTATATTGACTGCGAAAATGTTGATTTAAAGCCCGATGCTGCTGCGTTACTTAAGTGTAATTTAATCTGCCTCCCCCCCCCCCCCCCCACTGCCGCCATGGAGTAAGAGAGCCTTACACGTAACACTACAATGCTGAGTGGATGTGTGGAGTGGCGGCAGAAGCGATCACAAGCATAGTATAAGGAAGGTAATACCAGAATGCCATACCATATAAGGAAGGATACCAGCTTTCATAAATATCAATAGGACGTATGGCAAATATAGTCTAATACAAACTAAGCAAGGTTAGATTCCGCATTTTAGGCCAAGATTTACCCACGTCAAATATTTGCTTTTATTATAAAGACATCGATTCATCAATATTGAACCCGAAGTACTTTCAGGATCCGCAAGAAAGATGAGGCTTCTACAGTCCTTCTCACGTCCTACAGTCCCTACAGTCCTTCTCACGTCCTACAGTCCTACAGTCCTTCTCACGAGTATCTACAGCAAAAGGATCCTTCTTATTGATCCGACAAGTCCTACGAGCCTTTGGAGTACTTCAGGTCATTGGAAAGGCTATCGCAGAGATGATACGACAGTGCGCTGACTCCTGACGCGCCTGACACATCTTGCGAAGGTGAGCACGTACCCCTCTGTGTAACACCAGCTGGCCCCGCGCCCCACCCACCTCTGGCGCCGCGAGCAGAACACATCAACAGCATGTTCCCGTTTTCTGGAAGAGTATGTGGCGTTTACTCTTGAACACATCAGGTCAGGTTACGTTAGGTTACGGATAGGGTAGGTTAGGTTTTCTTGATCACTCCTTGGTTAGTTTGCGTGGAAATCACAATGAGGGTATTGTCGAGAAAGTCTTATGGTTAGTTTCGGAGCTACAGCCAAACGTGTTCCCTCGGAAACCACATACTCGCATAGAGAACGGGACTATGCGGACGGGCACAGTAGGTCAGCGATCGCCCTTCCTCCCGCCAATGTGTTTTGGTTGCCTTAACGAAGCCAAGGTCACTGATAAAGTTGCTGCGTCAGACAAAAACTTGTTCATTGTAAAACTGTCGGAGCGGCAGAGACAACGGACGACACGACAACACTGAGGGCGTTTTGGCACACTGCAACACAGGACGACAAAGGTGTTACCGTGAATAGAGACGAAAACTTAATCAGGAGGAGTTTTTATGAAGCGTCGAGAAGAGGCGGTGACCCGGAAAGGCAGTGTTGCCAAGAGGGGAAGTGACGGAAAGGCTGTGTTGCCAAGAGGGAAGTGACGGAAAGGCTGTGTTGCCAAGAGGGGAAGTGACGGAAAGGCAGTGTTGCCAAGAGGGGAAGTGACGGAAAGGCTGTGTTGCCAACAGGCGGAAGTACGGAAAGGCTGGTGCCAGAGGAGTGACGGAAGCTGTGTTGCCAGAGAGGAGTGCGGAAGGTGTGTGCAGAGGGAGGCGGAAGGCAGTGTTGCAAGAGGGGAGGGGAAAGCTGTGTTGCAAGAGGGGAAGTGACGAAGGCGGGTGCCAAGAGGGGAAGGGACGGAAGGCAGGTTGCAGAGAGGGGGAGTGACGGAAAGGCTGTGGCCAAGAGGGAAGGGACGGAAAGGCTGTGTGCAAGGGGGAAGTTAGGAGAAGGCGTGTTGCAAGGGGGAAGTGCGGAAGGCAGGTTGCCAAGAGAGGAGGGAGTGACGCGTTGTGGGGAAGGCAAAAATATCCGTGGCAAGTTATATTGTATCACAAGGCAACCAGCACATAACGCTCGCTGGGGTTCAGTGTAGGGAGAGGAGGGGGGGGGGGGTAGAGAGAGGGGGGCATGGGAACGAGGAGGTTAGAGAGAGGGGGATGGGGAAGGGGAGGTTAGAAGAGGGGGGCATGGGACATGGTGGGAGGTTAGAATGAGGGGGGCATGGGGGAGGGGAAGACAAAGAGGGGTGGGGAGAAAATATGGGTCTTTAGAGGTGATATCAATGAACTATTGCTTCGAATGTCAATGTACTCAAATAAGAAAATATATTAGATACGTATAGTTCAAGATACATGAGATTTAAGTCAGTCAGTCAGTCAGTCAGCAGTCAGTAGTTCAGTCATCAGTCAGTCTACCCCCATGAGAGAAACAGTGCACCAGAAAGACAGGTCAAGAAAGTTTTAAAAAAGTGGAAAATATTGAAAAAATATGAAAAAAAAGAAGCAGGGGGAAAAACTATATTTATTGAGAAATAATAGAGTAAAAATTTCACATAAAGATACACTGATGGGGAAGGAAAAATCTCCCACTAACCCCACCTCTAAACAGGAATAACAAACACTAATACAAGTAAGCATGAACGATCACCCGTTGTCAGCAAAAAAAAAAAAAAAAACGCGACTACTGTGGAAACTTCACCTGTATTTGTAGCGAAAGTTTCAACTCACCATATGATTTTCTCCCTCCTACCACACGCCACACCACTTGCGACCCCAAATAAAAAACTAACGGCAGGGAGGGAGGGACACCGTCCCCCCTTTATACGGGATCACAACAGGGCAGTAGAAAGGGCCCCTTTTCTCTACTTTTTCTTGTTTTCCCCGTCACAATCTGGGTGGCCCCCCCCCGGGATGAGAAACATTCCCTCAAGGAAACGGCAGCAGCCCGGCAAGCTAGGTCACCTGTACGGCCAAGGTCAGGGAGGGAACACCTGCGATTGGTCAATGTATCTTTAGGAAATATGGGTTAATTGCTGTGTAGTTTTACGTCAATCCAAAGTAAAAGTTAAATGGGGTCAATCAACATTCATTAGAAGTGTGATGCCATTAGTGTTCAGAATCTGACTGTAAACACAACATATAATGCATCAGGAGTAACGTAAGAGGAGAGGATAGCATGCAGCAGTACTTCCCTGAGCGTCTTTAAACAAGTGCTTGTGTTGTGTGCTATATGGTTTGACTTTGTCGACACCTCCCGACCAATAACTAAATAACTGTGGACACAACACCCACAAACGATAATACTATAAAACCTACTATAAAGATAACAGCCACATATTACATATGGATACAAAGGCGTTCGATCCCCGGCCATGCTCATTCCCGGTGATTTTTTCAGGAAAATTGGGCGGTTTCTTTCCCCCCTTTAGCAATGGGGAAAAGATCCCCCAATAGGGGGAAGGGGAGTTGGGGGTTTGTGAGGGCTCAGCATTACCCAAAGATCGTAAACTGAGCTCCCAAACTCGACCGGAGGGTGAAGCGGCGATGCGAGAGACCGCGTGGAAAGACCATGGGTGAACTTTTAGTCACCTTTTAAAATGGAATTTTCTAAAAAACCTTTTAATATGACATGAACCCAAAAAACTCAGTTTTTTTGTGAAATAAGTGTATTAAAAATATTTGGGGAATTTAAATTGATAGATGATTAAGTTACTTTTGCCAAAGTTTCTCTGACCGTAAAGGGGACTTATCAGAAATTACCACCACATTCCCCTCTAACCCTTGAAAGTCACACCCCCAAAAAAAATTTGGGTTCTTTTATTTATGAGATCACACTGTTTCACTCATGACAAACGTTCTGCGCATCCCCAATATAGACGGTGTTTTCAACACGATATGAACAGATGGATGAAATTAGTGTAATCTGTTGCTAAATACATTTTTGTGATATTGTTATAGCAGATGTAATAAGGGGAGCAAGATCTGGTCAACCCTTTTTTTCCCGCGCAGGATTTGGCAAAAGGGGGGATGCGTGGAACGGGGACACAGCCCCGGGAAAACCCGACGCGGTAATATTGCGGTGGGCGACGGTAGGATCACAGCAGTTGTGCACCCCATCCCCAAAACCCCCCATGAACGCCAAAGGGGAAGACTACTGGGCCCCACACTCGCCCCGTGGTCATAAGATTGCATTTGACTGAGGGAAATTGAAAGGGGCATCACGAAATTATAAATTTTCGCTTGGGACTTCATCAGTATGTACTTTGAAATACAACCAACTCCCGCTCTTGATCATCTCTTCTTTTTCCCCTTAAAATCCTCTCCTTCGGGGCCTTCGGCCATCGCCGCCGCCGACGTGCGAGTTCAGACGTGGGGAAAGTTGCCAGAAAAGCCTTTCTTACACTCTTCCTCCCCATGCTGTGCCCCTGCAACACTTGTGTTTTGTTACTGTTTTTGTTACTTTTGTTACTGTATGCACCAGTCCCCCAATATCAAAATCTTTGTGTGACAGAGTTTTTTCCAAGAGCCCTACGAGTCCTCCGAGGCCAGTACAATTTCCAGGGGAAAGTCGATCACGACCCCCCAAAACGAGTTCGGCCACCGGGGGACCCGGACGAAAAACACCAAGGGAACTACTTCCAGCTCCCCGAGGGTCGCGCCCCAGCAGGGGTTTCTACGTAAACGGGGCTCTGGCTAGCGCCGACGTCAATACGCCGGATCGTTTCCTTCGAGTCGACGAGCCCAACGACTTCATTACGGGTCTTACTCCAACGGTCAAGAAAAATCAAAGTTTCCCCTCTTCCGGCTATTTTTCTGCATCGACATGTGTTGCAATTTTTTCCGATTATTTTTTGAAATTTATATCTTAAATAAAATATCCATTACTTAACGTTTCTGTATCTTTCCCTGGTGTGGTGGCGTGATGGGGGCTCAGCCTGCGGGGGCCCCAACCAGGCCCCTCAACCCCCGCCACAAGGACCCAAGACTGCCCCACTTTTTATAATCGGGCCCACATAGGGGTTCATTACATTTTTTCTTTTTTTATGTAAATGCGATAATATTTTATCTAAAAAAGACGATTAGATTTTAATTAATTGTCAATCAAAAAAACTCGGGCCCGGCATGGTTTTCCGGTACAGGTAGCGATGCATTGGGGGGGCTGTCACATCGGGTAAGAAAAGCTATCATATTATTGACACAGAGGACGACAAATGAAAATAAACATTTACACTAGCAACACTAGAGAGAAACGAAGTACTTCCAGCTTGGCCTCATGTGGATTTCATATAGGATTTTTATGCTTACGAAATACCTGATAGAAAAAAAACACCGTATAATTATTTTGCTTTCCCTATTACTCGGGGACCAAGGCCCCCTTTTGGGACCTGCTTAAATCTAAGGAAAAATTTTTTAGGGTTTCAAGCACTACTTTTTTCTGAAAATGCAAATTCAAATTTTTAAAAACGATATCAGTGATTTTTTGAAACGACTATTTAAAGAAAAATCAACATGGAAATGGGTATTGCAACTTCAGTAATGGTGTTCATTTAGGGGCGTTATTTATATATTTACATACAGATGATTCTCACTTGATCCCCCCAAAAGTCACTCTACATAAATGTGTTTGTTTACATCTCATTTGAAAGAAAATGTACAAAAAGTTGTGACGAAGAGGGATTCGACAAAAGGAATCCTTACTGTAAAAAGCCTTTTCTTCACACTTGACGTCCCTTAAAAACCCAAAACGCCCTAGAACGGGCATTACCCACCCTTTGGCAACACTTTTTAAATCCTAACCCGTCCTCCCCTCTCCCCTGTGCTCATCACCCGTCATGGTTGGGTTCGTACCAAAGTTCTATACAGTATCTTTGCTCGTACTAAAATTAAAATGTATTTAAAAAGCTTCTTTAGTGCCGAAAAAGGGGAAGTAACTAGGGGGGGGGGGGCACTCAGTAAGGCTACCTCCCCCAAAAATTTTTCATCAATTGGTTCCCATGGAAACAGTTGTGATTGATTTAAAAAAAAAAAAAAAAAAAAAAGTAAAAAAAAAAAATTTAATAATAAAATAAAAAATTTTAAAAAATTAAAATATTAAAATATATATATATTTTAATTTTCGTATTGCACTCAGTTGAGCGATATCCGCCCGAATTGTCCATCAATTGGTTGCCATGGAAAACCGTTTTAAATAGATTTCACCCAAAAATTAAATCAGTTTTCCTTTAAAAAATAGATTTGGGTTATCCGGTTTGGCCCAAATTATTCTTAATTTTCGAGAAACCCTGTACACTACAAACAGACAAAGACAGGACAGACAGACAACAAAAACAAAGATCGGGGGAAAAAAAACCCCTCCAACTTTTTTTTGGGGGGGGTAAAAATCCAAATAGTATGAAACTATTCAGAATTTCTTATCTCGAGTCCACTTTTTTCCCCCCAAAACATTTTTACGTACGACGGTACGAGTGTTGCCTTTGCAACCTATCCCTGCCCCTCTGTATGGGAGCAATAGGGTCTTGAAAGGAGTCTGAAATTCATGGATGGAGAGAGGTGGCTGTAGGTTGAGTTAGTAACAGGAAGTGAGCAAGTGGAACAGTATCCCCAATGGGGAAGGGAGTGTGTGTGTGAGGTCTCAGCATACCCAAGATCGCTATCTGGCTCAGCTCGCAGCGGAGATGCTGATCGCGAGTCAGACTCGGTGGACAAGACCATGGGTGAACTTGTAGATCCATTATAGTGGAATTACTAACAACCTGTTGAATACTGACATTGACCTAAAATCTCAGTTTCTCCTTGAAATAATTGTTTTAATTATTAGGTGAATTAATTGATAGATTGGTAATTACTTTGGCCAAAGTATTCATTGACTTTGGAAGTACTTCAATTACTAATTACACCACATCCGCTCTAAACACATGAAGCCACACCAAAAAAAATGTGCAATGGATCACAGTTATACATCACAAACGTTCTGCATGCATCCACCAGTATAGACGGTGGTTGCCACAGAGTCAGGAGTGCACCGCTCATGATAATTAGTGTAGATCTGTTGCTAATACATTGTTGTGCATATTGTTTATCCGATGTAATAAGGGGAGAGCAAGATCTGGTCAACCTTTTTTCCAGCGCAGGATTGGTCAATAAGGGAGGATGCAGTGAGAACGGGGACACAGCCCCGGTGAACTCTGACGCTGGTATATATTGCGGCTGGACGACGGTAGGATCACAGTCAGCTTGTGCACCGACTCCACACACACCATGAACGCCAAGGTGAAGACTACTGGGCCCCACACTCGCCCCTGTGGCTTCATAGAGAGTGCAGTTGACTGAGAGGAATATGAAAGGGGCATCACGAACATTATAAATCTTCGCTTCGGACTTGCCATCAGTCATGTACATTGAAATACAACCAACTACCCCGCTCTGTGACTCATCTCCTTCATTGTTCCTTACAGATCCTCATCCTTCTGGGCCTTGCGGCCATCGCCGCCGCCGACAGTGGCGAGTTCAGACGCTACGGCGTAAGTTGACCAGCTATAAGTCACTGTTCTTACACTCTTCCTGCCCATGCATGTGACTCCTGCAACACTCTGATGATTTGTTACTGTATTTGTTACATTTGTTACTGCTATGACACCAGTCGCCAATATCATAATCTCTTGTGTTGACAGAGTTCTTCCGAAGAGTCCTACGAGTCCTCCGAGGCCCAGTACAACTTCCAGTGGGAAGTCGATCACGACCCCTCCAACAACGAGTTCGGCCACCAGGAGACCCGTGACAATGACAACACCAAGGGCAACTACTTCGTGCAGCTCCCCGACGGTCGCGTCCAGCAGGTGGCTTACTACGTCAACGGTGGCTCTGGCTACGTCGCCGACGTCAAGTACGCCGGATCCGCTTCCTTCGAGTCTGACGAGTCCAACGACTTCAGTTACGGGTCTTACTCCAACGAGTCCAAGTAAATCAAATGCTTTACTCTTCCGGCTAATATTCTGCATCGACATGGGTTGTCAATTATTTTCCCATTATTTATTGAATTATTATGATCATTTAATAAAATATCATGCATTACTTCAACGTTTCTGTATCATTCCCGGTGTGTGTAGGCGCTGTGGCGCTCAGCCTTTCGCGGCGCCAACACAGTGCCATCCTCACACACGCCACCAAGGATGCCAAGACTGGCACCACTTTTTATAATCTGGACCTACATAGCGTTCATTACACTTTTTCTTTTTTTTTGTCAATGCGACTATGATATGTTATCTAAAAAAAAACTGATCTATCGAGTTTAATCTAATATGTCAATACAAATCAAACTCTGTGCCTTGCATTGGTTCCGCGTTTACAGGTAGCGATAGCATGTGGGTGGGTGCTCACATCAGGCTCAAGACAAAACTATCATATTATTGACACAGAGGACGACAAACTGAAAATACAACGTTACACTAGCAACACTAAGAGAGAAAACGAAGTACTTCCAGACTTGGCCTCATTTTGTGATTTCATATAGGATTTTTTTTTGCTTACGAAATACCTGACTAGATTAAAAACAATTCCGTATAATTACTTGCTTTTCCCAGTTACTCTGGAGCCAAGGTCCTATTTGTACTCTGCTTGAATCTAAGTGAAACACTTTTATGGTTTCAAGCACTACATTTTTCTGCAAAAGCAAATTCTAATTTTGAAACTGTATATGCAGTGATTTGTTTGTAACGACATATTTCAAAACAAAAACAACATGGAATTAGGTATTGCACTATCAGTAATGGTGCTTCATTTAGTGGCGTTAGTTATATATTTACATATCAGATGACTTTCAACTTGATCACCACCAAAGCTACACTCCTACACTGAATGGTGCATTGTTTACATCTCAGTTGAAGAAAATGCTACAAGAGCTTGTGATTTGACAGCATGGGATTCTGACAGAAGGCAATCCTTACTGTAGGAAAGCCATTTACTTCACACTTTGACGTACCTTTAATAATCTCACACGACCTCAGACATCAGGCATTAGCCAGCACTTGGCAACACCTTGTTAATCCCTACCCGTCCTCGCCTCTGCCCGCTGTCAAACACACCCCGTCATGGTTAGGGGGCGTACCAAAGACTACTCTATACAGTAGTCCCTTTGCTCGTACATAAAATTAAATGTACTTAAAAGTACTTGCTTTAGTGCCGAACACAGGAAGTAACTAGGGGGGTGGGGGCACTCAGTAGAGCGCATACCTCCGCCCGAATATTTCATCAATTGGTTGCCATGGCAACAGTTGTGATTCGATTTTAAAAAAAAAAGTAAAAAAAAATAATAATAAAAAAAAAGTTAAAAAAATTAAAATTAATATATTTTATATTATAATAAAATATATAAAATATATATATTTTATATATATATATATTATATATATAGATATATAGTATATGGGACCAGTGTGAGCGCATACGTCCGCCCGAATTGTCCATCAATTGGTTGCCATGGCAACAGTTTTTTAATAGATTTCATCCAAATTAATCAGTTCTTCCTTATACCAAATAGACTTGGGATACCGAGTTTGGTCCAAAACATTCTTAAATTTTTGAGAAATCCTGTACACTAACAAACAGACAGACAGACAGACAGACAGACAGACAGATCGGGTGAAAACAAACCCCCCCAACTTTGTTGGGGGAGGTAAAAAAACCAAATAGTATGCAACTATTCAAGAATTTCTTATCTCGAGTCCACGTACAAAACATTATCTTGACGTACGAGTACGAGTGTTTGTCCTTGCCAACCTATCCCTGCCACCTCTGTATAGGAGTCAATAGGGGTCTTGAAAAGGAGTCTTGATAAATTCATGGATGGGGAAGAGAGGTGGCTGTAGGTTGAGTTAGTAACAGGAAGTGAGCAATGTGGAACAGTATCCCCAATAGGGGAAGGGGAGTTGTGGTGTGTGAGGTCTCAGCATTACCCAAAGATCGCTAATACTGAGCTCCAAGCTCGCACCGGGAGGGTGAAGCTGGCGATCGCGAGTCAGACTCGCGTGGACAAGACCATGGGTGAACTTGTAGATCACCTTTAATATGGAATTACTAACAACCTGTTGAATACTGACATGAACCTAAAAATCTCAGTTTTTCCCGTTGATAATAATGTGTATTAACTATATTTAGGGTGAATTTAAATTGATAGATTGATTAAGTTACTTTTGGCCAAAGTACTTCATCTGACCCGTTAATAGGAGACTTATCATGAAATTACCACCACATTCCGCTCTAACACCTTGAAAGTCACACCACCAAAAAAAATTGGCTTCTTTGAGTTGATGAGATCACACTGTATACACTCATGACAAACGTTCTGCTGCATCCCACCAAGTATAGACGGTGGTTTGGCAACACGAGTCATGACAGAGTGCGATGATAATTAGTGTAGATCTGTTGCTAAATACATTGTTGTGCATATTGTTTATAGCACGATGTAATAAGGGGAGAGCAAGATCTGGTCAACCTTTTTTCCAGCGCAGGATTGGTCAATAAGGGAGGATGCAGTGAGAACGGGGACACAGCCCCGGTGAACTCTGACGCTGGTATATATTGCGGCTGGACGACGGTAGGATCACAGTCAGCTTGTGCACCGACTCCACACACACCATGAACGCCAAGGTGAAGACTACTGGGCCCCACACTCGCCCCTGTGGCTTCATAGAGAGTGCAGTTGACTGAGAGGAATATGAAAGGGGCATCACGAACATTATAAATCTTCGCTTCGGACTTGCCATCAGTCATGTACATTGAAATACAACCAACTACCCCGCTCTGTGACTCATCTCCTTCATTGTTCCTTACAGATCCTCATCCTTCTGGGCCTTGCGGCCATCGCCGCCGCCGACAGTGGCGAGTTCAGACGCTACGGCGTAAGTTGACCAGCTATAAGTCACTGTTCTTACACTCTTCCTGCCCATGCATGTGACTCCTGCAACACTCTGATGATTTGTTACTGTATTTGTTACTTTGTTACTGCTATTTACACCAGTCGCCAATATCATAATCTCTTGTGTTGACAGAGTTCTTCCGAAGAGTCCTACGAGTCCCCGAGGCCCCGTACAACTTCCAGTGGGAAGTCGATCACGACCCCCCCAACAACGAGTTCGGCCCCCAGGAGACCCGTGACGGTGACAACACCAAGGGCAACTACTTCGTGCAGCTCCCCGACGGTCGCGTCCAGCGGGGGCTTACTACGTCAACGGGGGGCTCGGGCTACGCCCGCCGACGCCCAAAGAAAGGCCGGATCCGCTTCCTTCGAGTCTGACGAGCCCCAAAGGGACTTTTTTTTAAGGGTCTTACTCCAACGAGTCCAAGTAAATAAATGTTTTGACCTCTTCCCGGCAAATATTCTGCATCGACATGTGTTGTCAATTTTTTCCGTTTTATTTATTGAAATTTTATGTTTCATTAAATAAAATATCATGCTTATTAAAACGTTTCTGATCATTCCTGGTGTGTGTAGGCGCTGATGGGGGTGGCTCGGGCCGGGCGCGGCCCAACACAGTCCCCCATCCCAACACACCCCCCCCAAAAAATCCCCAAGCTGGCACCACTTTTTTAAATCGGGACCTACATAGCGTTCATTACATTTTTTCTTTTTTATGTCAATGCGACTTTTAATATGTTATCAAAAAAAAAGACTGATCTATCAAATTTTAATCTAATCATAAATTTAATAAAAAAAATTTTGCCTTGCATTTTTTGGTTTCCCCGTCAAAGGTCCCTTGCATTTTTGGGGGTGCTCACATTTAGGCTCCCAAAACAAAGCTAAACCCTTTTTATTGACCCCAGAGGACGACAAAATGAAAATAAACCGTTACACTAGCAAAAACTTTAAAGAGAAAAAAGAAGTACTTTCCCGACTTGGCCCATGTTGATTTCATATAGGATTTTTTTTTGCATTACAAAAAACCGGGAAATAGATTAAAAAAAATTCCCTATAATTACTTGCTTTTTTCCCAGTTTTCTCCCGGAGCCAAGGGCCTATTGTACTCTGCTTTAAACTAAGTGAAACCCTTTTTTGGTTAAACACTCCCTTTTTTTTGCAAATGCATAATTCTAATTTGAAACTGTATATGGCCCTGGGTTTGGTTTTAACGGAAAATATTTTAAAGCAAAAAACAAAAATGGAAATAGGTATTGCAAACTATCAGTAAAGGTGCTTTATTTGTGGGGTTTTTGTTATTATTTAAACAGATGACTTTTCAACTTGATCCCACCCCCGCTACACTCCCACACTGAAAAGGGGGCATTGTTACATCTCAGTTTTAAAGAAAATGCTACAAGAGTTGTATTCTGAAGGGATGGGAAATTTTGACAGAAGGCAATCCTTACTGTAAAAGGGAAAACCATTTACTTCACACTTTGACGTACCTTTAATAATCTCACACCCCTCAGAAAAAAGGCATTAGCCAGCACTTGGCAACACCTTGTTAATCCCTACCCGTCCTCGCCTCTGCCTGCTGCTCATCACACACGTCATGGTTAGGGTCGTACCAAAGACTACTCTATACAGTAGTCTTTGCTCGTACATAAAATTAAATGTACTTAAAAGTACTTGCTTTAGTGCCGAACACAGGAAGTAACTAGGGGGGTGGGGGCACTCAGTAGAGCGCATACCTCCGCCCGAATACTTCATCAATTGGTTGCCATGGCAACAGTTGTGATTCGATTTCATCAAAAAAAAAAAAATTAAAAAAAGCTTAAAAAAGTTAAAAAAAATATATATATATAAAAAAAAAAAATAAATATATATATATATTAATATATATATATAATATATATAATAATATATATATAATACATATATAATATATATATATATATATATATAATATATATATATATATATATATATATATATATATATATATATATATTATATATATATATACATACATACATAATATTATTATATATATATATATATATATATATATATATATATATATATATATATATATATATAAATATATATATATATATAATATATATATAATATAATAATATATATATATATATATATATATATATATATATATATATATATATATATATATATATATATCTATGCACTCAGTATGAGCGGCATACCTCCTCGGCCGGAGGTTCATTGGTTGCCATGGCAACAGTTTGTGAATAGATTTCATCCAAAATTAAATCAGTTCTTCCTTATACCAAATAGACTTGGTATACCAAGTTTGGTCCAAATCTATTCCTAACTTTTCGAGAAATCCTGTACACTAACAAACAGACAGACAGACAGGCAGACAGATCGGGGTGAAAACATAACCCCTCCAACTTGTTGGCGGAGGTAAAAATCCAATAGTATGCAACTATTCAAGAATTTCTTATCTCGAGTCCACGTACAAAACATTATCTTACGTACGTACGAGTACGAGTGTTTGTCCTTGCCAACCTATCCCTGCCACCTCTGTATAGGAGTCAATAGGGGTCTTGAAAAGGAGTCTTGATAAATTCATGGATGGGGAAGAGAGGTGGCTGTAGGTTGAGTTAGTAACAGGAACTACTTCGTGTAGGTCTCACGGCCTGTTGTAGTTTCCTTATTTTCTTACGTTCTTATGTATACGAATATGAAAAACATGATACTTACGGTAGTGATGGGTAAAATAAGAGCGGGGGGGGAATGGGAAGGCGGACGCTGGGCAGGGGTGAGGCACGCAATTCATCTCCATGGCCGTGGTCGTGCGGCAGGGCGTGGAGGATGCACCAGCCATCACGCAACACAAGGTCGCTGCAATATACTGGTAACAATAACTTTCCTTCCTTGCTTCTCGCGAGCACGCCTTCAAGGGAGAATGTGCAGCCCAGGGAACCACGTGTCCGCTGTCCAGGCTAAGATTCCTGACTAGACAAACCTCAGCTAGTGACGTGTGTTATGCCACCGCACCCACACTCATAACACTGCTTTATGAAAACAGTTAACCGCTTGAGACCCAGAACGTACGTCATTTCTATTGTAATTTGGGTACCATTAGACGATTTTTAGTGAATATAAGCAATAGTTTACAAATATAACCTGTTCAGTATCCTTGTCCACTATCTAGTTTGGTATATTTAGTTACTTTTCGTAATTTTATGGCTCGACAACATACAATTTTTTATAGCCAAGGAAAGATCTGGGCGTGAAGGGGTTAGCAGCAGGGCTTGGCTGGCTCGGTGGCAGAGCTCGGCTGGCGTCCATGATTATGATTATGATTATGATAGTCTATGATTTCGCGCCTTCATCATAGTAAATTATTTTCTATGAAGGGAAGCATCGTTCTTGTGTCATCTTGACGAGGTTACATTGTCTTACTTGGCCTATTACTTAATATTGTCTTCATCACTCATGATGGCGGGAAAGTTTTTTTTTCTTGCCACTAAAGTAGCTCCTGTAAGAAAACTGAGCGCTGAATATCCCAGTCTGCCATCCTGTACCTGCATTAGTTGTATACATCCGTTGTGGAGTGGTTCTTCTTTGTCTGATATTAGCAAGCTTACCAATTAATTATATTATTCATCAAGCCTTCTTAAAACATACTCAGGTAATGTTTCTTTTCTGAATAATATATTCATAGTTTCCACGTCGCGCCTGCTTACACAGTCATTCCCAGCACTTCTCCACAATTCTGTTCGTGCATGTTTCTTAATATATAATTTCCCTCTATCGCAAACCTAACCACTAAACTACTGTGCACGCCTATGCATATATATACTGTGCACGCCTATGCATATATATATACTGTGCACGCCTATGCATATATATACTGTGCACGCCTATGCATATATATATATACTGTGCACGCCTATGCATATATATACTGTGCACGCCTATGCATATATATACTGTGCACACCTATGCATATATATACTGTGCACGCCTATGCATATATATATATACTGTGCACGCCTATGCATATATATACTGTGCACACCTATGCATATATATACTGTGCACGCCTATGCATATATATACTGTGCATACACACATATGCTGCACTGTATGATTGGACGGAAAAAACCGATGGAAATAGCAGTAAACAAAAAACAATCCCTGCTATGATGCTACCTCGTATCGCAGCCGTTTATCCAGATCAGATTGTGAGAGTTCAGATATCCCACCAGGGAACCAGCCAGTGCCTTGCTCTTAGGAAATCAGCTAACTAAGTGTCAGGCCTCATTACTGTAGGAATGAGAGTAATGAATCAGAATCAACTCTAGTCGAGAAGCGAAGCCTACAAATAAACTAATGTGAACGACAAGTCTTGCACAAACACCTAAATATCAATACTGCAACTTTACCGAAGCGATTGGTTAAACGCTAGACGAAATGATGCAGCCGATGCAAAAACTTGACCCAGTGACCCGACGCTGAGTGTATATAATGAAGGCGGCGGACGGTAGGATCACAGTCAGCTTGTGCACCGACTCCACACTCACCATGAACGCCAAGGTGAGCACCGGGGCATCACTGCAGGCAGGATAAACACTGCACTGCTGAAAGCCCCGCTGGTCAATGTCCTGCCACAATGTTGTCACATTTGCCCTGAGTCACATAATGACCAGAAAGACTCACGTGACTCATCTCCTTCATTGTTCCTTACAGATCCTCATCCTTCTGGGCCTTGCGGCCATCGCCGCCGCCGACAGTGGCGAGTTCAGACGCTACGGCGTAAGTTGACCAGCTATAAGTCACTGTTCTTACACTCTTCCTGCCCATGCATGTGACTCCTGCAACACTCTGATGATTTGTTACTGTATTTGTTACATTTGTTACTGCTATGACACCAGTCGCCAATATCATAATCTCTTGTGTTGACAGAGTTCTTCCGAAGAGTCCTACGAGTCCTCCGAGGCCCAGTACAACTTCCAGTGGGAAGTCGATCACGACCCCTCCAACAACGAGTTCGGCCACCAGGAGACCCGTGACAATGACAACACCAAGGGCAACTACTTCGTGCAGCTCCCCGACGGTCGCGTCCAGCAGGTGGCTTACTACGTCAACGGTGGCTCTGGCTACGTCGCCGACGTCAAGTACGCCGGATCCGCTTCCTTCGAGTCTGACGAGTCCAACGACTTCAGTTACGGGTCTTACTCCAACGAGTCCAAGTAAATCAAATGCTTGACCTCTGCCGGCTAATATTCTGCATCGACATGTGTTGTCAATTATTTCCGATTATTTATTGAATTATTTATGATCATTGAATAAAATATCATGCATTACTTCAACGTTTCTGTATCATTCCTGGTGTGTTGTAGGCGCTGATGGCGTGGCTCAGCCTGCGCGGCGCCAACACAGTTTCCATCCTCAACACACGCCACCAAGGATGCCAAGACTGGCACCACTTTTTATAATCTGGACCTACATAGCGTTCATTACACTTTTTCTTTTTTTATGTCAATGCGACTATGATATGTTATCTAAAAAAAGACTGATCTATCGAGTTTAATCTAATATGTCAATACAAATCAAACTCTGTGCCTTGCATTGGTTCCGCGTCACAGGTAGCGATAGCATTGTGGGTGGCTGCTCACATCAGGCTCAAGACAAAGCTATCATATTATTGACACAGAGGACGACAAACTGAAAATACAACAGTTACACTAGCAACACTAAGAGAGAAAACGAAGTACTTCCAGACTTGGCCTCATGTGTGATTTCATATAGGATTTTTATGCATTACGAAATACCGGACTAGATTAAAAACAATTCCGTATAATTACTTGCTTTCCTAGTTACTCTGGAGCCAAGGTCCTATTGTACTCTGCTTGAATCTAAGTGAAACACTTTTATGGTTTCAAGCACTACATTTTTCTGCAAATGCATAATTCTAATTTTGAAACTGTATATGCAGTGA
This sequence comes from Chionoecetes opilio, assembly GCA_016584305.1. Classification (NCBI taxonomy): domain Eukaryota; kingdom Metazoa; phylum Arthropoda; class Malacostraca; order Decapoda; family Majidae; genus Chionoecetes; species Chionoecetes opilio. Next base: position 493,911 of record JACEEZ010018788.1, read on the forward strand.
TTTGTTGTAACGACATATTTCAAAGCAAAATCAACATGGAATATAGGTATTGCAACTATCAGTAATGGTTCTTCATTTAGTGGCGTTTTGTTATAATTTACATATCAGATGATTCTCAACTTGATCACCACCAAAGCTACACTCCTACACTGAATGGTGCATTGTTTACATCTCAGTTGAAAGAAAATGCTACAAGAGCTTGTGATTCTGACAGCATGGGATTCTGACAGAAGGCAATCCTTACTGTAGGAAAGCCATTGACTTCACACTTTGACGTACCTTTAATAATCTCACACGACCTCAGACATCAGGCATTAGCCAGCACTTGGCAACACCTTGTTAATCCCTAACCCCGTCCTCGCCTCTGGCCTGCTGCTCATCACACACGTCATGGTTAGGGTCGTACCAAAGACTACTCTATGCAGTAGTCTTTGCTCGTACATAAAATTAAATGTACTTAAAAGTACTTGCTTTAGTGCCGAACACAGGAAGTAACTAGGGGGGTGGGGGCACTCAGTAGAGCGCATACCTCCGCCCGAATATTTCATCAATTGGTTGCCATGGCAACAGTTGTGATTCGATTTCATCAAAAAAAAAAAGTAAAAAAAAAAGCTTAAAAAAGTTAAAAACTACATATATATATAAAAAAAATATATATATATATATATATATATATATAATATATATATAATATATATATATATATACATACATATAATATATATATATATATATATATATATAATATATATATTATATATATATATATAATATATATATACATACATATATATATATATTATATATATATATATATATATATATATAATAAATTATATATATATATATATATATATATATAATATATATAATATTATATATATTATATATATAATATATATATATATTATATATATGCACTCAGTATGAGCGGCATACTCCTCGGCCGGAGGTTCATTGGTTGCCATGGCAACAGTTTGTGAATAGATTTCATCCAAAATTAAATCAGTTCTTCCTTATAAGACTTGTAAATAGACTTGGTATACCAAGTTTGGTCCAAATCTATTCCTAACTTTTCGAGAAATCCTGTACACTAACAAACAGACAGACAGACAGACAGACAGATCGGGGTGAAAACATAACCCCTCCAACTTTGTTGGCGGAGGTAAAAATCCAAATAGTATGCAACTATTCAAGAATTTCTTATCTCGAGTCCACGTACAAAACATTATCTTACGTACGTACGAGTACGAGTGTTTGTCCTTGCCAACCTATCCCTGCCACCTCTGTATAGGAGTCAATAGGGGTCTTGAAAAGGAGTCTTGATAAATTCATGGATGGGGAAGAGAGGTGGCTGTAGGTTGAGTTAGTAACAGGAACTACTTCGTGTAGGTCTCACGGCCTGTTGTAGTTTCCTTATTTTCTTACGTTCTTATGTATACGAATATGAAAAACATGATACTTACGGTAGTGATGGGTAAAATAAGAGCGGGGGGGGAATGGGAAGGCGGACGCTGGGCAGGGGTGAGGCACGCAATTCATCTCCATGGCCGTGGTCGTGCGGCAGGGCGTGGAGGATGCACCAGCCATCACGCAACACAAGGTCGCTGCAATATACTGGTAACAATAACTTTCCTTCCTTGCTTCTCGCGAGCACGCCTTCAAGGGAGAATGTGCAGCCCAGGGAACCACGTGTCCGCTGTCCAGGCTAAGATTCCTGACTAGACAAACCTCAGCTAGTGACGTGTGTTATGCCACCGCACCCACACTCATAACACTGCTTTATGAAAACAGTTAACCGCTTGAGACCCAGAACGTACGTCATTTCTATTGTAATTTGGGTACCATTAGACGATTTTTAGTGAATATAAGCAATAGTTTACAAATATAACCTGTTCAGTATCCTTGTCCACTATCTAGTTTGGTATATTTAGTTACTTTTCGTAATTTTATGGCTCGACAACATACAATTTTTTATAGCCAAGGAAAGATCTGGGCGTGAAGGGGTTAGCACCAGGGCTTGGCTGGCTCGGTAGCAGAGCTCGGCTGGCGTCCATGAGGGCTATGATTTCGCGCCTTCATCATAGTAAATTATTTTCTATGAAGGGAAGCATCGTTCTTGTGTCATCTTGACGAGGTTACATTGTCTTACTTGGCCTATTACTTAATATTGTCTTCATCACTCATGATGGCGGGAAAGTTTTTTTTTCTTGCCACTAAAGTTGCTCCTGTAAGAAAACTGAGCGCTGAATATCCCAGTCTGCCATCCTGTACCTGCATTAGTTGTATACATCCGTTGTGGAGTGGTTCTTCTTTGTCTGATATTAGCAAGCTTACCAATTAATTATATTATTCATCAAGTCTTCTTAAAACATACTCAGGTAATGTTTCTTTTCTGAATAATATATTCACAGTTTCCACGTCGCGCCTGCTTACACAGTCATTTCCCAGCACTTCTCCACAATTCTGTTCGTGCATGTTTCTTAATATATAATTTCCCTCTATCGCAAACCTAACCACTAAACTACTGTGCACGCCTATGCATATATATACTGTGCACGCCTATGCATATATATACTGTGCACGCCTATGCATATATATACTGTGCAGCCTATGCATATATATACTGTGCACGCCTATGCATATATATACTGTGCACGCCTATGCATATATATACTGTGCACGCCTATGCATATATATACTGTGCACGCCTATGCATATATATACTGTGCACGCCTATGCATATATATACTGTGCACGCCTATGCATATATATACTGTGCACGCCTATGCATATATATATACTGTGCACGCCTATGCATATATATACTGTGCACGCCTATGCATATATATACTGTGCACGCCTATGCATATATATATATATGTGCACGCTAGCATATGATATAAATACTGTGCACGCCTATGCATATATATACTGTGCACGCCTATGCATATATATACTGTGCACGCCTATGCATATATATACTGTGCACGCCTATGGGATATATATATATATATACTGTGCACGCCTATGCATATATATACTGTGCACGCCTATGCATATATATATACTGTGCACGCCTATGCATATATATATATACTGTGCCCCGCCTATGCATATATATACTGTGCACGCCTATGCATATATATACTGTGCACGCCTATGCATATATATACTGTGCACGCCTATGCATATATATACTGTGCACGCCTATGCATATATATACTGTGCACGCCTATGCATATATATACTGTGCACGCCTATGCATATATATACTGTGCACGCCTATGCATATATATACTGTGCACGCCTATGCATATATATATACTGTGCACGCCTATGCATATATATACTGTGCACGCCTATGCATATATATATACTGTGCACGCCTATGCATATATATACTGTGCACGCCTATGCATATATATACTGTGCACGCCTATGCATATATATACTGTGCATACACACATATGCTGCACTGTATGATTGGACGGAAAAAACCGATGGAAATAGCAGTAAACAAAAAACAATCCCTGCTATGATGCTACCTCGTATCGCAGCCGTTTATCCAGATCAGATTGTGAGAGTTCAGATATCCCACCAGGGAACCAGCCAGTGCCTTGCTCTTAGGAATTCAGCTAACTAAGTGTCAGGCCTCATTACTGTAGGAATGAGAGTAATGAATCAGAATCAACTCTAGTCGAGAAGCGAAGCCTACAAATAAACTAATGTGAACGACAAGTCTTGCACAAACACCTAAATATCAATACTGCAACTTTACCGAAGCGATTGGTTAAAGGCTAGACGAAATGATGCAGCCGATGCAAAAACTTGACACAGTGACCCGACGCTGAGTGTATATAATGAAGGCGGCGGACGGTAGGATCACAGTCAGCTTGTGCACCGACTCCACACTCACCATGAACGCCAAGGTGAGCACCGGGGCATCACTGCAGGCAGGATAAACACTGCACTGCTGAAAGCCCCGCTGGTCAATGTCCTGCCACAATGTTGTCACATTTGCCCTGAGTCACATAATGACCAGAAAGACTCACGTGACTCATCTCCTTCATTGTTCCTTACAGATCCTCATCCTTCTGGGCCTTGCGGCCATGGCCGCCGCCGACAGTGGCGAGTTCAGACGCTACGGCGTAAGTTGACCAGCTATAAGTCACTGTTCTTACACTCTTCCTGCCCATGCATGTGACTCCTGCAACACTCTGATGATTTGTTACTGTATTTGTTACATTTGTTACTGCTATGACACCAGTCGCCAATATCATAATCTCTTGTGTTGACAGAGTTCTTCCGAAGAGTCCTACGAGTCCTCCGAGGCCCAGTACAACTTCCAGTGGGAAGTCGATCACGACCCCTCCAACAACGAGTTCGGCCACCAGGAGACCCGTGACAATGACAACACCAAGGGCAACTACTTCGTGCAGCTCCCCGACGGTCGCGTCCAGCAGGTGGCTTACTACGTCAACGGTGGCTCTGGCTACGTCGCCGACGTCAAGTACGCCGGATCCGCTTCCTTCGAGTCTGACGAGTCCAACGACTTCAGTTACGGGTCTTACTCCAACGAGTCCAAGTAAATCAAATGCTTGACCTCTTCCGGCTAATATTCTGCATCGACATGTGTTGTCAATTATTTCCGATTATTTATTGAATTATTTATGATCATTGAATAAAATATCATGCATTACTTCAACGTTTCTGTATCATTCCTGGTGTGTGTAGGCGCTGATGGCGTGGCTCAGCCTGCGCGGCGCCAACACAGTGCCATCCTCAACACACGCCACCAAGGATGCCAAGACTGGCACCACTTTTTATAATCTGGACCTACATAGCGTTCATTACACTTTTTCTTTTTTTATGTCAATGCGACTATGATATGTTATCTAAAAAAAGACTGATCTATCGAGTTTAATCTAATATGTCAATACAAATCAAACTCTGTGCCTTGCATTGGTTCCGCGTCACAGGTAGCGATAGCATTGTGGGTGGCTGCTCACATCAGGCTCAAGACAAAGCTATCATATTATTGACACAGAGGACGACAAACTGAAAATACAACAGTTACACTAGCAACACTAAGAGAGAAAACGAAGTACTTCCAGACTTGGCCTCATGTGTGATTTCATATAGGATTTTTTATGCATTACGAAATACCTGACTAGATTAAAAACAATTCCGTATAATTACTTGCTTTCCTAGTTACTCTGGAGCCAAGGTCCTATTGTACTCTGCTTGAATCTAAGTGAAACACTTTTATGGTTTCAAGCACTACATTTTTCTGCAAATGCATAATTCTAATTTTGAAACTGTATATGCAGTGATTTGTTGTAACGACATATTTCAAAGCAAAATCAACATGGAATATAGGTATTGCAACTATCAGTAATGGTGCTTCATTTAGTGGCGTTAGTTATATATTTACATATCAGATGACTTCTCAACTTGATCACCACCAAAGCTACACTCCTACACTGAATGGTGCATTGTTTACATCTCAGTTGAAAGAAAATGCTACAAGAGCTTGTGATTCTGACAGCATGGGATTCTGACAGAAGGCAATCCTTACTGTAGGAAAGCCATTTACTTCACACTTTGACGTACCTTTAATAATCTCACACGACCTCAGACATCAGGCATTAGCCAGCACTTGGCAACACCTTGTTAATCCCTAACCCCGTCCTCGCCTCTGCCCTGCTGCTCATCACACACGTCATGGTTAGGGTCGTACCAAAGACTACTCTATACAGTAGTCTTTGCTCGTACATAAAATTAAATGTACTTAAAAGTACTTGCTTTAGTGCCGAACACAGGAAGTAACTAGGGGGGTGGGGGCACTCAGTAGAGCGCATACCTCCGCCCGAATATTTCATCAATTGGTTGCCATGGCAACAGTTGTGATTCGATTTAAAAAAAAAAAGTAAAAAAAAATAATAATAAAAAAAAAGTTAAAAAAATTAAAATTAATATATATATATATATATATATATATATATATATATATATATATATATATATATATATATATATATATATATATATATATATATACGTATATGCACTCAGTGTGAGCGCATACGTCCGCCCGAATTGTCCATCAATTGGTTGCCATGGCAACAGTTGTCAATAGATTTCATCCAAAATTAAATCAGTTCTTCCTTATACCAAATAGACTTGGTATACCGAGTTTGGTCCAAATCTATTCTTAAATTTTCGAGAAATCCTGTACACTAACAAACAGACAGACAGACAGACAGACAGACAGACAGACAGACAGACAGACAGACAGATCGGGGAGAAAACATAACCCCTCCAACTTTGTTGGCGGAGGTAAAAATCCAAATAGTATGCAACTATTCAAGAATTCTATAGAGTCCACGTACAAAACATTATCTACGTCGTACGATACGAGTGTTTGTCCTGCCAACCTATCCCTGCCACCTCTGTATAGGAGTCAATAGGGGTCTTTAAAAGGAGTCTTGATAAATTCCCCCCATGAAAAACGGGCCTATGCAATATATATATACTAAAAGTCACGTAAAGACCTATTGCTATTTAATATAAAGGTTAAGCCGCACAAAATAATGCATTATTTTTATTAACCCGGGAATAAAGGGCAACCCGGACCTAAATTGGGCCAATTAAAAAAAAAAAAAAAAAAAATATTCAGAATCCAAAGATGTAAGTGAGCACCATCAAATACTGCCCACGCGAGTAAAGAGCCACTTTTAGGAATACAGAAAAGACAAAAACTCAAATCATAACCAAGGACACCAAACCTTTAAGATAAAATTGATTCAAACCCGGGAACAAGCTGCCCAATTGTAACATTGGGATAATAATAAAAAGAACATAATAATTAGTCAAAGAACCTAAAATATTTGGAGCAGGCCATGATCAAAACGGGGTAATTAAAACCAGATAAGATTTAACCCCCCCCTTATTAAAAAGAAATTTGAGTATGTAAAAAGGTACGAGCAGGCAACAAAAACTGTTTGCAAGGATTTCGAAGACCACGTAGGCCAATCAGTATTCCACACAAATAACAACGACGGAAAGGAAGGAAAACATGCACAAAGCAACACTGGTCAAATCCCGAAACGGCACTTCCCTATATAATAAAGTCACTATAAATAGCCGACCCCTAGGCAGCCAACCCAGACCATCAAACCAGTAATGACAGCCAAACCCAACGGCCCTAAGAGAAACAATAACCAAGTTAACTTATAGAAACTAAAAAAAAGAACAAAAAAAAAAACCAAAAGTTTTAGAAAAATAATTGGCATTTCTTTATCAGAATAAAATAAACCCAAACCCGGACTCAACACAGAGAATTTGATGGTGAGCACAACCGGCTAGCAACGGGATTGAAAAAGCTCGTCAACCCAGTCCATGGGGATAAATGTTATTTCAATAATATAGCACCATTCAAAGACAACGAGTCCAAAGAAACACTTATATTAGATAAAATGACATAAAAAGGAATAAAAGGGCAAAGACTTGGCAAGGAAGGAGCATCACAACAATACTATTAAACTCGAATAAAAAAAAAACCCAAAAAACACCCAATTTTAAAAAAAATTAAATTACATAATTTAGAACCAAACAATAAATGGAGGCAAACCACCCAGTCGACCCTAGGACACACCGGGGAAACCAGCCAGAATAATATTCCCAAAAAGGCTTCCCCAAAACAAATGTCACAAAAACAGGTAAGAAGGCCACCTTGATTCCAGCAGGACAAACCCTCAAAAAAATACACACCTGGAATAATTACAGTAAAAAAAAAAACAAAAAAAAACAATTTAGATAAGGGAAAATCTTAACATAATTTAGGGATCCACGGGCCAATCGTGATTGACAAACACCACCGCGATCCCATGAATACAAATCTCGAACAGGAAAAATTTTCGAAAAAATTTTTTAATAATTTTTTAAAAAAAAAAAATGTTTATGCTGATGTAAAAGTTGGCCTAAAATAAATATACCATCTCTGAAGTTGCAAGGATTACAATCACAACTCTAAGAAAAAACTGAAAAAACAGATAAAAAAAATATTTAACCCCCAAAAAAATTGAAAAAAAACATATTTATACTAAATGATAAAGCTAAACAAATTTTTCCAACCGGCACCTAAATCAAAAGGAAAACAAAATGATCCAAATTCAACCAAGCTCTAAAATACTTTACGAAGTTGTAACACCCATTTTTTGGGGATTTAAATCAAAGTTCGGGGGCCACCTTCCCTTTTTAGATCTATGTATATTCAGTTTAGGTTCTGCTATTCAGAATAAAACATGAATTAAAACAACAATTTTAAAAAAGTTTTATCACAAATTTTTAAAAAAATAATTCTCTAGAAACTAAAAGCCTAAATAACAACATTTTTAAACCGGATTTTCAACTTATCCAAAGGCTTAAAAAAATCTAACAAATCTATACAAATGCTTTTACAATCATTACCAAAATTAAACATTACCAAAGTACTTTATTCCAAAGCCGAATTCATTTCGGGGCCCAATTTACAATTAAAAGCAACATATTTCCTTCCTTTTTTTTTTTACTCTATGTCCCAATACATTTTGCGGGTGACAGATTTTGGCGTTTTAAATGCAATAGATTTCGGGGACCCCTTCCCCCGGGGAGGATTGTTGTGTATTTTCAGTTTTTCCTTTCTGTCTTCCGAAATAAGCACTGGTAAAACCACATTATTTAGTTTTTTTTTTTTGGGTGTTTTTGGGTTTTTTTTTTGTGTTTTTTGGTTTTGTTTTTGTTTTGTTCTTTTGTTTTGGGTTTTGTGTGTGGCGGGGTTGGTTGGTTTGGTGTTTTTGTGGATGCCCGTGTTTTGTTTTGTGGGGGTTTTGGTTTTGGTGTGTGTTTTTGTGTGTGTGTGTGTGTGGGTGTGTGTGTGTGTGTGTTGTGTGTGTGTGTGTGTGTGTGTGTGTGTGTGTGTGTTGTGTGTGTGTGTGTGTGGGGTTTTGTGTTTTTGTGTGTGTGTGTGTGTGTGGGGTGTGTGTGTGTGTGTGTTTTGTGTGTGTGTGTGTGTGTGTGTGTGTGGTTGTGTGTGTGTGTGTGTTGTGTGTGTGTGTGTGTGTGTGTGTGTGTGTGTGTGGTGTGGGGTTGTGTGTGTGTGTGTTTGGGGTTGTGTGTGGGGTTGTGTGTGTGTTGTGTGTGTGTGTGTGTGTGTGTGTGTGTGTGTGTGTGTGTGTGTGTGTGTGTGTGTGTTGTGTGTGTGTGTGTGTGTGTGTGTGTGTGTGGGGGGTGTGTGTTGTGTGGTGTGTGTGTGTGTGTGTGTGTGGGGTGTTGGTGT
>JACEEZ010018788.1:508232-618232 GCA_016584305.1 Chionoecetes opilio
CGATCAGTGACGTCACAGTGGGCGTCAAACCCCCTCACTCCCGCAGGGCCCGTAGAAGGAATTTGGGAGCTCCGAATAATGTGAGCCTGAGGCGCGGGGGTCTCTCAAGGTCAGTGACATCATCACTGCTCCAGTGATGTGGGGCGTGCGGAGCCTGGTTTTACACTAACAGGCAGGGAGTGACGTCACTGTGACGTACTGTGCCGTCACTGATGACAAGACGCACGTAGACTCTACTTGACAAAACTTTCCAGACAACTATCCCCTCTTCTTCAATGACACTCAACTGTCTCCTTCTTCTACAATGAACATTCTGGGACTATCCTTTATTAAAAATCTGAACTGGAAATCTCACATCTCATCTCTTGGTAAAACAGCTTCTAAGAAGTTAGGGTCCTGTGGCGTCTGCGTCCTTTTTTTTCCCCCTAATTGCTTGCTCTCTACAGGGGCCTTATCCGCCCATGTATGGAGTATGTCTCACATGTTTGGGGAGGATCCACTCATACAGCTCCCTAAACAGGGTTGAGTCAAAAGCTTTTCGTCTCATCAACTCCCCTCCTCTGACTGACTGTCTTCAACTTTAAATCACCGACGCAATGTGCTTCTCTTGCTCTCTTCTACCGTTATTTTCATGCTCACTGCTCTTCTGAACTTGCTAACTGCATGCCGCCCCCCCCCCCCGGGCTCGCTGCACAAGACTTTTACTCATTCTCATCCTATTCTGTCCATCTTCCTAATGCGAGAGTTAATCAGTATCTTTACTCTTTCATCCCTTTCACTGGTAAACTCTGGAACTCTCTTCCTGTTTCTATTTTTCCTCTTTCCTATGACTTAAATCTTTTTCAAAAAAAGAGTAACAAGACCCCCTCCCGAACTAAATTGGCTAACCCCTCTTTTTATATTAATCTCTTACTGTCTTCTTTATAAAAAGCTGGCAACTAAGCGGGCTTTGTGTTACCCATTTTTTTGTGCCCTTGGCCAGTCCTTTGTGATGTAAAAAAAAAAAAAAAAAAAAAAAAATAAGAAAAAAAATACGGACAGCAAAAAAAAGTTGTAGTGTGACCCGGGCCTAAGTGTCTGTGGGGTTGTGTGTGTGTGTGTGGGGTGTGTGTGTGTGTGTGTGTGTGTGTGTGTGTGTGTTGTGTGTGTGTGGGGTGTGTGTGTGTGTGTGTGTGTGTTGTGGTGTGTTGTGTGTGTGTGTGTGTGTGGGGTGTAGTGTGTGTGTGTGTGTGTGTGTGTGTGTTGGGGTTTGTGTTTGTGTGTCTGTGTGTGTGTGTGTGTGTGTGTGTGTGTGTGTGTGTGTGTGTGTGTGTGTGTGTCTGTGTTTGTGTGTGCGTCGTGTTTGTGTGTGTGTCTGTTGTTGTGTGGTGTGGTGTGTGTGTGTGTGTGTGTGTGTGTGTGTGTGTGTGTGTGTGTGTGTGTGTGTGTGTGTGTGTGTGTGTGTGTGTGTGTGTAATTTTTTTTTATCACAAAGGACTGGCCAAGGGCACAACAAAAAGAGGTAACACTAAGTCCAACTTGTCACTCTTCTCTTGAAAAGATTTAAGTCGTAGGAAGGTGGAAAAATAGAAACAGGAAGAGGGTTAAGAACATAGGAAAATAAGGAAGCTACAAGAGGCCACGAGACCTACACGTGGTAGTTCGTTACTTAACACTACCTACATCCACTTTTCATCCTCATCCATGAAATTATCTAGCCTCCTTTTAAAAGCTCCCTTTATATGTGACACACAGAACAGACACACTGAAACTGGCAATCGCGAGTCTGACTCGCGTGGACAAGACCATGGGTGAATGACACGCAGACTGGTAGACAGACACAGAGACATACATACAGAAATACACAGACAGACAGACAGACAGACAGGCACACACACAGACAGACAGACAGAGGTGCAGACAAGAAAACTGGGATGGTCAGTGAATGCCTCAACACATGGATTACACCGGCACGGAGACACAAAGTGAGGCTCCTTTTATAACACGATTGTTTTCCATGTCAGCGTATTGAACTCTAGATATACAAACGTTCAAAAATAGGGGGCAACGCCTTGCACCAACGCCGCCCTCAAGACAATGTTACTCAAACCTCTCCTTTAGAAACGGTTACCAAACAGCAGACTAGGGTGAAGGCGGGGCAAAAACTCAGCCTGGGCGTCTGGTGGTGCAGGTATATATTGGCGGCGGCTGACGGGAGGATCACAGTCAGCTTCAGCACCGACTCCACACCAACCATGAACGCCAAGGTGATTACTGGGACTCACACTCCCACCACACGCCAAGCTCAAGGCAGTGATCGTAATACTGGCATTAGCAGCCGCGATGAACACTCACTCAGTCTACCTCTCATAAGCTCTCATTGTGCACCCGTCAGTCCTGTACTTGATAACAAAATCATCGCATACTTATCTCGCTAATCATTACAGATCCTCATCCTTCTGGGCCTTGCGGCCATCGCCGCCGCCGACAGTGACGAGTTCAGACGCTACGGCGTAAGTTGACCAGCTATAAGTCACTGTTCTTACACTCTTCCTGCCCATGCATGTGACTCCTGCAACACTCTGATGATTTGTTACTGTATTTGTTACATTTGTTACTGCTATAACAGCAGTCGCCAATATCATAATCTCTTGTGTTGACAGAGCTCTTCCGAAGAGTCCTACGAGTCCTCCGAGGCCCAGTACAACTTCCAGTGGGCCGTCGATCACGACCCCTCCAGCAACGAGTTCGGCCACCAGGAGACCCGTAACGGTGACGACACCAAGGGATCCTACTACGTGCAGCTCCCCGACGGTCGCGTCCAGCAGGTGGCTTACTACGTCAACGGTGACTCTGGCTACATCGCCGACGTCAAGTACACCGGATCCTCTGAGTCCTTCGAGTCCTTCGAGTCCGACGAGTCCAACGAGTCCTTCCGTTACTACGGCTCTAACGAGTCCAAGTAAATCAATGGCTGCGTCCCTCCCTCACCAAGCCTCGATATCATCTACCTCCTCCGGGGAGAACAAGACAACAAATCATGTTATTTATTTATTAACTTATTATGACTATCAATAAAATTATCTGCATAATTTTTGCTTAGCACTATTATTATTCTTCCATTGCGAGGTGGTGGGTGTGAGGTGGTAAAGACTTCATATCTCCCTCATGAGGACCTGGGTTTTGTTCCGCCAAACCCGGGATTCTAACTTGTGTCTTATTGAACCAAACTGAATTATCATTTGTGAGCCGAGCTTGTTAACCAGTTTCAACACCGGGTCACTAATGTTTATGTGTGTAGATGTATAAAATAAATGCATTCACAAAAAGTTAGTGTATGGTGTATGTTTTATGTGTGTTTTATGTGTGGTTTTGTGCGTGTATATTTTGTGTAAGGCGGGGTTCACACTACACGTTTTGCGTCCGGGTCTACGTGGGCGTGGCGATCCCGTGACGTCACAGTGACGTCACCCCGTCATTCCCGCAGTCCCGTAGAAGGAATTGGGAGCTCCGAATAATGTGAGCCCCGAAAGGGGCGCGCTTCTCAAGGTCAGTGACGTCACCCCGTCACTAGAATAACCTATTATTATATAGAGTAGCGACAACTGATTTGTGGGCGCCATCTTGGCGCCAAGGCCTCCTCGTTCACCCAAGACCCGGGGAAGTTCTCCCAAAGGGATTACCCCGCATATATCATGTTATACATATATAAAGGATAGACTGTTTTCTTCGGAAATGCTTGTTTCTATAAGATTATCACATAAAACATAGTAAAAACATCAAAATAAAGGTCATTTATGAGACTGAAGAAATGTGATGAACTTAACATTCACTTAAAACTCGTCGTCATGTATAACTTTTTGGGACAGCTTATAAGATGGCAGATATCAATACAAGCAGAATTTTTTTTAGCTTTCCATTGACATATTTCGTTTTCTGATACATACAATAGTTTCCATACAATATTAAGGTTAACTAAATAAATTACCGGGGGCGGCGTCGACCGCTCCCTCTTTTCTCCTCTCTCTCTCTCTCTCTCTCCCCTCTCTCTCTCTCTCTCTCTCTCTCTCTNAAGGTCCCCTGACATGTAGAAGTGAGGCAGGCAGAAGTGAGGCAGAATTTCGTGTTCCGAAATAGGGCAAATTTTAGCTCAACACCGCCAGAATTTTACGATAATACATAGCCGCCATATTAGCCTTTCAGCGTAATATTCTCCCGCTGAATACCTTAGAGACGTACCCAGGGTATACCTTGATGCGCTGATCATAGGTTCGAGTCCTGCGTGCCCGAAATTAGTATCTATGGGCCACCAGAGAGCTCTCTGGGGCCACTGCTGGCCCGCTCCGTACCTGTCTGCCGTATTCGTGGCCGCGGCGGTCTATGTTATAGTGGATGAGAACTGCGCGTTCGCTCTTTATGTCAGACAAGACACACTGGGGGACTAACACCTCACTCTTGACACACGTGACACTTGTGTGCAAGGATAGTATAACTTTATAATATCCTTGCTTGTGTGTGTACGTGCGTGTGTACGTCAGACATTTGATATCAGTTCAGTTGTTGATACCACCACCACCGACCGCATCATTATAGGGGCCAAACTTGTATGATGAACTATACCGGAGAGCTTCCCCTGGGGAAGCTCTCTGACTATACGTTTTGATTCAAGAAGTCGACCGATATATATATTTAATATATTAGGTTTGCCCTAATATAAATTTATTACAAGTATAGGTATTGTATGTTAAATATGATATATATGGAGTCAATGATGCAATAAACACATCACATTTCAAACAGACAAGCATGAAATGGCTCTATAATACACAATATACATAACATATAGTGATACAACTTGTAATTTATTGTTTGTTGATGTCTTGTCGCTTCAAATTTCACTCCCTGATACCCCGGTCTCACAGGGCTTAAGTCGTGTTCACGATGGGTTTGCGATGTCTTTTTTGGCTGTTCGCAACTTGGACGCAACGAGGATTAAGTAGGAATAGATCGGTGTACAATCCATTCTGCGATTTTTTAACGCAAGCAGGATTTGCTGCATGCAGCATTTCCTCCTTGCGACAAAAACATCGGATCGACCACGTAGATAGGACGCAGATTAATCTGAGATACACCGCTTACCGACCCCCTACCACTCGCAGAATAGTCTGCGTTAAATTGCCATTCGCAGAATAGTCTGCGGAAAGTCTCAGAACAGTCTGCGTTTGATCGGCGAATAAACAAAATAGTTTGAATTTTGTCCAGGTTCTTCCAGGTGTTCGCAGATCGTTCGCAGAGTGTTCGGCGACAGGACGCAGACTGTTAGCAGATAAGACGCAGACTAGAAAATTTATTTTCCCCCAATTTTTATATTTTTTCCACCGATCAGTTGCACTGTTCGCAGATTGTTCGCAGAGTGATTGCTTCCTAACGCAGAATAGTCTGCGATAGGGTAAGGTTTTGTCGAAATCTCAACTTGAACGCAGCGTTATTTATTACGAAAACCCATCGTGAACACCACTTAAACCCGGTGAGACCGGGCTATTAGAGAGTTAAGGGTGGTCCCGAGCAACCTTCCTCGCGGTCCCGTAGCAAGTGAGAAAACGGTTTAAGCATCACCCGTAGAGGCGCTACGAGGTAAAAGCAGAGAGCTTCTACCATATAGAAAGAAGCTCTCTGGTAAAAGTCCCCTAGGGTAATACTTACCGCCCCGTAACTTTTTCGAGCATCTCCCCCCTGGCCTAGATCTGACCAAGTCATGCTATTTTATTGACTTTTTGGCAAATTATAAGGGCTCGTCTCAAAGTCAAAATAGGAATATTTGAATTTACAATCAATACTAACAGCCTGATTCTGTAACGTCTGTCTCCCCTTGCTCTGCCCCTGGCCTGGGCCTGGTATGTATTAGCCTCCACCATTCAGTCTATTGAAGTGCTGAGTGCTGTGAAGTGTGGGGCAGGTGTATCCAGCTTCTTTCCTGTGAATACAGGAGTGAGGCAGGGGTGCGTCCTTGCCCCATCACTTTTCAACGCTTGTATGGACTGGGTATTGGACAAGGTTGTAGATCAAAGTGATTGTGGAGCATCCGTCGGCAACACCAAGATCACTGATCTTGTTTTTGCCGATGATGCAGTAATCTTTGCTGAGTCGCTGGAGGTCCTGGTGATGGCTCTCGAGGCGCTGCACGAGGAGGCAAAGCCTTTGGGACTTGAGGTCTCCTGGCTCAAGACCAAGGTCCAGGTATTTGGAGACTTACTAGATGAAGCATTACAGTCTGTTCATGCAGTGTGGCGAGGACATTGAGATCTTGGAAAGTTTTACATACCTTGGTAGCGCAGTCCATAATGACGGCGGGTCACGTCAAGAAGTCTTACGACGGATTGGCATAGCCCACGGTGTTATGGACTCGCTCAGCGGGAGTATTTGGCGTTGTCGGTACATGTGCAGGAGGACATAGATCCGGATCTTCAAATCGCTTGTGATCCCTGTCTTACTCTATGGTTGTGAGACATGGACACTAAATAGTGACTTGAAGAGACGAATCAATGCCTTTGGTAATAAGTGTCTTCGCAGAATCATGGGGTATCGCTGGGATGATTACGTGTCAAATCAGCGATTGCACCGTGAGACTGAATCGAGGCCTATTACCTGCATAGTCCGTCAGCGCCAACTTCGGCTATATGGGCATGTGGCACGCTACCCTGAAACCGATCCTTCCCATCGGGTTGTATCTGTAAGAGACAATCCGGCGTGGAGGAGGCCAAGGGGGCGCTCACAAGGCTCGTGGTTGGGGCAAGTTGACGTTTCTTGTCGAGAGCTGCTTGGTATGGGAAAGGAGCCTGCATGGGAACTCGCGCGTGGTGACCCCCGGGAGTGGCGTCGTAGGGTGGGCGAGGCGACGCGCCCCCCGGCGTATGCCCCCAATGATTGATTGATTGATTCAGTCTATTGCACCAAGGCAATTAGTTGTGCAACTACAAGGCAATAGGCAATACACTTATTAACTTAATACAGTGATAAAAATGGATAATTAATTGATCATTTGATGTTTGCAGATGTAAACGATGGGTCATAAACTGTCGCCGGGATGACCTGATGAAAAAGGATGACATTTATCTGTACACCAACTGCACGATGGGTCAAATCCATTTCATTGACACACAGTCTATGAACGGACAAACTAAGGAGAAGCTCATCTGGAACGCTATTCCAACCCTATTTTCGTCCGTGCCAAACCCACCTCAGCCACTACAGTCCTCTCGCAAACCACCAGTTGACCGAGCACCTCCTGTTGACCCGCGCGACTCTGAACCTTCTGAGACGGTAGCGTATGCATTTTTCATATGTTCATGATTACTATATCTGTATTACACTTTATTGTATTACTACTATTGCTGTTACAACATATGCAAGATCTATTTTGATTTTAAAATATATTTGATCACTGAAAGATATATATGCTTTGTATATATATATATATATATATATATAATATATATATATATATATATATATATATATATATATATATATATATATTATATATATATATATGTGTATAATTTTGTATATGTATACAGCTTTGATGTCATAATCATTGAACAGGCATAATTTAAAAAAATCTGGTAATTAATAATAATAAAAAAGGAGGAATTAATACCAGCATAATTCATAGGAAGAACAATATACTTCCTGTTTATAATTAAATATATTGTTTTTTTTAGCATGTGATATCGCCCGACGACCACACCTACTGTTTGCATGTTGCACCCCTGGTAATACCACCTGCACGATGTGACTTCGATGGTCGATGCATGGCACATGTACGAAAATATTTTCACCTTTAGTTATTAATACTAAAGACAATGGCGGATCCAGATGAGGCTCATGGCAAAGTTTTGTTTAGCCCTTCCCCCTCATGGAGAAGAGAAGGTTACAAATCCGACAATTAAAGTCGCATGAAACTGTATTCAAATTTTTTCTCAGATGCATATTCGCTAAAACACAAATATTTCCTGAATAATTGTCTCTTGAAAGGATTCTAATAAATTATGCTCAGCTTCATTGGACATTGAATGATAAATCCCCTATCATTCTCTATTTTAAACTTTTAACATGTTAGATCTATACTTTTTTTAACGGAGTGCGACAAAAAAACCAAACTTATCCTGACGAAGTTAGGCCCATTGAAAAAAATTAGAAATATTGTGATCCGTCCCTCCCTTCATCCAGTGCTGGATCCGCCCTGCCCAAGAATGGACATTTATATGTTATTTATATGTATGTATATACACTATTTACTTGAATCAATAATTATAGACAGAATAACATTATATACCTCCCTACAATGATTACAAATTATAATTGTCATGTTTTTTTTCTCATTCAGACAATCGTTGAACTGCAGCAACAGATAGCGATTAAGAATAGACCATCCACCCCAAAAGCTTTGACGATAGATGATATATTCGAGGCCACTGTTTCGCATGGGATGAAGCCGGCCGCGGCTGATTTCTTCCATGGTCAACTTAGAAATTGCAACCGCAAGGATCTAGGTTAGTAGAATTTTTAGGTTACCTTGCCACAGAAGTATATTTTATAGACCTGTGTAAGTAGTTACTTTTTAATTGGAGGGACCTTGAAGTTTGGATGGAAGCTTCAACTTTTAAAAATGAAGGTCCCAAGGAAATTTCAATGTAATTTCTAACACTGCCTATGAGCCATCCTGTCATGAGCTTTGAGCCAAAATATGTCCTGAACCAAAGTTGTACCGGTAGTTGTTTGAAGGCTTATAAAATGGTTCTGTTTGTATAAAGCATGTTTAACTTGACAGGTCACAGATGGTCTTTACACGATAAATGTGTAGCACTTGGAATCTTCTTTCGAAGTCGACAGGCCTACAAAACCCTGTGCAAGTTGTTTGTAATGCCATCACCAAGCACGCTTCATCGGTAAGTTTGATGGTAAAGCCAATTACATGCAAAGAGTTTGAAACAGGCCATGCAAGTGAACCCCGTCTGACGATAAATAATGGCGGTAAAAGAGCATGTATGGTTTGCCCGCCGGTTCACGTGTTTCTGTCTGGGATATCTATAGTTAGCCTTTCTGTATAAAATGTAGGCCATGAAGATCAATCCATCAATGAATCTTGAAATCAAGCCCAAAAATTGATTATGATGACAACAAGATTATAAAAAATGGCGCACAATTGAAATTTATAATCATATTTATTATATCTGTTTCAGTCTTGTCAGAGGTGTACCTATAACGCCAGGAATCAGCAGTAACATTCTTCAACTGTTGAGTATCAAGGTCCGATCCTTGAATGATGTGGCCAGGCATTGCATCGTCACCTTTGATGTATTGGGCCTAAAGAAGGAACTACGATATGACCCCGGCCGAGATGAGGTCGATGGATTTGTTTTTCTTCTTGACCGCCTACCTAAAGTCGCCAACTTCATGGTCAGAGGACTATATAGTGACAAGTTGGAAGCATCCTGTTGCTTTTTACTTTAGCGAGAACGCAGCTTCAGCATACTTCCTACGCCTCCTTCTTTTCCAGGTAGTGAAATAATGTGTTATTTTGGAGGGTGAATTTAGAGCTCTGTGAAGGACAATATCTTAATTGGTCCATAAGCTGTTAACTTAATTTAAGTTGACTTACTGATTAGTTTTGATATCACATTGCACAATGTCAATACAGGCAGTGCATTATATCGATTGTTTTTAATAACATTGAATGATGAAAAAGGAAGTATAAAACAAATAACTGTTTTTGTAATCATTGATCACCAGATTCTAATCTAAACTTCCAGGTATTGGATGCCATGCTCAGTATTGGCCTGAACCCTGTCGCTGTCGTCTGTGATCAGGGATCCTCGAACCGGTCACTGTATCGAAGCCTCGGAGTAAAGGAACAAAGTCCTTTCTTTCAGGTAATATGTCTATTGATTATGTTTTGTTAAACAAATAATATTAAATTACATGGAGCTAAATGTGCAAACATTTCCACAATTCTAAAATATTTGCAAAAACTTAAATTTTGAGATCCTTTTAATGCAATGTTACTATTTGTTCTGCCTCACAAGTGTGCCACGGGCAAATGTCAATGGGACAAATACAATGGCAAGCAACAGTGCTATTCAAATTAATTTAAAGTAAATTATTTATGCTTTTTTTGGACATTTATGAGCAATTTTGACCATCTATTTTTTCAACCATTTTTAGCAGTTCGTGGGCAATCACACTATTTCCTCAGATTATTTTATAGCGACTGTGCATATTTCAGTTCCATGATAAAAGAATGTATGCACTGCACGATGTTCCACATATTCTGAAAAATGTGAGGAACAACTTGAAGAAACACGCCATGAGCTATGGCGATGGCAAGGCACGCCTACCGGTAGTACAATTGTAATGTACAGTACTTAATTAATGGCAAGGCACGCCTACCGGTAGTACAATTGTAATGTACAGTACTCTTAACTAATGGCAAGGCACGCCTACCAGTAGTACAATTGTAATGTACAGTACTTAAGTAATGGCATAGTCCTAGAAACTTGTTCATGTTGTTTGTTACACTGATTTATTAAGCATTTTGTTTAACCTACAAAAATGTGTTTATGAACCACACAGCCTAAATTGTGTGGTTTGTGGAACATGGCAAACCTTTGACTGGATGGCTGAGACACATAATTAACTTCCTTATTTAAATCCCTGTTGAAATTTCAAGTTCCAGAGTTCATCGATCGTAATTGTCTAGTTTGAGACGTCTTTCTACACGTCACGCGTAGTCTTACTGCGAGTTACTTTTCGAGTAACTAGAGGATTAGATACAGATTATGCTTTACCAAACACTAATTTTGATACACAGGACACACCTGTAGTTAATGATGACACACACACTGCTACCAATGATTACCGTCACAAATTGCGATCACACACGCAAAAACAGTAGTGTCATACCATTCCATACCATTCCATATCATTACATTTTCTATCAGTTCACCTGATTATTTTACAATTACCATGTATTCTGAATTTTATTGTGTGCTGTTCTATTTCTAGAAAATGTCTACACAACACACCAAGCCAATGTTATTTACACTCTTGAAAATACTTTACATTGATGTTCTACGATTTTTTGGTTTAGCTATATATATATATATATACATATTATTCTGACCAACTATAGAAATGAATATAATTGCATTTTACCTTGTAACTCTAGCACGATAGAAACACTAATGTATGACAGATAACTCTTCACATTAGAATACTATTATATTAAAGTTAAAGTTGCACCACAGTGCATGGCATTATAGCATTATTGACTTACACTCCACATTCGTCCACAATTCAAGGAATTATTTCTCACGTATTGTTGCATGATCACATTATTGACTTACTTTCCTCAATGAAAGGAATTATTACGCACTTATCATTGCATGACATTATTTACTTACATTCCTCATTTAAAGGATTTTTTTACGCACTTAATGTTGACATACATTAATTACTTGCATGACATTGTTATGTATTAACATACATACTAATTCACTTATAGTTACAATACATTATTGACTTGCATGAAATACTAACACACCTATTTGTTGCATAAACTACCTATTTTTCCTTGAATTAATTCCTTACGTATTAACTGCATGATAACATAACTGCATGCATAACTTATTATACTTGAATTACATTCACTACGGGAATTATTTACTTACGTTCTTCCTGTTGTACCACGATCACTATTTGAATGATAGGATTGTGTACTTACTAACATACTAATCTAGGTATTATATGCATGACAAGCAGTTACTCTATAACTCTTTACACATCTGCATGATGTACGTGACGTACGATCACACATATCTTTGAACTACATTCTGCTCACATGTATTGCCTATGTACAACTAACTAACCATTTATCCTTACTTACTAACAATTTCAAACTCGCAGAGAAGTTACGAATGACTACTTGTCTTAATACAGACCTTAGAAAATATTGATTGATCACAGATAACCTTATCTCTCTTAACATTGTTCGCCAATGTCGAATAATAATTCAGTCAGTTTCTCTAACCAGTCAGTTTTTACACTCGCTGATGTCAATTTATTTTCTACAATAACTTTGCATTATTTTCATTTATGAATGATGTTTGGCAAACTTAGAATTGCCCTCACACAATGCAACCACATTAATGTGTATCCAGCGATGTCACTACCTATGTTAATTATCCATTTTTTACTATTACTTATTTACATATTACTAGGTTACTTACACCACAGTTACCCACACTGATACACCCACACAGATTGTATCAGGCGAGGTCTTGTCTATTTTTCCTTATATTTCTACAGTCCCTTACATTCTTTTACTGTCACAGTACTATTACTAGTAGGTACATAAATTGTTATACTATGCGCATAGCAGCAGCTCTACAGTCAGACGAGCCTTCGTCATTACTTGACTCATTCAGGGTTTTTAACGATTACTTGACAATTTACGATTACGATTTCATTACTTGAAATGTTATGTTCTCAATTTTTCCATGTAATTTTCACAGCTACTTTCGCTGACAGTTGAGTTTGCTAGCTACCATCTCCAGTACACGTACACTTGAAACACTTAACACTTGAAATTATTGCCAGTGATTTTTATACATTGTGGATTTCCCCACGCTAGTACTGACACATTTGTATAATTTTTCTCGGCCATGTAATTTTCTTTGATGTTGAACATCACGTAATCCATTGTTTTCCATATTTTTCTGTGTATTTAGCTCAAGAGTTTACTCACTTTTAGCGATAGGAATTATGCTTTGGGAAGTTTAGAGTTTAGAGTTTATATATATTTAGCCTTTAGTTATAATAAATAGGTGTACCATTTGTTATTCCCTAGCTATTTCTTATGTGCCTAATTTGAGGACAAATTATATAGCGGCCCGAGCAATGTCAGTCAGTTATCACTCCTAACATATATATTAACTTGCATAACTATTACTAGTGAATTACACCTAATTATCAAACAAGGGTCACACGAATTATAACTTCCATACAGGATATGTTATTAACATCAAAAGAATCAGTGTATTTTTATAAACATTATAAACATATAATTATATATCTATGTAATGCATATATAATTATACGTTTATCTTTCCTCCTCTGTTTCACCGTGAGACACTTTTGTCGGTCGGTGGGGAAGCAAATTCGGTCGTAATTCTCTCCGTTGTCCTTCTCACCTACTCTCACTATCCTTCCGTGGTTCGGACGAGGCCACATAAATTCCAATGACCCCTTCGCTCTACGAAGGTATCCTGTCCCCCCTTTTATGCTGCTACAAAACTTTTTACTCCTACAATCCACTCCGTTCCACTTCCCCCCCCCCTCCCCCTCCTCTATCTCACTGCTACTATCCTACCGTGGTTCGGACGAGGCCACATTAAATCCAATGACCCCTCTGCTATACGGAGGTAATCTTACCCTTTTTTACGCTGCTGCAAAACTTTATACTCCTACAATCCACTCCGTTCCGCTCGCCTTCCCCTCTCTATCAGTGGTTCGGATCCCACGAAAAACTGTAGGTCCCTCCGCTCTACGGAGTCCTTCTTCCCCTGTCCAATCTCTGAAAAAAAAAAAAAAAAAAAAAAAAACACTTTTAATCTCAGACTTCTTTCACTAAATTTTTCACAATTTCCTTCCTCCTGTTTGTATATGTTGGAACGCGAGAGATGTAGTGGAGAAATGACGCCAGCCGTCCGTGCGGGGTGCCGTGGCGTTTGGGGGTGTGCGCGCGTACATGGCAGTGACAGAAAAAGCAAAACAAACCCAAAACAAGACAAGAAACAAACAACAACAACAACAACAAAAACAAGATAAGAAGAAGGAAGAGAAGAAGAAAGAAGAACGAAGAGAAGAAGAAAACAAGTCAAATCTGAAGAAAGAAAAAAAAGAACCAAAACCAAAACTGAAGAACTGGTGGGCGGCGGGGGTGGGCGCAGAGTTGTCCTGGGTGTGTCCGGAGCACCATCTTCCGAGGCCCATGTCCTGCCAAGCCGCCCCAGAGTGGTTTCTGTTTGCTCGTGCGAGATGGGAAAGCGTGTCGTTAGGTCGAGATCGACTCACAACAAAAACATACAAACACATACAGCACCTGGGTCAAGCCCCGGAGACTTTTTCTCTTACTAGCCTCCTTTCTCTCACCCATCTATTCTTCTCCCTGTCCCCACTTCCCCATCTCCTGCTTTCTCTTTTTATATTCTGATTCTGACCGTGAGACCCATGAACACCTTGCACTCTCAAAGTATGTCACAGGACAAATGCCTAGTTGTCAGCATAAAGTATAGGATCAACAAGAAGTGATAAGAAGCCAGAATCACGAGGAGAAGAGACAGAAGCCCTCGGACATCGACACTACCAACACTCGAACCTCTCACTCGCTCCGTCCGGCACTCCCTGGCTGTGCTCAAGACATTCATTGTACTTGGTTGTAATCTCTACGCTCCTTACTGGACTCTAAATAAATGTGTACAAAGCTGGAAGTACCATTTTAACTCATACCAGATAAGTCACTACAATTACCAGACTTATAGTTGTGAATACAAGTGGATCAGTTGTGAGAGGTACAATTTTTAGTTATACGCCAAAACATGTAAACTACATGTATAAAGCAATACATATTTAAATATTTTTTTGACCAAGCAATGTATGATACGATTTAAGAAAAAAACCACTTGATAATTTATGACAAATATATTGTACTGTAACTGCATTTTCTGACATGTAAATGGTCACTTCTGAAGTGTGTCCAGGCTTTACACCTACATGTTATGTCATTATGTACGTTATATTTTGTTGAACATGTATTCACACATTGAAAGTTAAATACCTGGCTGCATTCAACTTTAGGTTGCCTCGTGGAAGGATGTAGAGACGTTTTTCAACTATGATGTGCAACTTCCAGTCAGATTGGCTCCAAAAGTAACGAGTAAACACATCTACCTCCCACCATTTTCACCAATGCGGGTAAGGATCTATTAATATAGTGATCTATTTGAAAAATTGAGATCATTACAAAGGCTAGCAGGGTATATTATAATTATACATGGAACATTTTTTATCATCAATCAGTCTGTTTTTTTTCATTAATCAGCCTGTCTGTTACAATTATGATAAAAAATATTGAACATTGTCCTTAAATTCACCTGTTTTGAAAAAGGTAGCTCATTTGTCATGTGGTTATTAAATGTACATACATCAGTACATATATACTTCAGGTGTACTTGGCAGCTCGAGTTTGTTCCCACTCCGTGTACGCTGGGATACACACCCTTGTCGCTCTGGGGAAGATGTCCCAATCTGCCACATCAGCGGCCAACTTCCTCAAACAGGTCAACGATGTCTTTGACTTCCTGAACGTGCGAAGTGTCAAGGGAGAGAAAACGAACAAGCCAATAACATCCGGGAGTCAAGGCCTCGAGAAAATCGACATGTTCCGAAAGCAGGTACGGCTCTGGTCCACTTCCAATACAAAGCAGCGTCTACCTTGCTTTGAAGCACTTCTGATGTCTTTGAGTGGGATCGAGATGATGGTGAAGGACCTCATCCAAAACGGACCGTTCAAGTTCCTTCTCACTGGCCGCATCAATCAAGACTGCTTGGAAAATGTCTTCTCCCAGATGCGATGTAAAGGAGGTCACAGATTCAATCCATCTGCAAGAGAGTTTGCTTTCGCATATAGGTCTCTAACGGCTCCAATGTTGATGACTGCAGTCCCATCTGCAAACTGTGTAGATGACCAAGATGATCTGTTGGTATCACTGAGTGACCTCAGCCAGAGTACATTGCGTGCGCTGAAGAAAACTCCCGAAGAAGACAAGCCTGACCAGCGACCAACCAAGAAGTCTCAAGTGTCTCAGTCTGATGGCCTCCTAGAGGCACATGCGCTGAAGAGAAATGCCGACAGCAACACGCCCGACCAACCCCCAGCCAAGAAATCGAGAGTCTCCCAGTCTGATGCCCTCCTACTTGTTTGTCATGGATGACTTAGTCTTAGACGACTTCCAGTTGTCTGTAACAGTAAGTAATGTTGTAGCATACGTTGCAGGATATATCGTCAGGAAGATCAAACTACAAGAAAAATGTGCAGAATGTCTCGCAAAGCTCACCGACAAAAGCATGGTTGTTCCAGAAACAAACTTGCTGTGCCACTTCAAGGCATACAAGCATAAAGAAGACACAGCATACGGATCGTTGAATGCACCATCACCAAGTTTTCTGAGCTTCCTGCAACGCGTGGAAAAGGTGTTCCAACGGAAGATTGGGAACGTTCTGATATCGAAGGCAGTGCTGTCAACGCTGTTGAATGCTGTACATGACACGGTTCCATCGAGGTTATTACAGCTATGTAGGAAACATCGGAGGGGAGATTTTGTCAATCCTATCGTGAAACTGTAGGTCAGGTGTAGACTACATTATTATTTCAAGTTTGAAAGTAGGAAACTCCAACAACCCAAAACCAAGAAAAACAAGAAGGCTCAGATTCTCAAGCATGAGTGAGGTGTCCATACTCTGCACCGTCGAGTGGCCTAAGAACACCCACATGCCCTGCCCTCGTTATAGTACTACCTTATACTCTACCTTCGACTGCGAGTGCATCGGAGGACACAGGGGGGCGGCATGAGCCTCTAATCACAGGCGTCACTATAAGAATCCTGCCTCCGCCACCAACGGGCGAGGACCAACCATCAGAACCCTCAAGTGAACCTCCAGAGCCTACCATCTGAGCCCTGGGTCACCACTGCCTACAGGCGCTATAGGCACAAATGTAAAAAAAAAAAAAAAAAAAAAAAAATATGTTTTGTAGTTAAAGTGTTGAATATTTTTTAGTAGCTGTGTCTTGTACCACTTGTACCAACTGTACAATAACGAAAAAGCACGTAATTGATATTATTTCGGTATGAATACTTTTTTAGACGGGTTAAACAATATATATTTTGGTATGGCCTTTGAAAAAAAGCTAAGCGAAATACATTAAAATGGCATGTATTTGTATGATGTTTGCCATGTATGATGTTTGACAAATTTTTCTCTCAACTCAATTGGAACATTGCACTTTTTGATCTTGTTATTGTGCAAGATGTGTGAAATAAACTATAGTGAATATATTAAATGTCAAAAAATTCTATTTTGTGAATTTGAAATTCATCAATAAAACATGGCGTGTAGTTAAAGTTTGTGATCAATAGAATTACCTGTACAGAAAGAATATAACTGTATCAAAAGTATGGGTGGGGGGTGATGGGTGATGGGTGGGGGTGATGAGTAATGGAAGGGGTGTGATGGGTGGGGGGTGATGAGTGGGGGGTGATGGGTGGGGGATGATGGGTAATGGGTAAATCAAGCCAACGCAGTGTGTTGTGTCACGTATCCGCAAAATATGGGAATAAAATAAAAAAATAAAAAATCTCGAGAACGTGACATATTAGGACTAAACAGACTGTGCCATTGCGTAGATCTCGTCGAACTGGACAAAAATTATTTCGGCATTTTTCTGTTTAGATCAATAGTTTAGTCAGAAAATGCCCAAACCCAAATGAGGCCAAAAATTTGAGGAATTTTGCAGCCAGCATGTGTGAATTTTTTATTTACATATATAAGTAGAAATGATCTCAGTAATATATGTGTATAATGACGATGTAAATACTTGTTATTTAATGTAATTTTCCCAGTGATGAATATTAGTGGAGATGGAGTAATGTTTGTATGCATTTATAGGGCGTAAATAAGCTTATAGAGGGAATAAATTACTTTTAGAATCAAATATTGGCAAACAAAGACCAGATTCGTGATCGCCATCAGTAGAAGCCCCTATAAACCGAGTTTCATCCAAATTGGGATATATTTATTTTCGCCCAAAATCTCGGGCCCAGGTTTTTTTTTTTTAAATCACATTTTCATTAATATCACAGTAACCATAAACGTAAGGACAAAATGGTATAAAACATAAAAGATGCAGCTCTTGAAGGCCGATCCAGTGGTATACGCGAAAGTAAAAGTCATGCATAAATAAAGCCACAAATCAATGTTTTCTAAAAACTAAAAAAAACGAAATATCTCGAGAACGTGACATGTTAGGACTAAACGGACTGTGCTATTGCGTAGATCTCGTCGAACACGTCCTCGTTACCATGGCAATGGCGGCCATAGCTGTGACGTCACCAATATTTACATCTTTAAGCCCCGCCTCCCCCACTGAGCCAATCACGGCTTGTTTACATCCATCGCCCACCCGTTGCCCGCACGCAAGGCTATGGCGGGCCCGTCGCCATGGCAACGGTCAATCCCGCGATGGCGGCGCCATGCCAGCTTGCCTCAGACCAGTGTTTCTTAACCTGGGGTGCTAGCACCCCCTGGGGGTGCTGAAATCAATTTTAGGGGGTGCTGGGAAATGCTGCATATATGGCGGTACAATGCTAATGAGTTCCTCGCAATGTATACATACGTATTTAAGGGATACTTTTTGACAAAAGTACTATTTTAGTTGATAAACTTCAACCTCATTATACTGACTTACAGTGGGAGTGTACTTGCACTCGAGTGCTGATGTCTGACGTAAGGCGATGAGACCGCGCCGCTGCAGGCAGTAGTTGCGTTACTACGCACTACAGCTCAAGCCTACGCATCGTTGTGTTTTGCCTTAACTTCAAGTTCCAGTAATACTGGTAACACCATTGGAAGGCATAATCTTCCTCATTCGCTCTAACTCACTCACATAATCTCTCTCTCTCTCTCTCTCTCTCTCTCTCTCTCTCTCTCTCTCTCTCTCTCTCTCTCTCTCTCTCTCTCTCTCTCTCTCTTCAATGTGTCGCAGCATTTGTTTTATAGATGAATGTATTGATGACACTTGTTCAAACCTGCAGCAATGTAATGGGCCTGGAAAATGTTTGAGCCCTACCTAAACATTATAACTTTCAGCAGTTTTTATTAAAAATATAATTGGCTGACTATGAATTGTACACATATTATCATCACTTCTACCCGCGAAGGTGGAATAATAATAAGTGTTCGTCTGTGTCTGTTTGTTTATTTCTCTGTTAACATCACTCATAAAGTAGTTGATCCAATTTTATGAAGTTTTTTTGGGGGGGAACGCTACCTATGGTCAAAACACTAATCAATTAAATTTTGAAGGTCAAATGTCAAATTTTTATTGGGGCTTTTTTGCTAACAGCTTCTTTGTTTTGTCCATAGGCTTGTGTAATTTTGCAATGCCAAAGACACGCAAATGAAGTGACGAGTATGTCACGTATGGCTTCACTGCACTCCTGCATGGATGATCGTGGATGACCAGACCGGGCACAATGTATGACCTGCCATTTCATTATTTGCAACTCAAATTTGAAGCCTGCTAGACTCTGAGAACACCAGGTGAAGCATCCAGCTGCAGAACATGAACAGACTATCGAGGCCCTGCAAGCTAAGAGAGCTAGATATGACCAGAAAGGCACACTGCCCCGACTTGGATTCAAGCCAGTGCAGAAACCCCTTCTGCAAGCTTCTTATGAGGGAGCATACCAGAGCATTAGGGAGAAGCTAAGCATTCGGCTCCGGAAAACCTGGTTAAACCTGGCCATGCACCATTCGGATGGTAGAACTGGTTATGGGAACAGAGGCAGCCAAGAAGATGAAAGAAGTGCCTCTGTCCAATGATGTAATTGCATGGAGAGTTGCAGATATGAGCTGCGACATACCAGACTGGATCAGATTGTTCAGGAGATTAAGGACAGTCTCATCCGCATCAGTCTGCAGTTGGATGAATCAAGTGATGTTTCCAAAATGAGTCAACTGATTTTTTATATCCGGTACATCAAGGATGGTGAAATTTAGATGAATTCCTCTTCCGCGAGGCATTGCAAACGACGATGAAGGCAGCGGATGTATTCTGACCTCTTGGACGAGTTCTTTGAGAAGCATCAGCTCAAGTGGGAGAAGTATAGGGTCGGTCTGCACAGATGGTGCCCCAGCCATAATAGGGAATAGGTCAGGCTTTACTGGTTTGGTAGTTAATATTAATATTAATCACATGGAGGGTACCAGTTATCATCATGAAGCAGTGTGTTCTCCATCGCCATGCTTTGGCTGCCAAGACGTTGCCGCCTCACCTCAAAGAAGTTATGTCTGTCTGTGTTTAAGTTATGAATTTCATCCGGGGTCGTCCTTTAAACAAGATTGTTCAATTTACTTTGTGAGGAGATGGGAAGTGAACATCAAGTCCTTCTCTTCCACACATAAGTGCGGTGGCTCTCACGTGGGAAAATCCTGACCCGTATTGCAGAGCTCAAGGATGAGATTGCAATATTCCTCCGAGAGTATCACAAGCTGAAAATTTCCAGAAAGAAATGTTCATCCTCTCTCTCTCCTATTTGGCATACATTTTCAGCCATTTAAATAAACTCAACTTGTCCATGCAAGGCATGTTTGCTAAGAATAATTTTTTGCAGAGAAGGTAGAAGCCTTTAAGAAGAAGGTCTCACTCTGGAATCGTCGAAACTAAGGAGGGAATATGGGAAGCTCTCCTATTCTGGACGAAAAATTGAGGAATAAGACAGTTAGTCCCATGCTTGTAGAAAATATTGTTGCTCACTTCTCGCACCTTGAGAACACCATAACAAAGTACTTTCCCAAGGATCATACATTTCCAGAATGGATTCCGCAGCCCTTCCTGGCAGACAGGAGTGATGCTGACTACCTGAAGGAGGAGCTTACTGATCTGCAGGTGAACCAGGGTTGTCAAGCAAAATTCCGTACATTATCATTGTCTGTGTTTTGGTGTGATCAGTTGGTAGCGTACCCTGGACTTGGCGAGGGCAGCGCTGTAGATGATCATTCCATTTCCAACTACCTATCAGTGTGAAAAGGCATTCTCCACCATGCTCCAGATCAAAACAATTGCCCGGAACCGCCTTCAAGGTGGGCTGCTCCACGATATGAGGGTGGCTCTGACCAACACGAAGCCTCAATTTTAGAAACTGGTCGCACATAAGCAGCAACAAAAATCACATTGATGAGTGTATGTTCAATTACCCTGCTGTTTATGCTTGAATGAGTTTGTCCATGCTCTTTACTCTTTTTTCGTCTTTTCTTATTGCTTTTGTCTATAGTATTGGCATCATTGATGTTAAATTTTTGGAGAATTAACAAAATAAATGATCAAGCAGTATTTCACTTCACTTTACTTTATCCCTGTAGTAGTGTAGCAACTGTTGTCTCTGTCACCAGATGTTAGCCAGAGTTAGGGGGTGCTGGACTTCCTAGACCTGACTACAGGGGGTGCTGGACTTCCTAGACCTGACTACAGGGGGTGCTGGACTTCCTAGACCTGACTACAGGGGTGCTGGACTTCCTAGACCTGACTACAGGGGGTGCTGGACTTCCTAGACCTGACTACAGGGGGTGCTGGACTTCCTAGACCTGACTACAGGGGTGCTGGACTTCCTAGACCTGACTACAGGGGGTGCTGGACTTCCTAGACCTGACTACATGGGGTGCTGGACTTCCTAGACCTGACTACAGGGGGTGCTGGACTTCCTAGACCTGACTACAGGGGGGCTGGACTTCCTAGACCTGACTACAGGGGGTGCTGGACTTCCTAGACCTGACTACAGGGGTGCTGGCCTTCCTAGACCTGACTACAGGGGGTGCTGGACTTCCTAGACCTGACTACAGGGGGTGCTGGACTTCCTAGACCTGACTACAGGGGGTGCTGGCCTTCCTAGACCTAACTACAGGGGGTACTGGACTTCCTAGACCTGACTACAGGGGGTGCTGGACTTCCAGACCTGACTACAGGGGTGCTGACTTCCTAGACCTACTACAGGGGGTGCTGGACTTCCTAGACCTGACTACAGGGGGTGCTGGACTTCCGAGACCTGACTACAGGGGGTAGCTGGACTTCCTAGACCTGACTACAGGGGGTGCTGGACTTCCTAGACCTGACTACAGGGGGTGCTGGACTTCCTAGACCTGACTACAGGGGGTGCTGGACTTCCTAGTCCTGACTACAGGGGGTGCTGGACCTTCCTAGACCTGACTACAGGGGGTGCTAGGACTTCCTGACCTGAATACAGGGGGTGCTGGACTTCCTAGACCTGACTACAGGGGGTGCTGGACTTCCTAGACCTGACTACAGGGGGTGCTGACTTCCTAGACCTGACTACAGGGGGTGCTGGACTTCTAGACCTGACTACAGGGGGTGCTGGACTTCCTAGACCTGACTACAGGGGGTGCTAGGGCTTCCTAGACCTGACTACAGGGGGTGCTGGACTTCCTAGACCTGACTACAGGGGGTGCTAGACTTCCTAGACCTGACTACAGGGGTGCTGGACTTCCTAGACCTGACTAAGGGGGTGCTGGACTTCCTAGTACCTGACTACAGGGGGTGCTGGACCTTCCTAGACCTGACTACAGGGGTGCTGGACTTCCTAGACCTGACTACAGGGGGTGCTGGACTTCCTAGACCTGACTACAGGGGGTGCTGGACTTCCTAGACCTAACTACAGGGGGTGCTGGACTTCCTAGACCTGACTACAGGGGGTGCTGGCTTCCAGACCTGACTACAGGGGGTGCTGGACTTCCTAGACCTGACTACAGGGGGTGCTGGACTTCCTGACCTGACTACAGGGGGTGCTGGACTTCCTAGACCTGATACAGGGGGTGCTGGACTGCCTAGACCTGACTACAGGGGGTGCTGGACTTCCTAGACCTGACTACAGGGGTGCTGGACTTCCTAGACCTGACTACAGGGGGTGACTGACTTCTGCGAAAGGTGTGAAAACCTGTCTACAGGTGTGCTGTCTAACCTGTAGGGGGTCATCCACACAGTCTGAACATTCCTAGATATACAAGGTGATACTTCCTAGACCTGATACAGGTGTGGATTAGATGATACATGGGATCCTAGATATACATGCTGGATCCCGATACTACAGGTGTGATCCTAGACTGACTACAGGTGATGATTATAGACTGATAACAAGGGTTGATGCATTCTAGACTATATATACATGTATTTAGATATAATGTGGATTAGACTATACATTGATATATAGACTGATAATTGGACTTCCTGTGAAATACAGGGGTGTGGATTTTCCTTGGACCCTGATGGGGGTGCTGGAAGGACCTGGGTAAGGGGGTGCGGAGGCTAACCCTGCTACCTAGTGGGGTGGTCAGGGGGGGTGGGAGGGGCTTGTCTAGATGACTACAGGGGTGTGGCCATTAACTGAAATTCAGGTGTCTGACTTCCTAGACCTGATCGGGTCTGGACATTCCCCTGCTAAGATTTGGATGACACTATCACATGAACTTTACATGGGGAAATATACCTAGACCTGACAATTTTCCAGACCTGATACAGTGCTGGCTAGATGAACAGCAGGGGTGATGGATTCTAGTGTTGGCGGGGCTGGACTCTAGACGAAAGGGGTGCAGGGGGATTTAGACCTGACTACAGGGGAGGGGGTGAAAAGGGGGGGGATTCCAGGTCAGGGGTGAGACTTGGTAGGGGGCTGGAACTAGACGACTAAGGGGGGTGCTTCAGGCGAAGGGGGTGGCAGATCCAGGTGACACAGGGTGGGCTGCTCCTAGAGCTACAGGGGGGGAGAGAGGGGGAGAAGAGCGTAAGGGGGCGGTCCAGAGACAGGGGGGGGAAGACCGAAAGGGGGGGAGATAAGGGGTTGGTAGAGGGGGGTCTGGCTCCGCTGACAAGGGGTGGACTAGACGGAACAGGGGGGTGTGGGCTTCAGGCCGGGGGGGGGAGACAGGGGGGAAACTGAGCTGGGGGTGCTGGAAACAATACCCAATGACACACTAACTGCCACGACCTGGACTTACAGGGTGGTTGGACTTTAACCCACATACACTGCTGATTAATAAAACGACAAGGATGGGTGAGGCTTCCACCACCCATGCCTCCTGAACCTGACACGGGAAGTGGATACCATAGAACATGAATACAGTGCTGGACTTCGTGAGGAAAGGTGGCTGGACTTCTAGACTGACTACAGGGGGTGCTGGACTTCCTAGACCTGACTACAGGGGGTGCTGGACTTCCTAGACCTGACTACAGGGGGTGCTGGACTTCCTAGACCTGACTACAGGGGGTGCTGGACTTCCTAGACCTGACTACAGGGGGTACTGAGTTCGGAAAAGGTTAAGAAACGCTGTTCTAGATGATGCCTTTCTCAACAGCTGTATTGGTCATCACACAGTATGTAACATATATATATATATATATATATATATATATATATATATAATATATATATAAACGCATGTGAATTACTCGTGGTTGTATTTTCCTTGTCGCCGCCTGAGGGATGAGGCTGTGAGGAGCGGGAGTGAAGGAGGGAGTGAGGGTACCCGTGCTACCTAGTGGGGGGTAGGGGGGTGGGAGGGGCTTGTCTGAGAATGCTTCAAGGTTACCAATTAACAAGAAATTCATGTTCTTTAGTTCATGCATATGACCTCTGATGTCTGGCACATTCCCCTTTTATTTGGCATTAATTAAATCAATCAATCTTTATTTCATGGGAGATATAGCCTACACATGACAATTTCACCTGATGCATCGCCTGCTGAGATAACAGCAGTGTGTATGTGTTTGTGTGTTGGCGGGGAGGAGGCTAGAGGGGGAAAGGGGGGAGGGGGGTCAGGCGGGGAGGGGGAGAGAGGGGGAAAGGGGTGAGGGGGGTCAGGCGGGGAGGGGAGAGAGGGGAAAGGGGTGAGGGGGGTCAGGCGGGGAGGGGGAGAGAGGGGGAAAGGGGTGAGGGGGGTCAGGCGGGGAGGGGGAGAGAGAGGGGAAAAGGGGTGAGGGGGGTCAGGCGGGGAGGGGGAGAGAGGGGGAAAGGGGGGAGGGGGGGTCAGGCGGGGAGGGGGAGAGAGGGGGAAAGGGGTGAGGGGGGTCAGGCGGGGAGGGGGAGAGAGGGGGAAAGGGGTGAGGGGGGTCAGGCGGGGAGGGGGAGAGAGGGGGAAAGGGGTGAGGGGGGGGTCAGGCGGGGAGGGGGAGAGAGGGGGAAAGGGGGGAGGGGGGGTCAGGCGGGGAGGGGGAGAGAGGGGGAAAGGGGTGAGGGGGGGTCAGGCGGGGAAAACAAATACAAAGGAAACACAAACAGCAACAGACCGATAGGTCCTTACAAGACTGTTTGCTTTAACTACACTACACTAACTAGATAATAAGAGAGAAAGGATAGGAAGTAGAAGGCTCCTCCCCACCCACCCATCCCTCCAGTCGAAGCTGGCCGGAAAAGAAGTGATACCATGCAATATAGAAAAACTGCATGGAATTTGTGAGGAAAGTTGAAAGCTGTAATCTATGGCTAACTACTACTAGTTTGTGGGGGTAGGTTTAGTGCTTGATAGATAGGTCATGTTATGTGTGTTTTGTAATGGTGTGAACACAGTGTGGAGGTTCAAGGGGTGGTGCAGCAGCCTTGCCTGGCGCTTTCTTGGGAGGCAGCAGTCATTCAGGCCCCAGCTCCGTTCAATCCACTGCGGATTGTGTACTTTCCATGTAGGACGCCGTACACTTCAATGCCTCCTGCAGCAGTGACCCCTGGTACCTTAAATCCCGATGGTGGTCACTAACTGTCAGGACCCTAACTGAGCCACAGCCCGTCACAGGTCGAGAGTAGTAGTGGTAACCGTTAACTCGGGGCTATCTGTGTGTGTTATGAGGTCTAATGTAGTGTTGGTGTAGGCTCAGTGTGGAAGTTCAGGGGTGGTGCGGCAGCCTTGCCTGGCGCTTTCTTGGGAGGCAGCAGTCAATCAGGCCCCAGCTCCGTTTCAATCCACTGCGGTAGTGCACTTTCCAAGTAGGACGCCGTGCACTTCAATGCCCCCTGCAGCAGTGACCCCTGGTATATAAATCCCGATGGTGGTCACTAACTGACAGGGCCCTTACTGAACCACAGCCCGTCACAGGTCAAAAGTTGTAGTAGTGACCGTTTACTCGGGGCTGTCTGAGACGTGTGGGAGGGGTTGTGTAGACGCGACTCGCAATCATTTTACGCAATGAGAGTAAGTTTCAGAGGCCCGCGAGATAAATTTGTCGGGGAGGGGAGGGGGAGAGAGGGGGAAAGGCGTGAGGGGGGGTCAGGCGGGGAGGGGGGGGTCAGGCATTCTCAAGTCCGCTGCTTCAGACTTACAGTTTGAACGAGCACATGGATCATGGCGGGAGAAATGTCGATTTGAATATTTGGCTACGATAGATTTTTGCGTCGCCACGATAGCCACGATAAGCCGTTCCTTGTGACTGTGTGCCGGGTGGAAGGAAGTGTTGCAACGTGTGCGAGGCGAGAGTGTCATGTCTCGCCGTCAACACACAGGAATGGCAAGGGTTCAGCTTGTCTGTAAGGAAACCAGTCTCGAAATTAGGTTTGATTTCGAAGCATGACGTCATTTCGAGATCAAAGATGGAGTTATCTGGGAGACATCTCTGCAGTGTCGTGCTATTACCGGTGTGTGGGGTGTTGAGAGGACGCTACGGGACTACAGGCCCTCCAGGGAGCCGCCGCGCCGAATGGGGAAAGGAGGAGGTGCCTCAAAGGGGGGAGCAGCAACGTTGTGCATCAGGTGAGGGTTATAGCTTCTTATACTTCTTCTTCCTCTTCTTGTGACCTCTTCCGCTTAGGTTCGCTTGGGGAGGTCCATTTCCCCTCCACTCCTCTCCTCCTCCCCCTCTCCTCCCCCTCCCTCTCCTCTCCCCGTTAGAGTTGGCCGAAGCCACCACCCGGGAGGCGGTCACAAAAACCCCCCGGGTAACCACCGGTAGCCATTCACGTGGGTGGACAGGGGCTCGGGTTTTAAGGGAAACAGCCCATGTATTTTCGCTCCGCCGTGGGCTGCCGGGGGGTGGGTGGCCAGGCCCTGCCACTGCCCGCCCTACCGTTACGTGTAGGATGGGTGCAGGTATTTTCTACTGAAGCGATTGGTTTCTGAGGTCAATTGATCACGAGTTCACGTCGGCCACGGCCATATGGGACACAGGTTAATTAAAGGGCCCCAAACCGTCTAGGCCACGAGACAATTGGGACCCACTTCCAAATGGCCATAGTGTCAGATAGGACCCAAAGCGTGGAGAGAGAGGAAGGGGAGAGGGGGAGGAGAGAGAGAGAGAGAGGAGGGAGAGAGAGAGAAAGAGAGAGAGAGAGAGGGGAGAGGGGGAGAGAGAGAGAGAGGGAGCAAAAAGAGAGAGAGAGGAAGAGAGAGAGAGAAAGAGGAGAAGGGGAGAGAGGAAGAGAGAAGAGAGAGAGAGGAGGAGAGGAAAAGAGAGAGAGGAGAGAGAGGGGAGAAAATAACTAAAATATACAGACATATGCATGGGAAGGTAGGAGAATTTTTTTTTCCTCACACAACACACACACCACACAAACACACACACACACACACACACACACACACACACACACACCAACAATACATGTTATTGGGTATAATGATGTTGATGAGTGATGTAAAAGTTTGTGATGACGTTTGTGAGATAATTTGAAATAGTGGTGACGGTAGCAATAGTGGGGTAATAGTAGTAGTGATAATTGTAGTGTTGGTGGGTAGAATAGATGGTACTTATTGGTATTTTTTCTGTTTTTAGTGTGTTATAGTGTTATAGTATAATTTTCGNGGTCCTGCTAGGCAACCTGACTCCAGTCTTCGTGGTACAGCTTTGTGGCCCACAGAGCACTGACAATAGTCCCCGCAGCAGGAGAACACGTCCTTCTCATCGTCTTCGTCGGCGTCTGAGAGGTGGCAGTACTTCCTCTCGTCGTCGGAGTACTCAAGACCCTCGTAGGATTTGTCGACGGTGATGTAATACTCCTACATGTCGTTCTCCTCGTCGCTGGAGTCAATGTCCTGCTCCTGCATCCCAGAGGCGCTGTCATGGAAACCGTCAGGGTGGTGGCTGCGGCTTTGTTCACGCGCCTCGTGCCCCTCGCCCTTTTCTCCCTCCTTCAGGGACTCCTGCACCGTCTTATTGCCGTTGTAGATCGTCTCCACCGAGCTCACCAAACCCTCGCGGTCCTCAGCGTGTCCCGAGACAACGGTGCTAAAGAACTGCTTCCCCATCTCCTTCTCCTCTGTCCTCCTCCTCTTCTTATTGTTTTCATCTCTTTCCTTCTCGGCTTTGTCAGCTTTATAGCATTCTTCTTCAGTCCCGTCGCTTTCTTCAGATCCTTCTCCGTCACTTGAACTCTCGCTCTCACCACCCTCATCATCAGAATCTTCATCACTCGAGTCATCGTCGCTTCGTCCATCGTCGGTATTGTCCTCACTCTCTTCCTTGCTGTTTTCAAACATTTCCTTATCCTTAACCTTCTGTAAAAGGACCAGTTTGCCCAGCCCCCTCTTGAAGTAGCGGTGAATGATGCCCTGCATGGCGTAATGCACCTTACGCATCACCGCCTCCAGTGCGTTCTCCCTGCTTCCCTGCACACGGAAGTACGTGCGTCGCAGGAACGCCTGGGCAGACATTCAGAGAGAGTTAAAGGCCACAGTTGTTCGCTCAACAACATCCCTCTATTTCTACACCCCGGAGCTCGTGGGTATTCCAGTACGAGACATGACAGTGGTGGTATATGGTTGATATGGGCATCGATAGCTGATTGGCTGAGCGACTACAATAACGTCACAGACTCGCCAGCGAATCACAATTGTGTAAAAACAAACGTGCCAGCCAATCAGATTGTGTCTCAAACGTGTCAGCCAATCACAAGGCAGCAGCCGCGGCCTGCATTTCAAGGTCGTTGTACTTATTTCTATTTCTAGCTTATTCCATCATTCCTTCATCCCCTGTGTCACCTCCGTCGCTTCAACACTTGTTTCTACCGCCACATACACGCGGGTAACACACCGGTGGCTTGTACTTCCTTGTATTTTAGCTATTCATTATTCCTTCCGAGTAATAAGCCGGTCTTCTTCTTCTTCGTGTGACCTCTTTCGGTAGTATATCGCTTCGTAGCTCTCCTTCTCCTAGTGTTGGCCGAAGCCACCACCCCGGGAGGCAGGTCACAAACCCTCGGCTAACACCCGGTACCCATTCACTGCTAGGTGGACAAGGGCTCGGGTTTTAATTACGGAAAAGGGCACACCATATACCTGCTGTCTGCCGGAACCATGCGTGGTGCTGTCTGGCATCGCTACCCGGGTCGAGATGCCGCGCTCACCACTCACCACAGAACAAAATCACCACAAGTGCTTGGGTTTGTTATATGGCCTAATTTCGTTTGTATACTTGCCCTGCTGTCACCTCCGTCGCTTCAACACTTGTTTCTACTCAACATTCACGCGGGTAACACGCCGGGTGGCTGTATTTCCTTGTATTCGTTTTAAAATTATTCCTTCAAAAATAGGGTGCTCTTCTTCTTTTTCTTGTATCTTTTTCGCGTGCAAAACTGACTCCTAGTCGCTACCCCCCGGGGGTGAGAGCGCAGCTCCCAACCTTACCCCATCACCCCAAAAAACATTATCACCCAAGGGTTGGGTTTTTTTTATATGCCTAATTTCGTTTCCCCTTGCCCTTTCATTTCTTGATCGCAAACATCATATAATAAATTTTTATGATATTTTTATGTATTTTGCTTCCTCCACACCCCCCTCTAGGCAGTGCCTTGTTTGACAGTTTAAAAGTCTTTAAGTACTCATCAATCTCCACGCAGAAAAAAACAGTTTTTGGCGTCCTAGGTTGTTTAGCAGGACGTTAGCATCTCTAATTTGGCTAGGATGATTCGTCCCCTGTGCCACCACCATGCGCTTGGGGAACCCCAAGAGTCCACCACCTCACCCTGTGCCTTCTTGCCCCGTCGGCGGATGTTTGCCCCCCGCACATTGTCCAAGCGGAATTCTGCATCTGGTGTATCGCCCCGTCCAGCAAAGTTATGAGGGGAGGATCAGTTCTGCCAACCCTTTGGTATTGCGCCGTTAGAGGAGGCTGCAACGCCCTCCATGACCCTCCAGGCCTGCTCATAAAAGCAGCAGTAATTTCTGCACCCATTCCCCACGCTAAAATCTTGCAAAAGCTCCTGCTTTCTTCATCTCGTCCTCCTCAAGTGCAGTTCCCTGCCTGAGGTTCACCCATTCAGGCTCTGGGGGGCGGGGGGGGGGTTTTTCTAGGCCTCTGTCACCTCCTCGCCAGGGCGGGGTTTTGGGCCCGGCTGGGAATCCAAACACGGGTCGCCTTTTTTCCCTTTCTCTGGCCGCGATCTTTTTCACTGAATCTTTTTTCTTACGCTGGCAGCCAGACTCTTTCCTTGGCTCGCTGGCTCGCATCTCCCCGGCCCTAGCCCCGCGATTGTTTTCTAAGCCCTTCATGCAACTGGGGCCCATTTGTGAGACTCTTCGGGAATTAAATGAAATCCATTAGGGGCTCATCTCTGATTTTTTTTACTACACAAGAATCTGTAAAAACCCCCAAAGTCGAAATATTGGATTTTTTTTGTAAAAAAAAGAAATAGGAGTTAGTGGCGGGGGTTCCAAAAAAATGATGGTGGTGACGCGAGTCGAGGTGAGCTTGGATTTGAAAGAAAAAACCTTGGGTGGAAAAGGCCATTCTTTTCATAGCCATTCAAAATAACTGTACGTGTGTGTAAGATGCTTTTTTTCTCAACCCGTACGCCTAAAAACTACACACGGGGGGGGCGAGGCCATTTATGACTTAGCGGCAGGGTTTACACCCAACAAACACACACCCACACACACACACACACACACACACAACACCACACACACACCACACACACACACACACACACACACACACACACCCCACACACAAACCCAAACCCAACACACCCCACAAACAAAACCCATACATAATAAACATTAATGGGTGCTATAGCTTGGAAATTCGGGGCTCAACCTCTCACCAGACTGCGAGCTTCCACCTTTTTTCGCTGTTTTTTAAAACAAGTGTAATCCCCGTGGTGCGGGGGTGTCAGATAAAAACCAATGGTCTGAGAAGGGATTCAAATTTAAAGTTTCCGCAACCCTTAAAAAAAAGGGAGATTTTGGTAAACAAGTCGACGTTGGGGGGGAAAAATTCCCCGTTCATATTTTTAGCAGTTATGTTTTATTGTTGTGTTGTCAGACACTAAACAAAAAAAAAAGGGAAGCTAAAAAGGGGGAATAGACTCCACTGGTAATATGTGTTATTATATAGGGTTATAAAACCTACCGACACCCCCTTTCATTCCCTCCATATATTTTTCTAGTTTTCTTTTAATCCCCCCCTTCGTCTCCTCCTAAGAACCTGATAAAGGATTCTATTCCAGGTGTAAAAGGTGTTAAGGTTCACTCCTATTTGTCATGTAAGTTAGTATAAATATAAGTAGACGAGGTTTAAGATAAAATCCATGGAGCTTTTTAGTAAAGGTAGGCCAAAACTACGTTAGGATATTTCATTGCTTTATATTTTATTGCTTCTATAAAGTGATGATAAGATATATCTTTAATTTCCAGCAAAAATTTTTAAAAAATTTCCAAAAATCAAAAAGGGGGCTGA
The DNA here is from genome assembly GCA_016584305.1 of Chionoecetes opilio. Classification (NCBI taxonomy): domain Eukaryota; kingdom Metazoa; phylum Arthropoda; class Malacostraca; order Decapoda; family Majidae; genus Chionoecetes; species Chionoecetes opilio. The sequence continues at coordinate 539,773 of JACEEZ010018788.1, forward strand.
ATCTAACAAAAATTTAAAAACAGACTTAAACTTTAAATCTGCGCTGTTATTCTTATAAAAAGATAATTACCATTGAACAATTTTGAGATCCTAATGGCTAAGTTATCCATAAGGATTAAGTAAAAATATATTACCCTTTTTCATAATTTTTTTTGAAAACATTCATCACTAACCCAATTTTTGCAATTACACATTTTTTCAGTTATTCCCTTTGTCTATCTATAAAACCGTACCGAGGTTCCTAATCACAGCCTGACAGCTTCAACATTAAGTAAAAAAAATTTTCCCTTGCCTGCAGCAGCAGGTAAACTAATAAAAAAACATGAAGCATTTTGTATGTAATGTATACATTCTTCATAGCAGCATTAGATTGCTCCCCATAGGGGGCGATGTTTTGGCGTACAGTTAAATTTTAACAATACCATTTTGGCATCAGCTCGCATACACACATATTCCAGCATTTCACATATGAAATTTACGTTCAAAGTTAAAAAAATGTGTATATATTGCCCAATCTGCTAAATATAGGAATTTAAATAAGGGAAATACCCGTGTAAGTCTCCCCCCCTTGTACGTCCTTAATTTTTATAACAAGGTGGCACGTATTTCACTGCTTACCCGGGGTCCAAGGATTTGTAAGAGTTAAACCCTCCAAGGTTTGCATCATCTAGGAGGATTTTTTCCCAAATTTAATCTTTTTTGACTGTTTTTGAAAATCATAACTAGCTTTTTTTTTTATCAAATTTTACATTATTTCTTATTAAAAAACCATTTAATTTACTAAATTGTTGCACATAAAGCAGAAGGGGAGCAGAGTACAAAATAGAATTGTCTAAAAATATCTAGCATATTTCTGGGAAAAAAACCCCTTCAGTTTTAATATTTTTCAGATTTTTCACTAAATAAGCCATCCATGCAAAATAAGAAATATAAGGTGACAATATATTGATTTTCTTGACGGACCATTTAAAACCTTAAAAACCAACGATAATTGTCATTTTCCCCCTAAAGCAACAGTGTTATATAGTCCCCACCGCCCGTCCCCACTCGCCCGGGGTAAAACAGGAAGCCGATGCCTCGCTCCTGAATCCAGCAGCGCAAAGGGGGGAAAAGGGGTCTGGTCAGGGTTGTCCCCTGCTACTGGGAACATGAACCCCTACAACCGTCAATGGGCGGATCATCGGCGACAAAAAAACCCCACCCCCCCCTGGTTCTACCCGGAGGGGGGTGTGCTGACACCCAGATGCTAAAAAAAAGACCTCTTTAGGGCAGATGAATCACTATTGGGTCAATGGCCTCCACCCCCCGCTATGGTGAAATAGTGGGCAGCCTGGGAACCCCCCACAGGGGTTCTGCGTCCCCAGCCAGGTGAGCAGTAAGGCCAAACCCGACATAGTTGGGGGGGGGGGGGGGGGGGGGGGGGTTCAAAACCCCCCCTGTAAAAACCAAATCACCTAACATTTTTAAAAGGTAAGGCCGGGGGGCCCTTAATCCCCCCCGACCCGGTTTTGCGGGGGGCCCGACCTGCAGACACCCCCAATGCCGACGCAGGGGAGGGGGCTGCCCATGACGAGTGCGGGGCAAAGCCCCCGGGAGTCCCGCACTCTAAAACAAGTGGTAGGGCCCCCTAGCCCAACTTTTTTTTATGGGGGGGCCCGGGGGGGTGCAGAAGCGGCGCCTGCCCGTCGAATCACTCCTGGATCAACCCCGGGAGGGTTCTTCGTGTGGGCTCGTGGAACTTCTGAGCCTCTCAGACGATCATCGCTATCTCTCCATCGGGCGAGCTCAGTAGGGTGAGGGTGGAATAGTGGGACTCTTGGACGAGGAGGCCTGGCGTGGCGAGCTACAGTGGGGTTACACCTATACGGGGCCGGGTTTTGCAATGGTCACCGGTACGGGGGTAGTTTTTAGGGGATCCCAGCAAACTGCAGCCGTCGGTTTTTGAGGGGACTCCCTTGATGGCGTTTATAATGCGGGTAGGAGAAAAACACTCTGGGGTTTTATGTCTTTGTTGCAGTGTACGCCCTACGAATGCGTAAACTGAAAAAGGAGATGTTCTACCAAAATCACTTGTTTTTGACCAGTTCCTCCTCGGGGGCACATCATTTTCTTGGGGGACTTCAAAGCATACTGGCACTGTAAGAGATGGCACGAGTTATGTGTTGGCCCCATGGCTCCGGTCCCGAAACAAACATTTTCTGCTTCTGATTTGCAAGATCCAGAAGGTTGAGAAATTTCGGGTTCCTGGTATAAAGGCCAAGGCGCACCCCCCTGGACATGGTATAGTAAAGCCCCGGGGGGTAGCTAAGGGGATCGGCCACATCCCCCCCGTTAGTACTCGTTTTGGGGGGTCCTCCAGAAACTCCCGGGTTTTTCCGGAGTGCTAGTTCTTTTGGGAAAAGATCCGACTTGGTTTTCTACACTTAAAATTCATGTCAAGTCCGAAGAAATCTCAAAAAGGTAACCTACTGTGTTTTATCTTGAAAACTGAAAGGGTTGACATTCTATGAGTATGGGTGGCAGTCTCAAATCGGTTTGGTGCTCGGTGGGCCCCGGGACCCTGTAGAACGTGGGATACCTTCAAATAAACCCTACAGGCTCCAAAAAGTGTATTTTGGGGGGGCCCGAGGTCAAAAGGGGTGGTTTTGTCTCGACGGAGAGCTGGAGAAAATCAGAGAGTCCCGCTGCCAGGCTGCTGGGAACCGGGACCAGCACAGGGGTCTGTCACGCCGGACTAACCCTCCTGAGGAAGACAAGGAGAGGTTGTCGGAGTCTCGTGAGGAGTCGAGGAAACATTTGAACCCCTAAACCCCCACCCCCTACCGACCCTGAAGAAGCTCCGTTCCAAGTCCCCCTTCTGGGGGCGAGTGCATCAAACAGGAATGGGCGCTTCGTGTGGACAGGGGGCAGAGGGCTCTTTTGGGCGGAGTACTTTGGGGCGTTGTTCACGGGGGGACCCCCAACGGAGCTTCACACCACTGGGTTACGGGCGGGGGGGATCCCGATCCCCCCCTTGCGAAACCGCACCCCTCTTGACAAAGTAAGAGGCTTAGCAAAGTTGGGGGGGTGGAAAGGCAGCTGGTGTTTGTAATATATCGGAGCCCCCAAAAGCGGGGGGTGAGGCCATACCCGCGGGTTGCATGCTGTCCGCTGCCGTGTGGCAAACAGGGACCCCTGACTGGAAAAGGGGGCTGGCTGGTCTCCCTATCTGGAAAAGGGGAAAGGGGACCGTCGGACTGCAAAAATTACCGCGGTTTACATTGCTCAGGTACCAGGCAGGGGCTTGCCCATTTATTGCGACACGGATTTTGCAGTCATCTGATGAAGCATCAAAACCCAGCATCTGGGTTCACGCCTGGTAAGTCAAAAAACGGACCCTATCCTACCCCCTTTGTCCCCCTGGTGGAAAACCCCACGTGAGTTTTTGACAGAGGATCTTGCAGTTTTTTTACTAAAAGGCTTTTTACTCGTGCATCGTGAGCATCTGGGGTCTTTTGCGATTCGAGGGATTCCTGCAAGGACTATTTGGGTTTTTAACTGGTCTGTATTCTGGGGCTGAGGGCTGTGAAGGGGGGGGCAGGGGGTTCCAGATTCTTTTTTCCTGTAAAAAGGAGTGAGGCAAGGGTGTGTCCTTTCCCCCTCACTTTTCAACCTTGATGGACGGGGGGTTTGGGCAAGGGTAGATCAAAGTGATTGGGAGCACCGTCGCACACCAAAATCACTGATTGTTTTTTGGGGGAGATGCATTCTTTGCGAGTCGCTGGGGGTCCTGGTATGGGTCTTGAGGGCTGCACAAGGAGGCAAAGCCTTTGGGACTTGAGGTTCCGGTCAAGACCAAGGTCCCGGTGTTTTTAGACTTTTCTAATGAAGCAGTACAGTCTGTTCATGCGTGTGGTTAGGAATTGAGATCTTGGAAATTTTTCATACCTTGGTCGCATCCATAATGACGGGGGTCACGTAAAAGCTTACGGTGGGTGGCATAGCCCCGGTGTTATGGGCTCGCCCGCGGGAGTATTTGGCGTTTGTCGTACCCGTGCAGAAGGGCAAAAATCCGGATCTTCAAGTCACTTGTGATCCCTGTCTTACTCTATGGTTGTGAGACATGGACACTAAATAGTGACTTGAAGAGACGAATCAATGCCTTTGGTAATACGTGTCTTCGCAGAATCATGGGGTATCGCTGGGATGATTACGTGTCAAATCAGCGATTGCACCGTGAGACTGAATCGAGGCCTATTACCTGCATAGTCCGTCAGCGCCAACTTCGGCTATATGGGCATGTGGCACCGCTACCCTGAAACCGATCCTTTCCCATCGGGTTGTTATCTGTAAGAGACAATCCGGCGTGGAGGAGGCCAAGGGGGCGCCCACAAGGCTCGTGGCTGGGGCAAGTTGATGTTTCTTATCGAGAGCTGCTTGGTATGGGAAAGGAGCCTGCATGGGAACTCGCGCGTGATGACCCCCGGGAGTGGCGTCGTAGGGTGGGCGAGGCGACGCGCCCCCCGGCGTATGCCCCCAATGATTGATTGATTGAAGGTGAAAATGTTGAACTGGACGAGTTTTATCTGGAAGGCAATTAGGTAACACGAGTTTTAAGTCAACTTTCATCAGTGATAATTAGCCTCGTTAAGGTACGCGGCGAGCGAGAGTGTGCTAATGGGTGTCAGGAGTGAGGCTTGGCAGAGTTATGAGTGATAGTGAGGTGTGTGTGTGTGTGTGTGTGTGTGTGTGTGTGTGTGTGTGTGTGTGTGTGTGTGTGTGTGTGTGTGTGTGGTGTGTGTGTGTGTGTGTGTGTGTGTGTGTGTGTGTGCGTGCGTGTGTGTGTGTGTGCGTGTGTGCGTGCGTGTGTGTGTGTGTGGTGTGTGTGTGTGTGTGTGTGTGTGTGTGTGTGTGTGTGTGTGTGTGTGTGTGTGTGTGTGTGTGTGTGTGTGTGTGTGTGTGTGTGTGTGTGTGTGTGTGTGTGTGTGTTTTTTGTTAAGTAATGGATGAAAAAATTGCAAAGTAATATGTAATTATAAAAGTTTCGGTATTCTTCTCTTACAATGCAGTTCAAATGTTTTCCTATGAGGTCAAAATATCTTTCTCCAAAACGCTGACCATGACTCTTCATATACTCTCAGACATTCACGTCTGTCTTGACCTGACACAGTGCAAAGAAGTGTGAAGGAGGACGTAGTGGGAGGAGGAGGAGGAGGAGATGGATGAGGAGGAGGAGGAGGAGGAGGAAGAGGAGGAGGAGGAGGAGGAGTAGGAAGAGAGGAGGAATACAAAGGAATACAAAGGAAACACAAACAGCAACAGACCGATAGGTCCTTACAAGGCTGTTTGCTTTAACTACACTACACTAACTAGATAATAAGAGAGAAAGGATAGGAAGTAGAAAGCTCCTCCCCACCCACCCATCCCTCCAGCCGAAGCTGGCCGGAAAAGAAGTGATACCATGCAATATAGAAAAAGTGCATGGAATTTGTGAGGAAAGTTGAAAGCTGTAATCTATGGCTAACTACTACTAGTTTGTGGGGTTAGGTTTAGTGCTTGATAGATAGGTCATGTTATGTGTGTTTTGTAATGGTGTGAACACAGTGTGGAGGTTCAAAGGGTGGTGGGGCAGCCTTGCCTGGCGCTTTCTTGGGAGGCAGCAGTCAATCAGGCCCCAGCTCCGTTTCAATCCACTGCGGTAGTGCACTTTCCAAGTAGGACGCCGTGCACTTCAATGCCCCCTGCAGCAGTGACCCCTGGTATATTAATCCCGATGGTGGTCACTAACTGACAGGGCCCTTACTGAACCACAGCCCGTCACAGGTCAAAAGTTGTAGTAGTGACCGTTTACTCGGGGCTGTCTGAGACGTGTGGGAGGGGTTGTGTAGATGCGACTCGCAATCATTTTACGCAATGAGAGTAAGTTTCAGAGGCCCGCGAGATAAATTTATTATTCCGAGATAAACAGTGACAACCGGGGCTTTGATATGAAATATTTATCGAGGCGATTTTTAAATGATTCTATTGTATTTGAGTTTACTAAGTCTGACGGCAGCCCATTCCATACGTTTACAACACGGTTTGTGAAGAAGTACTTTGCTTCGTTCGTTACAAACCGTTTCTGCTTATTTTAAATCCGTTTGTTTCTAGTTGAGCTTGACCGGTCTAGCGTGAAAAGATTTTCTGGGACTACGTTCGTAAATCCATTGAAGATTTTAAAGACTTCGATGAGGTCACCTCTTATCCTTCGTTTTGTTAGTGGGAATAAGTTAAGTTCTTAGAGCCGATTTTGGTACGATTTTATTTCGCAATCTAGGTATTATTTTGGTTACTCTGCGCTGTATTTTTTCTAGTTTATCTATGTCCTTTTTATAATAAGGTGACCAGAACTGCACACAGTATTCTAGATGGGGGCGAACAAGCGAGTTAAAAAGAGTGAGTATAACTTTTTCAGATTTGAAACTGAAAGTTCGTCCAATAAAGCCAACCAATTTATTTGCAGTTTTTACTACCTCTATAATTTGGTTATTCGGTTTTAGATCTTTCGAGATTATAACGCCTAAATCTTTTTCTTTATCAACACTTGTTAGTTGGAAATCGTTCATCACGTAACTTTTATGAGGGTTGTTATTACCGATATGTAGTACATGATATTTGTCAAGGTTGAAATTCATTATACATGTTTTTCACCGACTGTTAGCGTGTTTAAGTCGTTTTGTATGAGTTGGCGCTGAGATTCTGTAGAGGCTATGTTTGTGATTTTCGTGTCATCAGCAAATTTCGATATCCTGCATGTGATTCCCTCGTCAATGTCATTTATGTATATTAAGAACAGGATAGGTCCGAGAACTGATCCTTGAGGAACACCACTATTTACACTGGTCCAGTCAGAAGAATTTCCATTTATTACCACCCTTTGTTTACGATTTGACAGCCAGTTTTCTATCCAATTTGAAAGATGGCCTGTTATACCATGAACTTTTACTTTGCTAATGAGACGCTTATGAGGAACTTTGTCGAACGCTTTTTGAAAATCGAGGTAAACTACGTCTACTGCCCTCGTGTTGTCGTACATTTTGAATACACTATTGTAAAAATCAAGTAAGTTTGAGAGGCATGAGCGTTTATTTCTGAATCCATGCTGCGAATCTTTGATTATGTCATTTTCTTCTAAGAAATTAACGATTTTGTCTCTTATGATGGATTCCATTAATTTTCCAGCAACTGATGTTAAACTGATTGGGCGATAGTTTCCGGGCTGCGACTTGCTTCCTTTTTTAAATATGGGTGAGGAGGAGGAGGAGGAGGAGGACAACTAGGTAGACGAAGAGGAGGCAGAGAATGAGAAGTAAGAGAATCATTGCAAAGCGTAAACAGCGATAGACCTTTATATTCAGGCAAGATTATTTGACTTAACTTCTCTAAAACAGTCTAAACTAACTTACCTGTATAAGAACATTAATGACATGGTATAAGGATTCTCCGTACCCACACTATATTTCCAACCGAAGCAACGTATGATAAACTATACCGTGTAGAATTAAGGACAATAACACTAACTTTATGGGGAAGGTTAGAGGCTGTGTATTTTTATGTGGAGGGAGACTGAAAATGTGACGCGTATACTGGTAATGTGTTGTGTATAAAGTTGAGATGTGGGCCTAGTATGGGCAGCGCAGTACCCTTCTCTGAAGCTTTTTAGAGAGACAACACTTAAATACATATATTCCACCTCCTATCGGTCAATCCATTGTGTGTTTCTACTCTCATTTGCTTGAGATTCCAAGCAGTAGTGACCCTTGATATCTTGAATACAGGTTATGGTGACTGTCGTTCATGTCCCTCGGCGATCCATAGCTTGTCACACAGGTTGAGAGTAGCAGTGGTGACTTTTAATTCGGACTACCATTTGAGAGTAGTAGTAGTGACTCTTAATTCGGACTACCAGTTGAGAGTAGCAGTGGTGATTTTAATTCGGATTGCCAGTTGAGAGTAGAAGTGGTGACTCTTAATTCGGACTACCAGTTGAGAGTAGAAGTGGTGACTCTTAGGGCCGTACTATTAACCCTTTCGCCCAGGCTGGCGATCGCCGGCGGACGTGAGTGTTCGCCAGCGCTAACCTTCTCCTATTCTCGCTCGACTCGGCGAAATAGCCCAGGGAAATCGCGGGAAATTCAAGTTTGTTTACATCTACAGTCGACACCACGGCTACGGGTGGCGATGCTGGTTCCTTTATAGATAGTACAGGAGCATTAGTAAAAATTTAACGAAAACCTAGAAAAAGATAGTAGAAAGCAGATTTTTTCAGGGGAGCTCCAGAAAACCATAAGCATGTCCACTGTGCAAAGTTCTGCAAATTCAACCTAGTGGCATTTTCATAATTGAAGATGGTCGCTATAACAATTTGCGATAAATGGTTAAAATACCAAAATCGGCATAACTGGCAACTTATTACAGTGGACCCATACCATGTTCATTTTGAGTTAAAATAATTAGCATAAAGTGTAATTACTTTACTTTAATAAAACTTTAATATTTAATAAAGTGTAATTACTTTAAGTGAATGTCCACCTAGAACTTCCAGATAATGCACGTTTCGTCCTTGATGGAGGACATCTTCTTCAAAGCTTGCCATGGCCTGCTGGTCCCACATACAACCAGGTGTGTGACCAGTATGTATCCCATGTTCTTGTTCACTATGGGCCAGGTAGTATAGTAGTGTTTGACGGATATGGCAGTGCTTCCTCAACTAAAACTGCGGAACAGCAGCGAAGAGCCAAACAGAACACTTCTCCTGACATTGTCTTTGAGTTGGAAATGAAAACCACAACATCAAAAAAGGCATTCTTGGGTAATGGCAGGAATAAGGACCGATTAATCCAAAAATTAAAGGAGAAATATGAGGCTGTGGGTATAATTGTCAAACAGAGGGTTGCAGATGCTGACTGGCTGATTGCATCAAGTGCCATGATTACATCAACTGCCATAGATGGTGCCCCAACTAAAAATTCGCCTGTCGTTGTCGTGGGAACTGATACTGACTTGCTGGTGATGATGGTCGCACAAGCCACCCCAAACATGAATCTTCATATGCTCTGTGGACGGAACCCTTTGCATGTGTACTGTATACGTGAAATCCAGGAAGCTTGCTCTAGCATCAAACAACACCTGATACATGCAATCACTGGATGTGATACTGTGTCTTCCATATACAATCAAGGGAAAAAATGGGCCCTTCAGCTGTTCGATAGTGATGACAATTGGGACTGTTTGAGTGTTTTCTCTCAGTCTGACAGCAGTCAGGATGAGATAGCACGCATAGGAGAGTTGTTTCTACTAAAGCTGTATGGAGCTGTCCGGTCAAATTCACTGGACAAGCATCGCTATGTTATGTACTTCCGATCTACACGTAGAGCGTCCTTATCCTCATCTGGTTTCAAGTTGGAATCAATCCCTCCAACTTCAGCAGCTGCCAAGTTCCATAGCTATAGAACATACCATGCTGTTCAGCAATGGCAGGGAAATGAGCTACCACCAAATGAGTGGGGGTGGGAGTACAGAGAGGGGATACTTGTTCCAATCTATACCGATAGGCCTGTTGCTCCCGAGAAGGTACTGAACATGGTATCTTGCGGCTGCAAGGTAGGGTGTGGAAAGTCATGTCGTTGTTACAAGGCACGGATGGAGTGTACCATAATGTGCACTGGTTGCAGTGGGTACAATTGTAAAAATTCGCATGTTCTTGATGTGCAAGGCGAAGGGGTAACCACTGATTAGACATTCCTTCAACATATGGTTGGGTTATTTGTGGTTTCTAATTGGTGTTTTGTACAATATAACATAGTTTGGCTATTATAAATGTAGCGTACATAACATAGTTGTGGTATTATTAAAATAAAAAAAATAAAAAATAAAAATTTTCTTCACCTTATTGAATTTATGCTAATTATGTCAACTCAAAATATTTTTTATGGCTCCATTGTATTCAGCACACTCTAAAACATAGATGTACACACAAAAATCTTATTACTACGAACTCGGATGGATGATCATAGTACTTTTCATTTTATCGTTAATTGTGATGGCGGCCATTTTGAATTATGAAAATGCCACGAGGTTGAATTTGCAGAACTTTGCATAAGGGCGATATATACAATATTTTGGAGCTCTCCTGAAAAAATTAGCTTTCTACTATTTATTTCCACCTTTTAGCTAATGCTCCTGTACTATTAGGGCAATTCCTATATCCACTGTGGATAAGGGATGCTCATTGACCTCATTAAGGAGTATATTGAGGGCATAAATGACAAAACTACCAAGTTATATGCCGTGATTGCCACCCTGTAGCTACTCTTCCAGACAGTACTGTTATTAATCATTAAAGTTCGTTCATCATTTAACTAACGTGCAACAATATATCATATGCTTCATAAGGCAGTTGTGATATTAACCATTTAAGCTTATATACCACATAACTCGTGCAAAGATAGGGTATTATTTCGGTAGTGGGCTTCCAAAAGTCCAAGGATTCTTACCTACATCATCGTGTAGAATTATTCATTATGAATAATTTATATCTCATTTCCCATGGCGCAAAATAATAATAAAGGTGTTACATGAACCACCGAGAATATACTGTTATTTCAGACAGAAACGGTTAACTTAGGTTTAAATAGATTAGGTTAGAGATGGGGTTTGGTTTAGTAACATCAAGAAAAAAAGAAAATTATCAATACTATGGCAGTGCGAAGCGGAGCAAGGTTTGCGGGGCGGGCACCCCCCACACCTGTAAACAAACATTTGAGGCGCTTCGCGGCAGAAGGGTACTAAGCGACACCGGGGCCAAAAATTAGATTTTTACATCGACAGAGAACTCAATTCCCGCTCTACAGGATGGTGGAGCTAGCATCCTTTTTCCGACATTTCCATAAGGTTTAAAGTCCTATTGTTTACAAAGTAATTTTCTGCTTCGATTACTTGGAACACATTCAGGCAGGGAGGGACGTGGCAGAAGGTACTATCTCCACACCGCGCTCAACCAGCCAATGTTAGACGAGACGCACTCCGTGACGTCAGAGCGTTGAGCCAATGAGGGCGTCGGATCGCCACCAGTGCCGCCTAAGCCCCGCCTTTCTTCCCTCCCTCTCTTCCCTCCCAACGTAGAGAAAGCAACGAGTGCTTTCTCTGGATTTACGTATTACTTTCGCCATTATCATGGATTATTCCAGCAGTGACAATAGTGCCTGTGAAAATCCTCCTGCGTTTGGCATTCCGTGAGGGCTACCTACTGAAGTCAGACTACGAGGCTGACAGCGAGAACATCACCGAGGTTAGACTGCAGAAGGGACGGACAGCCTGGTCTCGTAAGGTGTTTGACCTCTCTGTTCCCCGCCTCCCCATGCACCACAGCCGCCCCTTAGCCCTCAAAAAGGAAAAAGTGCGTGACCTTCACTACCTCCTCGACCTCATGCCTGTCAACAAACAAACCTTCTACAACAACATAATCGACGCACACACTGTTGGCCTAACCAAAGACGTCCCACCTGACGAGGACCCCGATGACCTGGATGAGCTGTTGGAGTACGAGTAAAGGCATGGAGGGTGGGGTGAAAGGGTTGAGGGGAATGAAGAGGGCGGGAAATGAAAGTGGAAGTCAAGACTAGGCTGTCTACGCATGGATGGGTGAGTAGAAAGAAAATAAATAAGTACCAATAATAATTTGTTATTATAATTTTTTCTACATCAAATGAAAGCTGTGTTCCTCAGCTTTTATTTCATATATAACTCTTCATTCTAACTGAAACAGTTCTTGAGATACTCATTCCCAAACATTCCCAATCTTTAACTGCGTTTTCTGACGAATATTGATTTTGTCGCATAGTACCCTTCTGCCGCGGGGCGCCTCATTTATTTCCGACAAAAACAAGTGCCAGATTCATTCAATACACATCAAAACTATTCAGGAAAACTAAGTTTAGACCTCGAAATCAGTGAATGCCCACTTCCGAAATTTTACCAAAGATAGTTTTGATATTAATAATTTAAACTCACTCACTACTTATCTAACGTGCAGCAATATATAATTCCAGTAGTGATATTAAAGATCATTCACCTGGTTACGAACCTGGTTAACATGCAACAATCGATCATATACTTCCAGTAGTTGTATTATTGAATATCATTTATCACCACTTTTAACCTAACAAGCAGCAATCGATCATACTTCCAGTAGCGATATTAAAGATCATCACTTTTTAATGACGATTTGGCTTTAGTTAGTAGTATAAACGCGGGGTTAGGTTAGTGAGTCTAAAGGTAGGGTTAGGTTAGTTAATTTTCCTATCCCCTATAGGTTACAGGGAGTTTCGCAGACAAGTTGTTTCGTACCCAGGTTGTGTTAGTTGTTTCGTACACTGATTTTGAGTTTTTGTACATACGTGATGTCGTTTCGTAACTCTAGTAGTAAAGAATAACTCTGAGCTGAGTGTACGAAACGACTATGGTTCCATATAGACTACGAAACAACTTTTTGGTGTACTAATCTACTGGTGTACGAAACAACTTGTGTACGAACTGACTGCACCCCCTCCTATACACTCTCCATCCTACTAAAAGCATCTTATATCTCCGAAAGTAGCGATTTGCGACGGAAACTCATTGAGAGAATGTTTCTCATAATCTATTAAGGTAAACAGAAACCATTCACCACTTAACCTAACATCACCGCTTAACATGCAAATATTAAATATCGTTCACCACTTAACCTAACATGTTACAATTTATCAGATACTTCCAGTAGTGATATGAATAATTAAATATCGTTCACCACTTCACCTAACCTGCAACAATATATCAGATACTTCCAGTAGTGATATGAATAATTAAATATCGTTCACCACTTCACCTAACCTGCAACAATATATCAGATACTTCCAGTAGTGATATGAATAATTAAATATCGTTCACCACTTCACCTAACCTGCAACAATATATCAGATACTTCCAGTAGTGATATGAATAATTAAATATCGTTCACCACTTAACCTAACCTGCAACAATATATCAGATACTTCCAGTAGTGATATGAATAATTAAATATCGTTCACCACTTAACCTAACATGCTACAATCAATCATACTTCCAAAGGCAATTATGATATTTCATCATTTAATTTCATTCACCACTTAACGAGTACAAAGACAAAACAATATATAGGTTTGTGATATTAAACATTAGGAAAATGTTTTCAGTATGTTTTATTACCAACCAAATAGAAACGGGATACCATCAACTAGAGACACTGGACAAAAATTTAATGAGTAAATTGTTCAAATTCAAGATCATATTGCATATTCCAAACATCAGAACACACTGTTTATTTATAAATATTTGCTCTTTCTGTGTCCTGCATGCCTAGTTTAAGCATTCTTCTGAAGTACCTCCTGTCCATTCTGATTATTTAAAACGATCACTATCACCATCTAGACCATCCCTAAACTGAAGAGCAATATTGTGCCACACAGCTGCACTATACAATTTTGTGCAACACAGCTGCACTACACGATATTGTGTAACAGAGCTGCACTACACAATATTGTGCTAAAGAGCTGCACTACACAATATTGTGCAACACAGCTGCACTACAAACTGGCCATGGTTGTGTCTAGGCTTGTCCGCAGATAAATGGACAAAACGGAACCTTCTTATCCGCAGTCCAAATACTCTTTCTGTAGGATTTCGGCATTTTGCATGAGCTAAATTATAGCTTGTTTCACTTTACCGTGAAGGATTCCAGACTAGTCATAATGAATGGACAAATTGGGTATGCTGACTAATTAACAGATGTCCATCAAAATGTATTGCTTAAGTTGATCATGCAAAGAATTATTAGTAAATATCCTGACTCGTCAACTAACCTGAGTGACTAAACTAATATAGTTCATATATGGGAACCCCAGTGTATATGTATGCAGAGAGGAAAGTGCTGATACCTTTGATCAATGTCATAGGACATGAATTTAGCTTTATGGAAATGTTTGATTTCTATTTGATTTCCCATTCAAGTAAGTTTTTCGCATTTTCCAACCTGCATTCATCATATAGTACGTATTACAGGTATGGTACAAAGTTTATACTAGCCTCTTGAATAATTTGCCTCGGGTAAATGTAAGTCAGCAAGCAAGACCCTTGAACTATGCTTAGATATCCTGAATCTATACGTAAATTCCAACTCAGTCTCGCTCAGGAACAAATCTATGCTGTCTTTCACAGTTTGTCTTGGCAGTCTGATCCTTTCTGCTTTGGCTGGATCAAGCACTTCTATATCTTCAAAATCTAGCAGTGCGTCCATAATCTGAAAAATATATGAAACATATTATAATCTAAAATTCATTTAAATATAGTGTAAGTGACTTTAAATCAGAGAAAAAAAATCGCCAAAAATAAGTATCAGATAAATTCAAACATTAAAACTATCCATGACAATGTTTCGTCCTCAAAAACAGTAATGCCCATAAGCGAAAATTTAGTTAGATTAGTGAACTAGCAAGGGGAGTCCGGGGGGGGGGGGGAGATGCTCCCAGCTATATCAGGAGGGTATTGTTCAATAGGGAGTATTGGTTGAAGCTGCATATTTACCCTTCTAGTTGTAACAAAATTTGTAACTCATTCAATTTCATCTGATTAACCAAATAAATAAAAGGTATTATATTTTACACTAGGACCAAAATTCCCTACACAACTGGGAGTATGGTTTGTTAACCTTATTGTATCCTAGGAAACTTTCTCTCAATGAGCTTCCATCGCAAATAATGACTTTTGGAGATATAATATAACATGTTATTTATCGGGAGGAGAGAGAAGTGTTTATGTGCGCCTCACTCTTCTTCCTCTGGGGTTAGGTTAGTTAGTGAGTGTAAAGGTAGGGTTACGTTAGTTAATTTTCATATATCCTATAGGTTACAGGGAGTTTTGTACACAAGTTGTTTCGTACTCAGGTTTTGTAGTTGTTTCGTACACTGATTTTGAGTTTTTCGTACATACGTGATGTCGTTTCGTAACTCTAGTAGTAAAGTTCAACTCTGAGCTGAGTGTACGAAACGACTATGGCTTCATATAGACTACGAAACAAATTTTTGGTGTACTAATCTACTGGTGTACGAAACAACTTGTGAACAAACGGACTGCACCCCCTCCTATACACTCTCCTTCCTACTAAAAGCATCATATATACCCGAAAGTAGTGATTTGCGACGGAAACTCATTGAGAAAATTTTTCTCAGAATCTATTAAGGTAAACAGAAACCATACTCCCAAATGAGAAAAAAATCCAGTCCTTGTGTAAAAATTTACCAAATAAAACTAATTTACAGTGTCGAGAGCACAATATTATAAGCACGTCTCACGTGTAATATATATGAGGGTCAGGGGCCTCTGATATAGCTCAATGTAAAGA
This sequence comes from Chionoecetes opilio, assembly GCA_016584305.1. Classification (NCBI taxonomy): domain Eukaryota; kingdom Metazoa; phylum Arthropoda; class Malacostraca; order Decapoda; family Majidae; genus Chionoecetes; species Chionoecetes opilio. The sequence continues at coordinate 555,206 of JACEEZ010018788.1, forward strand.
CGCCATCACCAAAACATAACCTGATATTGTACAAAATAACTAATTCAATTATATCTGATATACCACAGAAATAAAATATTTAAGTGTGGCGAGAGCACAATGATATTATAATCACGTCTCACTGAAATGCTTATGAGGGTGAGAGGCCTCTGATATAGCTCATGTAAAGATGCCATCACCAAAACATCCAATGTATTCATACTATTGTGGAAAATGGTCCCTAAACAAAACATATTGGACGAAAAGGCAAAATACACTCACCTCAGGGGGTGGAGGTGTCTGGTGCTGTCTGCTGCGCTGGAGCCTCGATGGCGTTATGAAAATAATATATATGACTTATTTTCTATGAAAATACTTGCCATACACATATTTACCGTCGCAATAGGTTTTCCATCTCATGAAATGCTTAGTAGTATTGTAAAAAGTATAAACTGAATGCAAAAAATGTTGATCGCCCAGTGAGAGGGAGGTCTCACCAGGACTCATGTTCGCCAGGCTATTCCAATACTTCTCCTCCGCCAGACCTGGCGGAGCAGCGCCTGGCGGAGCGCTCGTGGCGTTTAAAAGTAAGAAATCACTGAGCGAACGCTTTCGCCAGCACTGGCGAAAGATTTTAAAAGTACGGCCCTTAATTCGGACTACCAGTTGAGAGTAGAAGTGGTGACTCTTAATTTGGACTACCAGTTGTGAGTAGTAGGGGTGACGCTTAATTCGGACCAATTGAGAGTAGCAGTGGTGACTCTTAATTCGGACTAACAGTTGAGAGTAGCAATGGTGACTCTTAATTCGGACTATCAGTGTACCAGAATTTACGTGTTAAGGAGGTGGTGGGTTCGTCGTGAACCAACTTTATAATAGTGCCCCATGTCAGGGGGGTTAGTGTAATCAGTGGAGTTAGGACGAGTAATCAGTGAGTTAGGACAATAGAAGCCCTTGAGGTAAAAAGTTTGCAATTAATCTGTAACGATGAATGCTATCCTGGTATTCGATTTAACGAGGCGGTTTTTAGTTTGAACTGTACCTGAATTAACCACGGTCCAGGGCACTCAGTTACACATGTTTGGAACTCTGTTAAAGAAAAATGCTGGGTCTCATTAATTCACAGCATTTCTTTGTTTTAATTTTCTTGTTATGTTAAGATGATCAAATACGAACAAAAAAATACATGCGAGTTTGCATTTGTAAATTTGTGGAAGATTTCTACTAACAGCAATTGGGTCATTAATCCCGTGTTTAGCGAAAAGAAAAAAAAAATAGGTTACGTTATTTTTTCCTTTGTATTGTTACTACACAAACTTAGATCAGTTTCGTGAATTTGCATCATATTCTATCGGTTTTGTAGTAAATTATCCAGAAATGTACAAGTATTACAGATGGGCACACAAGTGAGTTATGGAACAAAAGAATGACTTTTCATTCATTTGAAGTTTATTGGTCTTTCAATAAAATTGATTAACATATTTTTTTATTTTACTTATTCAGTGTTTCTGATGCATGGTTCTTGATATCTTGAAATAATAGCACCTGTATCTCTTTTCTGACATTTAATCAATTGATTAATATACTTTACAATTTTTCTAAGGGTAATGCAATTAATGATTGTACCGAAAAAATGCGTCGTTAATTTCAAACGTCGGAAGACATAATAACAGCCGAATATGCCTTTTTTTGGCAAGTTGAAAGTCTTGGTCGGATGATACAGTTTTGGGAAAGTGCTATTTGACATTTTGGTGTTATTTGCATCATCTCAATGTCACACAGAGGAATGCTAGCGGGCTGATATTGCTGTAAACAAAAAAGATATCCCTCTTGAGAAACCATGTTCGCAAAGATACTTTTAGCTTTTTTGCGATTTAGATATTATGCCGAAAACATAGGAGTGACCAATTCCAGTAAGTGAGCAGTGGATCTCAATAATCCTTTGTGTCTGTCCCCAGACAGGGCAGAAGGACCCCCTGCGTGTGAACGTGCCTCCGGGCGATGGTCCAAGTGCTCCGTGTTGACTTGTGGCGTTGGACTCTCTGTCCGATGGTCGACGGACAACCCTCGGTGTCAGCTCGTCAACCAGACCCGTCTGTGTCAGGTGCGTCCCTGCCAAGACACCCAGCAGCAGCAACAGCAGCAGCAGCAGCAACAACAACAGCAACAGCAGCTGATGACAAAGAAACACCACATCAGGGTGAGTATCACATGAAACTTCTTTTCCATATAACGTAATAATTTCTTATGTGTTTGTTCGGTTTATATATGGTAATGATATGCTGTTTTCCGCCCCTCCCGGCCCGCCACCCAAACCCCGCTCCGCTTCCTATTGCCGTAGTAGTATTAATTTACTTTTTTTTTATATCATCTGTTACTAAAGCAAACCCCACGTCTAACCTAACCTAACCTAATCTGATTAAACCTAACCATAGACCACTGTAAACCTGGACTGCGCACGGAATATCGGCCTGTCGCACAAGGGCCTGAAGTCGGAGGGCCGCTCGGATTCATATATATATATATATATATATAATACATATATATATATATATATATATATATATATATATATATATATATATATATATAATATATATATATATCTATATATATATATATATATATATATATATATATATATATATATAATATATATATATATATATCATATATATATATATCCGTATATATATATATATATATATATATATATATATATATATTATATATATATATATATATATATATATATATATATATATATATCTATATATATATATATATATATATATTTATACGGGTCATATAGACTGGTTTATCAGTATATATGATATACTGTAGTCTTCGTAATTGTTTGTTCTATAATATTATCAAATAAAAAACAGTAAAACACGCTAAAGAAAATGTCATTACGAGACTCTGAAGAAATATGCATGAACTTAATATGCACTTCAAATCTTCGCTATTTAAAACTTTGCTAGTCAACCTTTATCATGAAGGGTATCAATAGAAGCGCAATTTTATTAGCTTTCCATTGATATATTTCGTTTTTGGATAAATGAATTAGAACCATGCATATATTAGCGTTAAATAAATAAATAAAATCATCAATCGGGTAATTTTCCCGATTGATGATGTTATTTATTTGCTTATATATTTCTTTTTCTGATAAATGAACTAGCACCAAGTATAAATTAGCGTTAAATAAATAAATAACTTCATCATTCGGGAAAATTACCCGATTGATGATTTTATTTATTTATCTAATGCTAATTTATGCATGGTTCTAATTCATTTATCAGAAAACGAAATACATCAATGGAAAGCTAATAACATTGCGCTTCTATTGACACCCTTCATGATAAAAGTTGACTCGCAAAGTTTTAAGTGGCGAAGAGTTGAAGTGAATCAGAGTCTCGTAATGGCATTTTTTTAGCGTGTTTTACTGTTTTTTTATTGATAATATTATAGAACAAACATTTACGAAGATTACAGTATATCATATATACTGATAAACCAGTCTATATGATAGTCCATAGACCACTATATCTCTTTGTCGGGCAGGCCGCAGGCCGCTATGCAGCCTGGCAATTTCAAAACATTGTCCAGAACAGAACATTGTCCAGAATTGTGAACAGTCCAGAGATATAGTGGTCTATGACCTAACTTAACCGTTTCTGGCTGAAATAACTGAACATTTTCGGTAGTATATGTATCGTCAATAATATATTCAATTGCGCCATGGTAAATGGGGGTTGAAAGTATGTAGGATGAAAAGATCTACACGATGATGTCAGTTAGATTTGTTTGTTTTTTAGCGCTCAATATCGAAATAATACCATGTGCTTTGACAAAGTATTTCTTGTGTACAGAGTAAAGCATGACTTAAACAATGCCTTTACAATTTGGTTTGTTTAATTAATTTAATGCCAAAAAGGGGGAAATGATTTTGGTTTGAGCGTCGCACCACCAATATAACACATCATTCTTCTTCATGTCCACTCTCATCAAGTAGTACATTCATATCGAGACATATAAGACCAGGTATCGCTGTAAGGAGACTCGAAACTGTATGACTGCATCTTTTTACACCTTCAGCGCAGCCATCAGTGCAAAGCGACGTTGCGGCCGAGCAGGGCGTTGAGGCTGCGGGTGGGATGGTGCGTCAGCGAGCGCCGCTACAGACCCAAGCGGTGCGCCACGTGTCCAGGCCGATGCTGCGCCGTGTTCACCTCCACCACCATCTCCATCACCTTCCTGTGTCCGCTGCATGCCAACACTGACCTGCTAACTCTCCCACGCGCCTTCCCCGACTCCCTCCTCTTACGCCCTCGCCCCCACGCCCCCCAAACCCCTCCCACTACCACCCTCAGTGTGTACGACATGATGGATGAGGGTCAACCCGTGGCGGAAGCGGTACTCACCGACTCGCGGCTCCCGAGGGACTACAACGAGGTGTGGAGTGGTGACGAGGACGACCTTGACAGCGAACCGCTACTCGAACACGAAAACCTGACGACTGAGGACGACTATCTGTACGACGAGATCAAGAGTGACAATTACGAGACTGTTCAGTACCAGGTGGAGTGGATCATGCGTTGCAAGTGTGCCGCTGCGTGCGAGACCGGGCCCTCAATGCCTCCCCCTCCTTTTCCTGCACTCCATACTGCACCGCCAACATAACAGCTGCACGTACAACACTTACATAATGAAACAGCGCTAGTGGTTCGATGACACCGCCGCCGCTGTGTCCGTTGCAAGCTGTGCCTCTCAGATTAGTTGCTTTGCTGCGTGTGCCGTGCAAAGCAGCAACACTGCGTATGAGTTGAGTTTGTGTGTCGAAGTGAACATTCCCAGGTGTGTAGGCGCTGTTTCGAACACGTTTCGAACGCTGTTTCTGTTTCACGGTTTTTATTTCCAGAGCTATATCTTGGGAGGAGTGCAGCCTTGGGCACCTACTTGTTCACATGGAAACGTACGTGCTGAGCGATAGCAGTTATAGAGGAGTGAGTCACCAAGTGCAATTCTTTCCTCAAATATATTAGGACTAAGATTGTCATTGAAGTATCTAAATTTTGCACTGTTCTTCTGCCGGCAGTTGCTTGCTTAAAATCAGATTGCAAGCAGCTGCCGGTATAGATTATGGTGTGGAGAACTATATTTTGTATGAAAAGCTCAAAGCTTTTGTGTGTTACCAAAGAGAATATTAGTTAGCTTCTAAACGGATTTTCTGCTAAGACTAGAGGCGGAGCTAAAGTCAAGCAAGTAAAGTGGTGCTGATCTGTAGCGCTTTGACAGCGTCAGTGATGCTTTCAAGTGTTGCCAGGGACTGGGTAGATCAGTGGATTCGTGGTAGTATAATCGCGAGTTGATGCCGCTGTCCCGGTACTTGCCCGGTGAGGGAGGTGGCGCTCTCTCGTCACACCAGCAGAGGTCTAGGGTCTCAACTACCCAGCACGGTGTGAGTCAACTTTCAAGTGCTGCTTTGTGGCGCAGCAGGGGATTGAGGCCGCCGTGACGGTGAGAGGGCGGCACTGCGAGTACGGCCCTACGCCGTGTTGGATGTGTGCGCAGCTACGAGTGGTTGAACGCTGGAAGGTGCAGAACGAATCAAGGTCCTGCTCGCGTGTCGGTAACTTGCCGAGACTCTCAACAGTCATGGAAGATTAACGAACAAGGTAAGACCAACAGCCGTGTTGAGTGCGTTACAGAGTTCTGCTACTCGTCTGTATGTGTTTTTCTGTTCTTCACGATTAAATCAACAGTTTTATTCACCTGTGCTAATTGAATGGCATAATGCTCGCCGGCAGCCTCTAGCAAAGCAGAAAATCTTCTTGAGGCTACATTACATGCTGCACCAAGTTATAGAGTGGGGGGAGGGGGGATTCTGTGTATTTATTTCATGTTGCAACTGACTAGCCAGTTTGGTCATGTCTCAGCTTTTCCTGTTTTCTGAAAAGTGTAAGGCGAACCATTAACTAGACATATCAAAGCCATTCACGAGACATTAATTTCTCAAACATAAACTGGAGGTTAATACTTTTGTAGAAAATCACAAGTAATGATTCCTCACTCGCCAGAGGTAGGAAGCTGTGTTGTGTTGTTACCATCATAATGGATATGGTGTAAGTGATTCAAACGAGGGCACGCAGTCCACACTCGCCGTATTGAGTCCGCTAAGATCACTGGCAAACCGATGTCCGGAGACACAGCAGTATATAGCCTTTAAAGTAATCGTCCAGACCCAATTTTTGTTTGCCTAATTATGTTGAATTCAAAACACCTAATCCACCAAAAATAATTGATTTCCAGGCCTTATTTCCGTAAAAACACGACTTTTGTAAAAAGCGCGCGAAAAAAATGTTCTTCCCTCCAACAGGGCTACGCATGTTATTGATGACGTCAGAAAAGGGACGCTCCAATGTAAACAACACTCGTCTGCCTCTGTGAGACCTGTCGGCAAATGTTATGATGAGCGATTGTACTTCGGTGTCAGACAGTGAATCTGTCGCTGTGATAGATCTAGAGTACGATGCTAAAATCTGAGACCGAACTAAATGACGCTGCTCGCGTATATGAGGAAAACGAACCAGATTGTGATGGGAGCCCAACCCTATATGTTTGAGCCAGAGTACGAGGTGCATGAACAGGTGTTAGCGGAGCCTGCTGAGGTTCAACACTACTACACACACAAACACTTCTACACACACACACAAACACTACTACACACACACACAAACACTACTACACATACACAAACACTACTACACACAAACACTACTACACACACACACACAAACACTACTACACACACACTCACACAAACACTACTACACACACAAACACTACTACACACACACAAACACAACTACACACAGACACAAGCACTACTACTACACACACACACACTACTACGCACACACACACACACACACACAAACACAAACACTACTACGCACACACATAAACACAAACACTACTACACACACACACAAACATTACTACACACACACACGCACAAACAAACACTACTACACACACACACACACACAAACACTACTACGCACACACACAAACACAAACACACACACACAAACACTACTACACATACACACACAAACACTACTACACATACACACACACACACACAACCACTACTACACACACACACACACACACACAAACACTACCACACACACACACACTACTACACACACACAAACACTACTACACATACACAAACACTACTACACACACACAAACAGTACTACACACACACAAACACTACTACACACACACAAACATTACTACACCCACACACACACACTACTTTGCACACACACACACACAAACACTACTACGCGCACACACACACAAACACTACTACGCACACACACACACACACACAAACACTACTACACACACACACAGCAGCACGGGAAGAGGAGCCTCCCTTTTGCTACGTCACCGAGCCGTGGTGCATCGTCTGCCATGAGCGTTTTCGAAGCTCGGGGAATTTACAGATTTTGATTGCGGATTATTAAAAAACGGCTGACTGGATGCAAGAAGTGACAACATATTGTTGATACACTCGATAATGGCTATACTCTAACTACATCAAATCAGGAATGATGAAATGGTCTGGACGATTACTTTAAGCCGTAACCCTTACCATTATAGATGATAATAATACAATCTCAATTGCTACTCTTTCTGGTTTTATTGGAAAAACTAGAACATTATACACAAAATAGATTTACTGAAAATATAGGATATATTTGCATATGGAGTGTTTACATGAATAGTTAATATAATGATACGAAAAGAACATGAAATAATAAGGAGTAAAACGTAGAAAGATTGTGTATAAAGATTGTGTGTAAATACAACAGGTACTTATATTAAAAGGTGTATGTATTTGTAAGATGTTATGTTTACTAAAGTAACACCTTCGAAAACTTGTGAGAACGTTTAAGAAAAGGAAAAGGAAAACGGAACGGAAAGGTACACTGAAATATTATTGCTAGTGCTGCTACAGTACTCCCCCTCTAGTTGCGAGGTAGGAGAAACGAAACCGTTTTCTTGGAACGACCCGGCACCACACTGGAAGTACTTCGTGGTCTTGCATCAGGTGTGGTTGCTGTAGAGTGGAGCAGGTACGCAGGTTTTACGCGGTCGATGGCGATAACGTCCGAAGTCCCGTTGCGGTTGATGGTGAAGTTCTTCCTCGTCCTACGTATGACTTCAAAGGGGCCCTGGTACGGTTACTGAAGGGGCTTCTTGACTGCGTCTACCCTGACAAAGACGTGAGTGCAGCTGTCGAGGTCCTGGCTGACGAAGGTCTTGGAGGGAGAGGTGCGAGGCTGCAAAGACTGAAGGTTCTGCATGGAGTCCTTGAGGCTGCTGGCGAAGTCCTGGATACTATAATCAGGTGTACTGGCAAGGAGTTCACCTGGTAGCCTGAGTGTAGTTCCGTAGACGAGCTCAGCAGAGGAGTGGCCTAGATCTTCCTTCAGTGACGTTCGTATGTCGAGGAGGACAAGGGGTAGAGCAACAGTCCAGTCTTCACGTTGGTGGGCTGAAGCTGCTGCTGTGGTTGCTGTTGCTGTGGTTGCTGCTGCTGTGGTTGCTGTGGTTGCTGCTGCTGTGGTTGCTGCTGCTGCTGCTGCTGTGGTTGCTGGTTAAAGGATCTTGGAGTCGGCGATTCTTGATGTCGACGAGGAGGTCAAAGTGTCAAAAAATCGGCGCCCAAGATGGCTTGTGTTGCGTTGCGGTGTGGTGCGTTGCGGTGCGTTGTGTTGCGGTGCGTTGCGGTGCGTTGTGTTGCGGTGCGTTGCGGTGCCTTGCGGGAGGTAGCGTCAGGCAGCAGGAAGCAGCGTCGGGCGGCAGGAGTCAGCACGCGGCGGCAGGAGTCAGCACGCGGCGGCAGGAGTCAGCACGCGGCGGGACACGACGATGCGGCGTCGGGAGGCAGGACGCGGCACCCTGAGAGCGGTGGTTGAGTCGTCGTCAGGCATGGCGGCTAGTGGCGCTGTTGACGGTGACGGTGGCGGCGGCGAGGGGCAGGAGGCAGCGCCGGGCGGCAGCGCCGGGCGGCAGCGCCGGGCGGCAGCGCCGGGCGGCAGGAGGCAGCGCCCTGAGAGCGGAGTTCACATAGTACAGCAGGGGGCGGCGTCGACTGCAGGGCTGCGTCTGCACTGGAGCCTGCCAGCGGTAGGGGCGGCGGCGGGGGCAGCGCCAGGGGCGGCGGCAAGGGCGGCGCCAGGGGCAGCGCCAGGGGCAGCGCGGCAGGGGTGGCGCCAAGGGCAGTGCGGCACGTGCAGCGCCAGGGGCAGCGCCAAGGGCAGCGCGGCAGGGGCAGCGCCAAGGGCAGCGCGGCAGGGGCAGTGTCTAGGGCAGCGGGGCTGGGGCAGCGCCAGGGGCAGCGCGGCAGGGGCAGCGCCAGGGCCTGCGCGGCAGCGGGAGTGCAGGCTGCGGTGTCCACCGGAGCGGCAGCAGGGGCGGCGTCAGCTGCAGCATGGTAGTGGCCAGATGCGTAGTCCGCCTGCGCTGTAGGCACTGTCCAGTCTGCGTAGGACTGGCAATCCCCTTGCTACCGTAAGACTGGGTGGCTGGGTGGCTGGGGGGATAGGGCTAGCTTACACCTGCATGGCTAGGTGATAGCTGACAGCCGTCCTGTCGCCCTCGCCCCAAGCTGGGTGAGCGGGTCACTCCAGGGTTACCAATTGTTGTGTTGTTACCATCATAATGGATATGGTGTAAGTGATTCAAACGAGGGCACGCAGTCCACACTCGCCGTATTGAGTCCGCTAAGATCACTGGCAAACCGATGTCCGGAGACACGGCAGTATATAGCCTTTAAGCCGTAACCCTTACCATTATAGATGATAATAATGCAATCTCACGTGAATAGACATTGAAAGCTGGGGTTGCCACACAACGCCAGTATTTCTATTTTTTCATGGGAAAAAAGTACTATTGCGGGCATTACTATAAGACCTATTATGTTGCTGTTTCGTTACATTTATATATGTAGATAATTTTCTCGCATGTTTTTAATGAAAATGGAACATATTAATCGTAGAATAAGCATTTGTCAAATTATTCACTGCGCGCCCACTATTCCTGATTATTATAGTATGAAGGGCCAGAAATATACAACTTTTCCTACACAGAGAGAACTTTCTTGATTTATTTATATATATATATAAATGCAGCTGACGAATACCAGCAAAGTATATAAGAAACATTAATGTGTACAACAGTGTGTTGATGCCTGAGGTACGACACTTTCTATAGACTACCACACGTGGATTTAATCCCTAGCACCCCCTTCCTCCCTTGGTCGCCTCCCGTGCGTTTGTACGTCTGGCAGCGTATCTTCCTGATACAGTTTTCGAAGATTTCTATATACATATGCTATGCCACTTGGATCCGTAACTTTCTTACCGTCATACTTCACTTGAACAACAATACTGATGTACCTCATATTTATCGCGTTCATATTAATCATGTATAAGACATATACAAGTACTACAGATATTCATTCATATATACGAAGATTGTGATTAACATGGAGATTGAAGTGTATGTGATATGTATGTAAGTAATTCATGATACTATGAAAGTAACTTCATTACTGAGAGGGGCTCTTATGTGGAGTAAACGAAAAAAACTATTTACGAAAAAATGAATAGTCACCCATGTTGCCTGCACGGGAAAACTGAAAAAATGTAAACATATCAGTACATGGGACCTCTGGCCTCTGCGTCTAAAGGCCTATTGCTGCTCTTTCTGGTTTTATTGGTTTGATTTGTAAAGGTTTATTGTACTATTAAGCATACAGGACATACACACATAATACAAGCATGTACAGAAATGCATATGCAGTAGCAAAGAAGTACAAAGCGGGCATCAGCCCGCCAGTGAGGAGGGTATCCCGTCAGGCTACGGGAGGGTCGCGTGGAGGCGTGGTGACGGTGAGTCACCTGCGTCACTGGTCACCCTGCCGGGCGCGACGGGGTGTGGGTGTGGGTACGTGATGTGTCAGCGGGGAGGGGGCGTTGCTCGCAGCACCCCCAACATCACCGTCTCTCGGGGTTTGGCGGACCATGAGGGCGGCCCTGCCTTCATGCCCACTCAGCAGCCCCCCCACCTGCAGGCTGGGCGGCGGGGGCCGGGCCGGGCCTCAGGGGAGCGGTGGCGGGGCAGAACAGGAGGTAGTGCACCAGTGGGCGACGGGTATGCTTCTCGCAGTGGTCGCACACTTGCCCCTCGAAGTCCTCCTGAAGCTCCTCTCTGGTGCAGTAGCCCAGACGCACACGCTGCAGTAGTGCGCCATCTGCCCTGGGTTGTTGCTGGGTGGCGTCCAGTGGGTGGTAGTCGGTGGCTGCAGCGTACCAGGCCGCCTGCCTCTTCCTGGCCTCCAGCTCTCGGTGTGTCTGGTGAGCGCAGTGTGCTGCGGCCCGTCTCGCCTGCGCCTTGAGCTGCTGTAAGCTGGGAGGCACGTGCATGGTGACGCTGGGGCCGCTGGCGGCTCGCTTGGCGGCCACGTCCGCCGCCTCGTTACCTCGGACCCCTACGTGGCTGGGGATCCAGTTGAGCCTGACACGCCTTCCCTGCGCGCCAAGGCTCTGTAGGCTGCCCAGGATGGTGGTGATGAGCCTCACGTTGTCCTTGGGATGCGGCAGTTGGAGGGCCTGCAACCCCGTCCAGGAGTCGGTGTGTATTACCACAGTTGCCTCCCGGCGGTGCAGGGCGTGTTCGAGGGCGTGCTGGATTGCCACCAGCTCAGTCTGGAGGGTGGACCAGTTGTCAAACGTCCGCCAAGACAGCTCTGTCCCACCCGTGGTGACGAACGCGGCACCTGTTCTGCCACTATCCGGGTCGACCGAGCTGTCAGTGAAGTATACACGGCTGTCCCGCTCGGCGACCTGGGCCATGGCCATCAGCGCGTGCTGCCGCAGCTCCCGGGTGGTGCACATGGCTTTACAGGCAGGCAACTGCGTGGCGGTGAACTCTGCAGCGGGGGGCCCCCACGGGGGCGGAGCATTGTAGGTGGGGGGCGGGGACATCGGCCTCCCGCCACGGCCCGGTGATCCCCGCGTGAATGAGGCTGTGGGTGACTAGCGAGGTGTTAATGAACCACGTGTTGCCGCGCAGGCTCTCGATGCCCTGCGTCATGGCCAGCCGGAGTCTCCTCTACGCCACGCCCTCCACGTCGCGGCGGAAGACTCTGGCCACGCGACAAGCCATGATTTTTATTGGAAAAACTTAAACACTATACACAAAATAGATTTACTGAAAATACAGGATATATTTGCATATGGAGTATTTACATGAATAGTTAATATACTGATACGAAAAGAACATGTAATAATAAGGAGTAAAACGTAGAAATATCGTGTATAAAGATTATGTGTAAATACAACAGGTACTTATATTAAAAGGTGTATGTATTTGTAAGATGTTATGTTTACTAAAGTAACACCTTCGAAAACTTGAGAGAACGTTTAAGAAAGGGAAAAGGAAAACGGAACGTTAAGGTACACTGAAATATTATTGCTTGTGCTGCTACGGCTGATTCACCTGCGTAGAGTAATTCAACAATGTATTCTATAATAAGCTGCCTTATATTCAATGTGAAAGTTTGTAGCAAATTTATAAATAAGAGGCTAAGTAACGCTGTCACGTGAAAAGCCTTGTTTCTGTGTCCCCTTAACACCGCCCTCGTGTACACTACACACTATCTCAACGGTGTACAAATGTCTGGCACATTCACCTTTTTTTGACATTAAATCAATCAATCAGCGGTGTACAAAACATGAACTAGACATAGAGGCAATATTCATGATGATGACGATGATAATCATGAATGATTATACGTAAATGATGATAATGATCATTTTTTGTTATTAACATTATTACTATTATTCTTTTTATGACAATTATATAGCAAATAAAATGATTGATAGGTTGATATATGAATCACTAATCACATCAATTAATAAAGTCAATGTTTGGAAAATAAGATAAACATCCGTGTATACATATACGTGAATAACTAAGCACACCAAGACATAAAACTAATGGTTTGAAAATATGATAACTATCAGTGTCTTTTTTTGTGTGAAGGGAAATTGCCATTATAATAACGTAGAAAGAATTGACATATATCCTAACGAATGAAATGATCATAGCTGTTCCTTTCACAGTACTGGTGCATAAGGTTCGAAAATTAGATATCCCACAGGGACACAATCTTCGGTCACACCCGCAAACGTAGCTATGAGGATTAATGTGCTAATCACACATAATAAAGAGAGAAAACCCCAGCATGAATAAAGAGATAAATGCCCGAAGAAAAGGGATTTAGCAATAAGACAGATAGACGGACAGAGAGAAGAGATGTAAATACGAATGTATAGTCAATGGCAGGCAACCGAGATGAAAAGGAATAAACAGACACAAACACACAAAGCGTATCAGGCAGAAAACGAGGAAGAAAGAAAGACATGTAATACAGCAGGCCAAAATGAAGCCAAGTATGAAAAATGAGTGACTTAATTAGGCCATGAAAAGGGAATACTAAGGAGAAAGAGAACCCAAAATAGAATAATGAGGCTCGAGACGAAAAACAGGAAGCTTAAAGATGGACGCTCTCACTTCTTTTTTCTCCGGTGATGAGGCACCTTGGCGGCACAGCAATCTTGGCTACTCATGACTGCTATACAATTATTAGGGATATTTTGAATCCCCGAAAAACATAGTAGAAATTGTTATGATGAAAAATATCGAAGTATATATATATGAAACGCAAAAAAAAAGTAATAGTAGAGGAAATCAAGGTTCGTCATCTGAATCACTCGCCGAAAGTATACATTGGGAGGCAGTGGCCGAGAGGTTAGCGCCTGCAAGTGATCTTTTCGGTGTTCCTAGTTCGATTCCCGCCAGGCGCCAGAATGTTTCTGCAATCATCGAGTGGCATAAGAACATCCACATGCTGCCTATTAACTTTACCATCGACAGTGAGTGCATCGGAGGACACAGGGGCAGCATGAGTCTCTCTCTAATCAAAGGCGCCACTATAAAAAACATCCTTATTACGTGATTCTCATGTGTTTTGCCGTTACTTACTTAAAATTTAGAGAAGTTAAATTGTAATAATTATCGTGCTTATTAACACGTTTTATTCAACCTGCAGAAGGCTTTGAAGGATGAAAAGACTACCAATCAAAACAAAGTATGTCAGTATTGTTAGGGTCGTTCAGCTCGTACAATAGTAAGATATCAGCGTGATAACTTAGTACATCTACTCATTGAGTTCAACACCCTGAAGATTACCCAAATACCACATATCGCGGGGATCCAGTCATACAGGCTGAGAAGGAAAAAGTGCCTCTCGTTTGACTAGAATTATTTTCATCCTCGCGAACGCGAACGAAAAGGTGCACGGAATAAAATACTTCGCCTTACAAACTGTTTCATTTAGCCAGCGTTATTTTTGTGTGCTTGCTTGATTGTTCATTTGTTTGTGTGTGTGTGTATGTGTGTGTGTGTGTGTCTGTGTGTGTGTGTGTGTGTGTGTGTGTGTGTGTGTGTGTGTGTGTGTGTGTGTGTGTGCATGCGTGTGTGTGCGTGTGTCCCAAATGTTAGAAGTATTGTGAAACTGAACGAAATGGAATGAAATTTGCAGATCGCCCTGTGCACCACCGGAACGCCGTCTCGAAGCTTCACTCTTCCTCACCACGTCACCGCCACCACATTGCGTGGCTGTCACCGTCTCTGGAAGTAGATTATCGTAAGCTATGATAGGGTTATAAGAGTATAGTATAGAGTTAAAACAGTGGTATATATATATGTCCTTTCAATTATAGGGGTATTTCGACGCATAAGTGTTTTTTTTTTTACCTCAGCGCTATTTTCAGCCAATTTTCTCAATGGCCATTAATATTCTCCGCCACTGATCCAGTATGTAGAGGCAGATGCAACATAGAAGATGTGGTTAGGTAAAAAGTTGGGGGTGGTGGGGGAGAGCACGGCGCCTATAGAACGAATAAAACTCCCCCCCCGCCATCTCATCGTGGAAGCCTTGATGATCATTGATGCTCCATTCGGGACAATCAATAATGATTATAGTTAAGGCCGATCATTGTTTTCCCTCATCAACGAATCGAAAAGTTTAAGGAACAAAACCATTTTAGAAAACAAGTTGGCGACGAAGGGAGTTGCGTGTCTGCCTGCCGTCTCCTGCGCCGCCAAACTACCTCAATGAGAAATGATGATCGTCGTGAAATAAAAACGCCGCCAATATCCCTTTCCTTCTCCTCCAATTTGCCTTAATTAGTCTTAATTAAAAATGTGTGCCTTGTGACATTTCCCAGGGACGGACAACCAAGTTAAGGGATCGAGGCCTAAGTTTAGAGGGTTTAGAAACTTACTGGCGTTAGTTTCTTCGGTCGATAGGAAGGCAGAGACGTAGATCTGACGAAGAAAATTTTAAATGTAGAGAGATTGATAGATAATAAGAAAACCAGTAGGAAAAAGAAGAAGAAGAGAAGGAAGGATGTACGTTTGAAGGAATAGAGGTGTAAAAAATATGAAGGAAGGAGGTAGAAAGACATGTAAAAAAGGGAAAAAAGAACAGGAGGAATAGGAAGAGGAGAAGGAAGAAAATAGTCAAGTAAAGGTAGGAGATTTAAGTTTACATCAAATGCTCTAAGTCTTAAGATAATTACCCTTCAATTATAACTTCTTATATTTCACGTCCCATGCTAACAATTTATTCATTATCTTCTTCAAAGGCTCCTTTTATCGATTAAGATTTATTGACCTGCCTTTCTGATTCACCTTCCCTCGACATGACATACTCTCGATTCTATCAAACACCAATAATTCCACCTGCTTGTAGTAAACGATTCCCCGACCTTCCCTCACCACTCCCACTCTACTTTGTCATCCTCCGAACCGATGTGTACCTCGAATCCATATTCTTCTACTAACCTCCTACTTAGCCAACTCTCAACTCACTTTTTCAAACTCACCCTCACGACAAAACCTTATATGAATATTCTTTTATCTCCTCATTTCGCCAGCCATTCTTACACTCGCATTATTCTCGCCCTACGTAATAAAAATGGGTATGATTACTTACAAAAAACATTTACAGGACTCCAGAAACTCTTATTCATTCTCGTTGCAATCTATAGTTTCACAGCTCGCACTTTTCCGTATACAGGTGCTTCAATATTAGCAAATGCTTGCGTTGAAAAAATGCCCGAGATTTCAGAGGACAGTAATGTCACAACAAAATTTTTATATCATACTGACAAAACAACTTCGCAATTGTTTTTTTCCTCTTATGTCTTGTTCAACTAATATAATTTTGGTTCGTAATAAAGAGTATGTATATATATATATATATATATATATATATATATATATATATATATATATAATATATATATATATATATATATATATATATATATATATATATATATATATATAATATATATATATATATATATATATATATATATAAATATATATATATGTGGTGTGTGTGTATATATACACACACTTTTTTTTTCAAATTGTAGGAGTCGGTTTCTGGCGAACTACCAAAATATGTTATGTGATTAGACTTTCGAGTCCCCTACAGTGTCATATAATTAGTTTAATAACTCTTCGTTTCCCCTTTATAGAAAATCTGATAACTTTTGTTTTGAGTAAATTCTATATGCTATTAAATCTCATCAGTATTTTTCAACAATTCAATAATATCATAAAATTTCGTCTATCATAGAATAAAAGGAAAGCATAAAGTTAGGTCACTCTTGATCACGTGTGTGTGTGTGTGTGTGTGTGTGTGTGTGTGTGTGTGTGTGTGTGTGTGTGTGTGTTGTGTGTGTGTGTGGTGTGCTTGTGCGCGACAGATTGACTTTTGAGTGATTGCTTGAGGGTGACTTTGAGCGAGAATGTGTCGCTGGAGTGACTGTGACAATAACCTGAGAAAAATTGTAAAAAAAAGTCATATGTAGGATGATAGTGATCCTGAGTGATAGTTCGTTGGTGAGAGCGACTTATTGAACAGGAAAACAATCAGCGAGAACATTGGACTGAGAAAATGAAGTAAAACTAGAGATGATCGAGGGAGAGGAAGGCACAAGGTTATCCTGAGTCAGTGGCAGACACACGTCAAGTGGACTCCGAGCTACTACATGTATATCAAGTCGACAGCGCTGGCAGAAATAAATACATAACTGATGAGTTGCGAGATGTACGCTGCAATGCCTTACAGGTTTTGAGCTCTGGAAAATAGAAACTGCGATTACTAGTATACAGAGTTAGTAATGCTAGCTAGTTTCCTACCTTCACACACACACACACACACACACACACACACACACACACACACACACACACACACACACACACACACACACACACACACACACACACACACACACACACACACACACACACACACACACATACAGAGAGGGAGAGAGCAAGAGAGAGAGAGAGAGAGAGAGAGAGAGAGAGAGAGAGAGAGAGAGAGAGAGAGAGAGAGAGAGAGAGAGAGAGAGAGAGAGAGAGAGAGAGAGAGAGAGAGAGAGAGAGAGGAGAGAGAGAGAGAGAGAGAGAGAGAGAGAGAGAGAGAGAGAGAGAGAGAGAGAGATGTTGGAATTAATTTATTACGCCCACAGGCGTCAGGCTGACATATACAAAAAGGACACAATAAATACAAAGAAGCACATGCAAACAGACAGAAACATGGGATTTCAATGACTCCCGGCGGCGGGGTCACCTAGGCACTTTCACCACGGCGGCGATGATAGGCCGGCATGTCAATCGGTCTCTCCGTGGGCAGCCGCACGCCTGGCCTGCGGCCGGCACGCAGCGCCTGCCTCACATAAGAGAGGGCTGGCTGGTGCGAAACACGGGAACGAACAGCCACAGTTTCCTGACTGACGAGGAACTCA
Organism: Chionoecetes opilio; assembly: GCA_016584305.1. Classification (NCBI taxonomy): domain Eukaryota; kingdom Metazoa; phylum Arthropoda; class Malacostraca; order Decapoda; family Majidae; genus Chionoecetes; species Chionoecetes opilio. Next base: position 573,175 of record JACEEZ010018788.1, read on the forward strand.
TATGACCCAAGCAGTACGAGTAGGCCTGTCTCCCCGTAAGTATAGAGCCGTTCCTCCATCTGCGTCCCGCTCTCGACCAAAGAGGTAAGCGGCCTGCACTGGGACGCGGCGGCATGGCGGGGGGCCACAGCAGGCTGCAACTCCCCTCCAACGGCCGCCATTTCCAAGGGGGCTGGGATCTGCGTCATCACGGGGGCCTGGGCGTCCACGTCCATATCCCCCACAGGGGACAACAGACGGTTGCGCTCGGGCCTCTTCCTCCTCCTCCTGCGAGAGAGAGAGAGAGAGAGAGAGAGAGAGAGAGAGAGAGAGAGAGAGAGAGAGAGAGAGAGAGAGAGAGAGAGAGAGAGAGAGAGAGAGAGGAGAGAGAGAGAGAGAGAGAGAGAGAGAGAGAGAGAGAGAGAGAGAGAGAGAGAGAGAGAGAGAGATAAGATAAGATTTTCATCCTATCTAGACACTTTGCAAGTACCAACTACAAGGTTATTGACTATACAAAGCGCCGCCACGTCAGCACGAACTAGGCGGACTCGAACCGCTGACCGAATGCACAGGGACGCTGCACATTGCGAACTCACGTCTCTACCAACCTTGCCACCCAGAGAGAGAGAGAGAGAGAGAGAGAGAGAGAGAGAGAGAGAGAGAGAGAGAGAGAGAGAGAGAGAGAGAGAGAGAGAGAGAGAGAGAGAGAGAGAGGAGAGAGAGGAGAGAGAGAGAAGAGAGAGAGAGAGAGAGAGAGAGAGAGAGAGAGAGAGAGAGAGAGAGAGAGAGAGAGAGAGGTTGTAGGTGAGAAAGGAGACACGAGGGGAAAACAGCGGCAAGGACAGAAGGACGAGGCGCTGGATTCCTTTAAGTAATCGTCCAGACCATTTCATCATTCCTGATTTTATGTAGTTAGAGTATAGCCATTATCAAGTGTATCAACAATATGTTGTCACTTTTTGCATCCAGTCAGCCGTTTTTGAATAAACCGCAATAAAAATCTGTAGATTCCCGAGCTTCGAAAACGCTGCAAGCAACTGGCAGACGATGCGCCACGGCTCGGTGACATCACTGAAGGTGGTCTCCTCTCCCCGCGCTAATCTAGAAGCACGTAAACACAAGAGATAAATATAGTACTTGAAGAATTTTGGGTGCTTCTGATAGATTTTTTTGTGTGATATGTTATACACATGCATCCTTAATGGGTGCAGCAAGAAAGCTGTGCCTTTCCAGAGATGTTTGCACACGTATCAGACCAATAGGCGAGAAATGTGTAAACAATGTTGGTGCGTCGGACGGATGTTGGTGCGTTGGGGTGAAGGTAGGGAAACGGGTGTGGGTGTTGGTGGTTGGGGTAGGGGGTGGGTGTTAGTGGTGGGGGGAAGTGAGTGGGTGTTGGTGGTGGGGGAAGTGGGTGGGTGTTGTTGGTGGGGGAAGGGGAAGGGTGTTCGGTGGTGGGGGAAGGGGATGGGAGTTAGTGGTTGGGGAAGGGGATGGGTGTTGGTGGTTGGGGAAGGGGGTGGGTGTTGGTGGTAGGGGAAGGGGATGGGAGTTAGTGGTGGGGGAAGGGGGTGGGTGTTGGTGGTAGGGGAAGAGGGTGGGTAAACTGGTAATTGACAGGTGGGCATCTGGAAGCGAGCCCATATACCAGAGCCTGATGTCCCTCCTGCAGATGCAGGCCACGTCTGGGCACACACGGATGACGGCCTCTAACCTCCCTAACTAACTAACTAACTCGAACTATACTCTAACTAAACTTTGTAAAATAAATCGTTTACTACATTAGATACGAAACAATATAACCATTGATAGTTTAAGACAAATATACTTATCAATAGCCTATCCACACCTTTTGTATTGTTCAGCTGTATGGGGAGGAGCATTTAAAACTTTACTTGACAGTCTTTTCATTACTCAAAAAATAATGTTACGTGTAATGTCTCACAATCACAGATATGCACACACAGACCCTCTCTTTAAAGACCTAAATTTACTTAAACTAACGGATATTATATCCCTGCAAACAAATCTATTTATACATAAAGCATTTTACACATACCAAGTTGACAGTGGTTTTCAGTTCATGTCTAACAACTCAAATAGCCGAAGACCAAATGATCTAAAAATTCCTATATGTAGAACGTCTCATGCACAGCGAAGTATTACGGTTAGGGGAGTAAAACTGTGGAATTGGCTGCCAGTGGATCTTAAAACACATCACCGATAGTAACATTTTCAGGTGTAAAATAAAGAAAAAGAAAATCGATCAATAAATCTAATCCTTGTTTATTCATGTGTATTTTAGTTTTTTGTATGCTTATGAGTTTGTTAATATTAGCATTTGTTTTTGCCTTATCAAGATTTGCGTATGTCCTATTTGTACTTTACTTTTTATTCACATATTAATTTTTGAATGTTATTAACTATTGCTTATATAATATCTTTGGTAGTATTTGTAAGGGGAATGCGTTTATTATTTATATTATTTCTCGGGCCTTATTTATTTGACCTAAATCTGCAACTATGTTTCGCAGCAGGTCTGTATAAGAGCTCCGGCTCAACAGACCAAGCCTTATAATATATACATGTATATATAGTTTACATTACTGTATTGCTAAGGGGCCAAATAAATGTATCAGTATCTCTGGTTTGAAGGAAGCATGATTCCCTCACAGCTGTCTGATGTTGCTTCTGCACCACAGCTTCACACCACTGGGTTACAGGCAGTGGATGCCGATCCTCCCATTGACGAAACCGCACCCTCTCTTGACGAAGTCAGAGAGGCTGTAGCAAAGTTGAGGGGTGGAAAGGCAGCTGGTGTTTGTAATATCAGTGCGGAGCTCCTCAAAGCTGGGGGTGAGGCCATGATCCGCGGGTTGCATGCTGTCCTGACTGCCGTGTGGCAATCAAGTACCATTCCTGCTGGCTGGAAAAGGGGGCTGGTCGTCCCTATCTGGAAAGGGAAAGGGGACCGTCAGGACTGCAACAATTACCGCGGTATTACACTGCTCAGCGTACCAGGCAAGGTGCTTGCCCATCTATTGCTGACACGGATTCGCAGTCATCTGGTGAAGGAAGCATCAGAGACTTCAGCAGTCTGGGTTCACGCCTGGTAAGTCAACAACGGACCGTATCCTAGCGCTTCGTGTCCTGGTGGAACGCCGACGTGAGTTTTGACAGGGGATGCTTGCAGCCTATGTTGATCTCAAGAAGGCGTTTGACTCAGTGCATCGTGAGTCACTCTGGGATCTTCTGCGACTTCGAGGGATTCCTGCAAGGACTATTGGTTTGATAACTGGTCTGTATTTTGGGACTGAGAGTGCTGTGAAGTGTGGGGCAGGTGTATCCGGCTTCTTTCCTGTGAATACAGGAGTGAGGCAAGGGTGCGTCCTTGCCCCATCACTTTTCAACACTTGTATGGACTGGGTATTGGACAAGGTTGTAGATCAAAGTGATTGTGGAGCATCCTTCGGTAACACCAAGATCACTGATCTTGTTTTTGCCGATGATGCAGTAATCTTTGCTGAGTCGCTGGAGGTCCTGATGATGGCTCTCGAGGCGCTGCACGAGGAAGCAAAGCCTTTGGGACTTGAGGTTTCCTGGCTCAAGACCAAGGTCCAGGTGTTTGGAGACTTACTAGATGAAGCAGTACAGTCTGTTCATGCGTGTGGCGAGGACATTGAGATCTTGGAAAGTTTTACATACCTTGGTAGCGCAGTCCATAATGACGGCGGGTCACGTCAAGAAGTCTTAAGGCGGATTGGCATAGCCCACGGTGTTATGGACTCGCTCAGCGGGAGTATTTGGCGTTGTCGGTACCTGTGCAGAAGGACAAAGATCCGGATCTTCAAGTCGCTTGTGATCCCTGTCTTACTCTATGGTTGTGAGACATGGACACTAAATAGTGACTTGAAGAGATGAATCAATGCCTTTGGTAATAAGTGTCTTCGCAGAATCATGGGGTATCGATGGGATGATTACGTGTCAAATCAGCGATTGCACCGTGAGACTGAATCGAGGCCTATTACCTGCATAGTCCGTCAGCGCCAACTTAGGCTATATGGGCATGTGGCACGCTACCCTGAAACCGATCCTTCCCATCGGGTTGTATCTGTAAGAGACAATCCGGCGTGGAGGAGGCCAAGGGGGCGTCCACAAGGCTCGTGGCTGGGGCAAGTTGATGTTTCTTGTCGATAGCTGCTTGGTATGGGAAAGGAGCCTGCATGGGAACTCGTGCGTGGTGACCCCCGGGAGTGGCGTCGTAGGGTGGGCGAGGCGACGCGCCCCCCGGCGTATGCCCCCAATGATTGATTGTCTGATGTTGCCCAAACTCATGAAGCAAGCGATGACGACTCAGACAGTGACGATGATGACGTGCCGATGATTGAGAGTGCCCTGGATGGCGACGAAACAGACAGTGACCAAGAATAAGAACACTAAACGCTTAATTCCTGAAATGTTGAATAATGAATTTGAAAACTTATGTCAGCATTAATTCTTACGAATTTCTGATGTCAGTTAACGATCAGTAAACATGGTAAAGTCTCAATACAAAGTCAAATGTACTGTGGTTTTTTTATGTTCAAAATATGCTTAACGAAGTGCAAATTATATCTAATGAAGCAAACAGATGAAGAGAAAAACAATAAATTATGAATGACACAAGTTGTTTAATTTCTTTCATATTAATCCCATGTTCCTGGGAGGAATAGAAACAACATTATTAAAAACAACCATTCAAATACAAATTGTTCAATACGTAAACATTATGAATCCAGAGAAGAGATACTTGCCAAATCAACACATTCATAATCGATAATGATTTGGTAACATTAAAATGGTCGTAAGTTGACTCCTATTGAAGAGAAAGTGACGAATGAGGTACAAAATGAAAGCTGGAACACAGTGTAATCAGGAACCACGATAATACTAGAATATTGGCAGATAAATGACAGAAATATGACATGTACAAAGTGAAAATAGTAAACAATTTGCGGGGTTTTCTGTTCGGAAGTCGGTAACCGCAATGGGTACTGGTTTACATCACACCTACTACACGACAGGTATGGGGAAATAGCTAAAAGGATAAGCATTTGGTGTTTCAGCTGTCGAAATAGGAGATATATTTAGTTCGATCAATGATTATATACAGCACTCAAACACGGATCGATGTCGAACGCGGTCAACGTCATTTAGGAGTACCCTACTTCAAGCGGCTGAAAAAGTAGGTTGAATTGAGTTTTTTTCTTGGTAACATTTAAAATCATTTTTAGTATATATATGGGCTTTAAAAAAAGTTGGTTTGGTTTAAGTGTGTGGGGGTGCACGAGGGGCATAGCTGGCCCATGCACTATATAGGGTTTGCCAGCCGTTCCTCTCCCCCGTGTCTTGACTTCCTTCCCAGCTCCCTCCAAACCCACGTCTACCCGGCACTGCACGGTATGTCTGGACCAGTCTATTTTTGTACAACCAACATTAGGTAGAGTCATGTGTGTTGATTGTGTGCTTTCGGGGGAAGGTGACTGCTGCTTCGCCACTACTCACTTTATGGTGCCGTGTGGTAACTGCAATACTGCATTCTCGATTTCTCGTGACTAATGGTTATACATTCATTTCTTGGTGTTTTTAGCTCATCATAGTTGTAGTAGTCGTTGGTGTTATCTATACGTGGGTACAACAGGAAACCTTGTATATGAGATGAGTATAATAAAAACAAATTCCCGGATTGGATATTACTTTTCACCGAGGGTTGGCAGCATGAGGGGCGCCAGCTTCCACCCGCCGTGTGTGTGTGTCAGGTTTGAGAAGGATCAGAAACAGCGTGTTGAGCATGCTTTAGGTTTTTTGGAAGAAAATAGTTGTATTCCCAAAAGCTGAAGCTGTTCATTTCTTACTACGACTCAGTAGAGGGCTGAGAGTAGGATGGGCTGAAGAAAAAAAAGTATTGACGGGAGCCTGCAAGCGAAAATATTATCCGCTAAATCCCAAGTGCTCATGCAATCACCAGTTGTTACTCGCTTCGAAGGCGCTTCGATTTCCTAGAGACCGATCTTTGGGTAAAGCTAGAACCACACACCACACACACACCCCATCTCCTTTCTCAAGGGTGACAATAACTCCCTGCGTTTTCAGGGAGATATTCGAGCCAAGAACAATGCTCAAACCTAAGCGCGCCAAGTGACACATAAATACCTTACCACCGCACAGTACCCACGGGCAGTATATCAATGACATTATGAGTGATCGAGAAAAGAAAAAATCATATCCAAGAATTTTACCTCAGAAAGATTGCAATAAATGTGTGGCAATGCACTTATATGAATGGCAAAGTTCAACAGGTTAGAGCCAGTCACAGTGGTCGCAGTCTTCAGTAATGCGAGAAGTTTAGACAATGATAGTTAATGGTATGTAATACCCGGTCGGAACATTGGTGAGCACCTTTGCAAAACTATAGCCGTGGAAGAGGGATTCAGTAACGAATATCCAGAACTGGTACGCCTGCCTTTGACATGGACTACCTTTATTTTTATTTATCCTGACCTCATATGACCAACACTCATCCACACAAAACTTACTTATGAAATTAGTCTTACTTATACAATATACAGCCCGTCAGGGTGGCAAGGTTGGTAGAGACGTGAGTTCGCAATGTGCAGCGTCCCTGAGCATTCGGTCAGCGGTTCGAGTCCGCCTAGTTCGTGCTGACGTGGCGGCGCTTTGTATAGTCAATAACCTTGTAGTTGGTACTTGCAAAGTGTCTAGATAGGATGAAAATCTTATCTTATACAATATACATTTTTTCATCACTTGTATCATTCAGCTTAAGGCAGTGGTTCTTAACCTGGGGTACCTGTACCACCAGGGGGTACGAAACCTTACACCTGGGGGTACGAGACATGCTGACCAATCATTCAATGTCATATTTATAAGGAGGATGGAATTATATATTTATAATTATTTTGTCTGTCAACAATTGTCTTAATGACCTGGAGTCCAACGGTTCATCATTAAGTCATACTACAATAACGTGTAAAATATATTAGTTACCGCCATATGTCGTTTTCTTGTTTACCGTTTCGTACATCTAATATACTATAGGAGTAGCCGTGTGTCTGTCTGTCTGTCTGTTATGGGTAGCCGAAACTGTAAATTCAATTTTGATGAGAGTAGGCTATACAGATCGCAAATAAATCGTAGGTGGTGAGCGGCTTGGTTCCATGTCAATTGAATCATTTTGAAGGGGATTCTGGGGCTAAAAACACTTCTGACTAATAGATTACAGGAAGGAACTCTGTGGTAATGTCTTGCCGTATTTCACTAGCTCCGTAGACTCATGGACTTACCGTTTGTGTGCGTGTGTATTCATCTAGTTGTATTCATCTAGTTGTATTTTACAGGGCCTGAGCAGCGCTCGTATGGCTCCATCTCCATATCAACATTTTTATCATTCATCCTTAGTGCTTGGTTTTGGCAGAAGCCACTAACCCGGGAGGCGGGTCACAAACCCCGGCTAACACCCGGTACCCATTCACTGCTGGGTGGACAGGGGCTCGGGTTTTAAGGAAACAGCCCATTTGTTTCCGCTCCGCCCGGGGATCGAACTCGGGACTTCTCGGTTTTGAACCGAGCGTGCTACCCCTACACTACGGAGTACCCGTTGTGTGTGTGTGTGTGTGTGTGTGTGTGTGTGTGTGTGTGTGTGTGTGTGTGTGTGTGTGTGTGTGTGTGTGTGTGTGTTTGTGTGTGTGTCTGCATGCATACATGTGTGTGTGTGCGTGCGTGTTGCGTGTGTGTGCGTGTGTATGTGTGCCTGCAGGACAGGCGTGGGGCTGGGGTGAGGCAAGCGTGGGGCTGGGGTGAGGCAAGCGTGGGGCTGGGGTGAGGCAGGCGTGGGGCTGGGGTGAGGCAGGCGTGGGGCTGGGGTGAGGCAGGTTTGGGCTGGGTTGAGACAGGCGTGGTTCTGGGGTGAGGCAGGCGTGGGGCTGGGATGAGGCAGGCGTGGGGCTGGGGTGAGGCAGGCTACGGTGTCGGTAGGTGGTCTACCCCGAGGCACTTTGACCAGTGATCAACAACAGCAACAACACGATTGGAGTTTGCACTCACATTGTTGTCTAATATTATACTACTACTACAAACATCAATACATGGGTCGAAGGGCCCACAAAGACTTGTCGAGCTCTATACACGTGTGGTATAGTACGTGTGCATGCGTCTGTTGGTTGCAGGGATGCCATTGGATATTTTTCATTAACAAATTAGGCTAAATTTGGTAAAGAATCTCAATCATTACCTCTAGTTGTGAATCTTGGCGACTGGCTGGCACAGGGGGCAGACACCTGGCTTCTCTCTAAGCCTTGGCCTTGGTGCCAATCAGAATTATGTCTGTGTCCCCTGAATCCTGCTTACTAATACGTTTAGTATCAGGCTGAGGTGGGGCAGTAACTTGCACAGGATTGGCCATGCTTTGTTGCCTCTGGTAGGCTTTGTTGCCTCTGGGCGCTCCACAGCCCAGTGGTAAAGTGTCGCTGTTTCTAGGCAAAACAATTGGGTTCGAATCCCCCACACTCCAATAGTAGGCCTCTTCATTCAGGCGCAGTTCAGGGTCTGTGTCAGTAGAACTGTCTGCGACGAGCTCTACTGAAGGAAGGCCTGTGAAGTGCACCGAACTTGACAGGCTTAAGCTGATCGTAGGCGACCATCTTTGCCAGAGGATTGGCCATGCCTTGTTTCCTCTGGTAGGCCTCTTCATTCAGGCGCAGTTCAGGGTCTGTGTCAGTAGAACTGTCTGCGACGAGCTCTACTGAAGGCCTGTGAAGTGCACCGAACTTGACAGGCTTAAGCTGATCGTAGGCGACCATCTTTGCCAGAGGAACATCTTCATGACCAATTCTGGTATGAGCCAGCTTTACTGTGTCCATTTCAGTTATCTCCAAAATCCTCCAAATTTGAGTGTTCATTACGTGAAGTTACATTACTATTATTATATAATATAGGGTAACCCCATCAGAACTGCCCTAATGTATTGTCATGGATTTTTTTTAATGAAACAAAATTGAAATACAAATGGTGAAGACTTATTACAAATATGATTATATGAAATGGTGATGCCAATGCCATAGTACTTCTTTATTAACAAAGAATCTGAATTAAGATGGATAATCATTGTTCTTTTATGGACAAGAGGGGAACCGTTATGAAGGGTTCCGGTGGTAGGCATCAATGGTGCTGGAGGCTGGACCCTCACACCCAGGCGAGTGTTGGATTGGCAACCAGAAGTGAGGTGTTTCCCTAACCACGCCACCACAGAATTCCATACCGCTGAACCTTGCTATCTCTCTGTAAAGACAATTGGTGGATGCTCAAGGCTCTACAAGTCTACAGTCTACACTACCAGAAAGTGGGGAACAGTTCAAATGTAGAAGAAGCATAAACTAAAACTACACATTGGAAAGAACATGCTTGAGTCACTACATTTATGATGAATCATAAACATTAATGAAACATGCAAAAAAAAGATAATAAAAAAAACATGCGAATCAGCAACACATGTGCTTAAATACAGTCATATTATAATCAACATGTATGAGTTAGTGAGGTTGTGAAGATATAAACTGTAATACTGTATTGCTATCAGATTAGTATAACTAATGTTACATATTGAAAAGGCATTCACATTATATAAACTACAGATTTCTCTGACCAATATGGGTCATTCCATTCCAAAGTGGATCACTTCGTATCAGATTAGTAAAACTATTATTACATATTTAAATGCCATTCATATATTAGCTACAAATTTCACTCACCTATATGGCCCAGTCCACTTTGGATCACACCTTTCACCCTTGCGAGCAATATTGGCTGAGTGGCGCTTCGTGACCAGCTGCCCCACAGTCAGTGTGAATGACTTCACCCCCTGGGACTTACGCTTCTCATAGGCCTTCTTTGCATTTGCGTGGGCCTTGTCTTGGTTACTCTTAGCCTAGAAATGCAATCCTTTTTTAAACAGAGCAGAATAATTATTGTAAATATTGAAATTCTGTATACTATACTAACAAAATACACGTACAGTAAAATATTTGATCAATTACATAATACATGCTACATATCGTAATTTCCGCTTAAAGGCACTGTTACAAGTAAGGTCGAGAGTCACCTTGCCATATGCCACTTTGAAGGTGTCTGCATGTTCTTTAACAAAGTCCTTAATGCTGTCATCGTCTCCAACAATATCGGTGTCACTATCCACACCTTTTGTCTGAGGAAAAGCAATGAGAAAGAATGGAAATTTACATAACTCAATGAATAACCTATGAGACACATTGGTCGTCACAAATATTACACAATCAACATACTTGGACGATGGAAAGTGAGATGAGAAATATTACGCCAACACCATATATCCACCTTACATACCAATGTATCCCAAGAATTTTCTTTTTTTAATATTGGAAATAATGAGGTCTATGATGTCATTACTGGTGTTTTTTTTAAAGCATATGAAGCCCATGGACTTTTCAGTGTATTGCCTCTTTACCTAAAAAATGTGACAGAGACCATTAACGGTCAATTTCAGGTATTACACTCACATAAATTTCTGTACATACTGACCTCCATGAGTGTGTGGGGTTTCCGGCCAAACATCAGGAAAAATGGAGAGTATTTTGTTGAGGACTGTCGTTGAGAGTTGATGGAGAAGACGACATCATGCAGAGTTTGATCCCAATTTGGCCCACAGTCAATCATCAATTTGCTAACTCGTACCTTGACTATTCCATTGACTCTTTCCACCAATCCTGTAGGTAAAACAACCTTAATAAACCAAATGAAAGGAGTATAACTAAAATCATAAGATTTCAAGAAATGTATTTCACATTGATCCACTGATCACTATCAAAGTATCATTAATGTTTGATAATCCCACTGTTACAGAAGCTCAATGAAAGCACATCTGCTACACATTCGAATGCATGATGCTGAGGTAAGGCTGTATCTTGCACATTGGTGTTACTCTAGTCACACTTGTGTACTCCATGAGCAGTATAGACTGTTTGGCTTGTAGGTGTTTGTTTACAACGCACATTTTACAATGGGGACATGTTGTGCACGCCATTCCAAGGCAAGTAAATCACAAGGAGAATTGTAGTGTTTTCGACAAAATGGAGCTACTTATTTTACTTAGTAATTTTTAGCTTATTATTATTATCTTTTTTTACATCTTGGCCTATAGCGCCTGTAGGCAGTGACCTCCAGGGGTGGGATGGTAGGCTCTGGAGGTTCACTTGAGAGCTGTGATGGTTGGCCCTCGCCCGTGGTGGCGCAGGCAGGATTGTTATAGTGACGCCTGTGATTAGAGGCTCATGCCGCCCCCCTGTTTCCTTCGATGCACTCACAATCGAAGGTAGAATTAATGGGCAGGGCATGTGGGTGTTCTTAGGCCAATCCATGGTGCAGAAAGGTTTTGGTTTTCGTCGGGAATTTAACTCGGGTCACCGAGAATGCCACTTGGAGACGCTAACCATTCTGCTACCGCCTCCCCAGATGTGGACTGAACTCTTATCTGATGACACAAGCACCACTTCATCGGAAGTATGTTGTTAACAAAACTTTTGCAAACTGCCACTCTAAGCATTACTAGATGAAACATAAGCTAACATGTTTTTACAACAAAAGCTGGTTCCCAACCTATATGGATGCATCCAGCTTCCAGCTCCCTTATGCACTGTATAATTATATCAAACTAACCATTGGTCTGGGGATGATATGCACTGGCGACACACCTCTTGATCCCCATTTGTTTGCAGAAATCCTTATTGATCTAAAAGCATAGGGCAGTTTAAGACAAAATATCATGGAAATGTGTACACAATGCACACAAGGTAGAAACACAATGCAATGTATGCACACAATGTAGAAATTGTCAATGACTTCCAGAATTTTCAACAAACCATATAAATTATAATCGCCATTATCATCATAACCCTTTTACGTATCTTACAGCCACAGGTTGAGGGATTCATTCAGGTTACACAAAATAACAGTATGACTAGTGAAAAAATACATTTAACACTAAAGGACATATTGAATCTTCCACGAGAATTCATGGTGTAGGGATAACTAGACTGTTGTTCCAAGTATTGTTAGGTGGCATGTGAATGCGTGGGAGGGATCAGGGGACAGGAATTCCAACTCCTTCAACTGATAGTGAGTAGGTGGTGTCCCTCACTCCATTCTTGGTTACAGGATGGTAGGTAGAAAATGGTGCACAACCATTCTCATGGCTTCGAAACTTCCTGATGTAGCCCAACTGAAAACTTCATTACTGTTTTGAAGGATGAGCCTCACCTATTAAGTACAGGTAACATCCTGAACATGAATATTTTAAGACTTCTTACATTTGTGGTATCATGATATTATGTCACCAGTAGATTATATGAATGTTAAGCTGTGTTCAGGCATTTGAAGCAGCAAAAGATGGAAGTAAGATACTATGTCACTAGGGATGAACGTTGCAAAATGTGAATCACAAACAGAATACACCATAACGTATTGACATGGGTAAATGTTTCCAAAAAAGTCGGTTTCAAAAGCGCCAGTACTATATATATCTTTCTGTTTTACATATTGAGGGTTTACTTTACTATGAGAATGTAAAGGCGAAAAACTAAATACTATTGCAGCATATATTACTTATCCTTAATATCTGAAAGTGTTGCGTACAAAGACAAAAGAAACGTACCTAATTACAAAACTCCTTCCCTTGGTCAGAGATGAGGCGTTCTGGTGCTCCCAATCTGTGGCAAAACACAACCACATATCATATAGGGTACAGTGTGCTTGTACATCATCCTTCATGGACTTCACACGAAAATATTCCATATATGCTTATGCATAAGTGAAACATTAAAACTGAAGTACCTGACTAGGTAGATAAGTAGTATATGTATATGAAATATGGAGAAAGCTTTGAGCCTTAATATCATGAATTATACCACCTATGACTACTGTCATGAAATAAAAACTTTCTAAAATTTGAATTGTCGTACAAGAGTACAAATACAAAACCAGTATCAGTGAAATTCATCTTACATGCTTGTATACTCAATCATCAATCATTGGGGGCATACGCCGGGGGGCGCGTCGCCTCGCCCACCCTACGACGCCACTCACTCCCGGGGGTCACCACGCGCGAGTTCCCATGCAGGCTCCTTTCCCATACCAAGCAGCTCTCGACAAGAAACATCAACTTGCCCCAGCCACGAGCCTTGTGGGCGCCCCCTTGGCCTCCTCCACGCCGGATTGCCTCTTACAGATACAACCCGATGGGAAGGATCGGTTTCAGGGTAGCGTGCCACATGCCCATATAGCCGAAGTTGGCGCTGACGGACTATGCAGGTAATAGGACTCGATTTAGTCTCACGGTGCAATCGCTGATTTGACACGTAATCATCCCAGCGATACCCCATGATTCTGCGAAGACACTTATTACCAAAGGCATTGATTCATCTCTTCAAGTCACTATTTAGTGTCCATGTCTCACAACCATAGAGTAAGACAGGGATCACAAGCGACTTGAAGATCCGGATCTTTGTCCTCCTGCACAGGTACCGACAACGCCAAATACTCCCGCTGAGCGAGTCCATAACACCGTGGGCTATGCCAATCCGCCGTAAGACTTCTTGACGTGACACGCCGTCATTATGGACTGCGCTAACAAGGTATGTAAAACTTTCCAAGATCTCAATGTCTTCGCCACACGCATGAACAGACTGTACTGCTTCATCTAGTAAGTCTCCAAACACCTGGACCTTGGTCTTGAGCCAGGAGCCCTCAAGTCCCAAAGGCTTTGCCTCCTCGTGCAGCGCCTCGAGAGCCATCACCAGGACCTCCAGCGACTCAGCAAAGATTACTGCATCATCGGCAAAAACAGGATCAGTGATCTTGGTGTTGCCGACGGATGCTCCACAATCACTTTGATCTACAACCTTGTCCAATACCCAGTCCATAAAAGCGTTGAAAAGTGATGGGGCAAGGACGCACCCTTGCCTCACTCCTGTATTCACAGGAAAGAGGCTGGATACACCTGCCCCACACTTCACAGCACTCTCAGTCCCAGAATACAGACCAGTTATCAAACCAATAGTCCTTGCAGGAATCCCTCGAAGTCGCAGAAGATCCCAGAGTGACTCACGATGCACTGAGTCAAACGCCTTCTTGAGATCAACATAGTCTGCAAGCATCCCCTGTCAAAACTCACGTCGGCGTTCCACCAGGACACGAAGCGCTAGGATACGGTCCGTTGTTGACTTACCAGGCGTGAACCCAGATTGCTTAAGTCTCTGATGCTTCCTTCACCAGATGACTGCGAATCCGTGTCAGCAAAAGATGGGCAAGCACCTTGCCTGGTACGCTGAGCAGTGTAATACCGCGGTAATTGTTGCAGTCCTGACGGTCCCCTTTCCCTTTCCAGATAGGGACGACCAGCCCCCTTTTTCCAGTCAGGAGGAATGGTACCTGATTGCCACACGGCAGTCAGGACAGCATGCAACCCGTGGATCATGGCCTCACCCCCACCTTTGAGGAGCTCCGCACTGATATTACAAACACCAGCTGCCTTTCCATCCCTCAACTTTGCTACAGCCTCTCTGACTTCGTTAAGAGAGGGTGCGGTTTCGTCAATGGGAGGATCGGCATCCACTGCCTGTAACCCAGTGGTGTGAAGCTGCTCAGTTGGAGGGTCCACCGTGAACAACTGCCCAAAGTACTCGGCCCAACGAGCCATCTGCCCATCCATGTCCGACACGAGGCGCCCATCTGCTGTTCGAATAGCACTCGCCCGAGAAGGAGACTTGGAACGGAGCTTCTTCAGGGCTCGGTAGGCGGGTCGGAGGTCATTAGCGTTCAAATGACCCTCGACATCCTCAGCGAGACTCCTGACATACTTCTCCTTGTCTCTCCTCAGGAGGGTTCTAGTCCGGCGTGACAGAGCCCTGTGCTGGTCCCGGTTCCCAGCCAGCCTGGCAGGGCGACTCTCCTCAATTTTACATTTATTAATACAGGAGGGTTACAGGCTGTGAATGCCGATCCTCCCATTGACGAAACCGCACCCTCTCTTGACGAAGTCAGAGAGGGTGTAGCAAACTTGAGGGGTGGAAAGGCAACTGGTGTTTGTAATATCAGTGCGGAGCTCCTCAAAGCTGGGTGTGAGGCCATGATCCACGGGTTGCATGCTGTCCTGACTGCCGTGTGGCAATCAGGTACCATTCCTCCTGACTGGAAAAGGGGGCTGGTCGTCCCTATCTGGAAAGGGAAAGGAGACCGTCAGGACTGCAACAATTACCGCGGTATTACACTGCTCAGTGTACCAGGCAAGGTGCTTGCCCATCTATTGCTGACACGGATTCGCAGCCATCTGGTGAAGCATCAGAGACCTGAGCAGTCTGGGTTCACGCCTGGTAAGTCAACAACGGACCGTATCCTAGCGCTTCGTGTCCTGGTGGAACGCCGACGTGAGTTTCGACAGGGGATGCTTGCAGCCTATGTTGATCTCAAGAAGGCGTTTGACTCAGTGCATCGTGAGTCACTCTGGGATCTTCTGCGACTTCGAGGGATTCCTGCAAGGACTATTGGTTTGATAACTGGTCTGTATTCTGGGACTGAGAGTGCTTTGAAGTGTGGGGCAGGTGTATTCGGCTTCTTTCCTGTGAATACAGGGGTGAGGCAAGGGCGCGTCCTTGCCCCATCACTTTTCAACGCTTGTATGGACTGGGTATTGGACAAGGTTGTAGATCAAAGTGATTGTGGAGCATCCGTCGGCAACACCAAGATCACTGATCTTGTTTTTGCCGATGATGCAGTAATCTTTGCTGAGTCGCTGGAGGTCCTGGTGATGGCTCTCGAGGCGCTGCACGAGGAGGCAAAGCCTCTGGAACTTGAGGTCTCCTGGCTCAAGACCAAGGTCCAGGTGTTTGGAGACTTACTAGATGAAGCAGTACAGTCTGTTCATGCGTGTGGCGGGGACATTGAGATCTTGGAAAGTTTTACATACCTTGTTAGCGCAGTCCATAATGACGGCGTGTCACTTCAAGAAGTCTTACGGCGGATTGGCATAGCCCACGGTGTTATGGACTCGCTCAGCGGGAGTATTTGGCGTTGTCGGTACCTGTGCAGGAGGACACAGATCCGGATCTTCAAATCGCTTGTGATCACTGTCTTACTCTATGGTTGTGAGACATGGACACTAAATAGTGACTTGAAGAGACGAATCAATGCCTTTTGGTAATAAGTGTCTTCGCAGAATCATGGGGTATCGCTGGGATGATTACGTGTCAAATCAGCGATTGCACCGTGAGACTGAATCGAGGCCTATTACCTGCATAGTCCGTCAGCGCCAACTTCGGCTATATGGGCATGTGGCACGCTACCCTGAAACCGATCCTTCCCATCGGGTTGTATCTGTAAGAGACAATCCGGCGTGGAGGAAGCCAAGGGGGCGCCCACAATGCTCGTGGCTGGGGCATGTTGATGTTTCTTGTCGAGAGCTGCTTGGTATGGGAAAGGTGCCTGCATGGGAACTCGCGCGTGGTGACCCCCGGAAGTGGCGCCGTAGGGTGGGCGAGGCGACGTGCCCCCCGGCGTATGCCCCCAATGATTGATGATTGATATATACTGCTTGATGCAATTGTTGACCCCTGTGCCATCCTTTCTTGGGAGAGGAAACAACATTACATACTTGGTGAAGTAGTCAACAATGGTCAAGATGTAATGACTGCCATTCGCGGTCATAGGCAGTGGTCATGTAATATAGGAAACAAATAGAAAATAATATAATAATATATTATATATATATTATATATATATATATATATATTATATATATAATATATATATATATATATATATATATATATATATATATATATATATTATATATATATATTATTATATATATTATATATATATATATATATATATATTATATAATATATATATATATATATATATATATATATATATATATAATATATATATATATATATATATATATATATATATATATTGGTATATTTCCTTCACACGATGGATATCATTAAGTTGAATGCGTTACATAATAATAATACATATACTATATGGCAAATGTCAAGATAAACATTGTAGTGACATGCTTATGTACTTGTACTAGCCAGATGATAGAGGTGTCATTACAATTTTACAATGGATACTAATCGTGAATGCCAAGATTTTTTGTCTAAGAATATTGTAAAAAGATTAAATTCCACCAAATGTAAAAGGAACGCCATTTAGAACATTTCAGTATCTTCAAAAATCATCTTTTTACCCATCGTTTCTACATCACTTAAGTTAATAAAAAAATCCATTGTAAAGATTCACTCCATCATTTGTAAGATCTCTAAAACCTACAAAACCATCCCTTTTAAAACAATATTTCACATGCATAAAACATAATCTTATCTGGCGCGAGGGTTGTAAGGTTTTAGAGTGAGTAAATAAAGCATAGAAAACCAACTGAACCGAGCTCCTAATTGAAGGGACTGTGAGGATTATTCAACCGAACATGAAGCAGTAGCAGGTTGGTACATGTCAAAAAAGGTATCAGTTGAAGCTAATCAAGTGTATCCGGCATTTCTATATAACCTAAAACAGTAGGTAGGGGACCTACTGCTAATGTGGAACTCAGCCATAATAAATAAGTGAGAAAGTACCCACAGTGATACCAAGTAGAGTTGTATCAGATATCCGCATCAGCACCACACACACAGAGGATATGGTGAATATATAATACATTACAGAGCTTGCAAAATAGAAGTAAATGGATGCATGTTTACTTAATTATCTACTAAAATATTCTACCTTGTATTAATTTTTTTCAATTTTACATAACAATGTGTTATACAGTTATACGGAAGGGCGGGAGGAAGGACAGAAATTTAGATGAAGAATATGTTGCCTACTGTATACACTCATACAGTATACCTTCACAATGTTCTGTTTCTTTGAGTGCAATAGAAAATTAGCAACTTAGCTTGGACATTATTTACTGTTTCTAATTTAATTCTGTAAAAAAAAATCGTGCCTTTTATGCAGTTCTCATAATTACAAATAGCTTCTCTTAATAACACTTTTCTTGCAAATGAAAAAAAATGTATAGGTATGTAAGCCTAAGGCCTACAAGGAGGGTTAAGTTGTCTGGTTAACCTAGAAGGTGAATGCAGGGTATCATATACTCCAAATTAATAATCACACATAATAATCAACAAAAATAAATTGAATATCTGCATCTGCATCTGCGATTTTGAAAAGTATATATATCCACATCAGCACTTCCGGATTTTTGACATTCGATACATAATACGGAGGTCATTGGGGACATGCCAGCTTATAGTAAATACATAGCCAAAGTAAGTAAGTGTGAGAAAGTAGTGTGTTTCTGAACACTCAGTAATACAGCACAGTAAGTACGGGGACTATACTAGCTAATGTGAAACCCATAGCCAGAGTAAGTAAGTGAGTAAATAACATGTTTACAAAAAAAAAAATTAAGACAGTATAAAACATGCCAGGGTCCATCATGCATCACAGACTATTTTATGTGATCTATTAGATCAACAACTGATTGTCCTTTATAATACTGGACGAGGTGCTGGCCAAGATGAGCCTGTCATGTCGCCCAACTGTATTTGTCCTTTCCTGCTTCCAACGCTACCTTAGCTCTTCCTGTAATAACACATTAGTCCTGAAATCCTTGTCTTTTACGTCTCTCTCTCTCTCTCTCTCTCTCTCTCTCTCTCTCTCTCTCTCTCTCTCTCTCTCTCTCTCTCTCTCTCTCTCTCTCTCTCTCTCTCTCTCTCTCTCTCTCTCTCTCTCTCTCTCTCTCTCTCTCTCTCTCTCTCTCTCTCTCTCTCTCTCTCTCTCACACGCACACGCACACACACAAGGTACTCCGTGGTGTAAGGGATAGCACGCTCGGTCCACAACCGAGAAGTCCCCGGGTTCGATCCCCGGGCGGAGCGGAAACAAATGGGTTGTTTCCTTAAAACCTGAGCCCCTGTCCACCCAGCAGTGAATGGGTACCGGGTGTTAGCCGGGGTTTGTGACCTGCTCTCCGGGGTGCTGGCTTCGGCCAACACAAAGCACTAAGGATGAATGATATAAAAATGTTGATATGGAGACGGGGCCACACGAGCGTTGCTCTGGCCCTGTAAAAATACAACTAGATGAATACACACACACACACACACACACCGCGCGATGGTCAGGTGACAGCGTGCCGGGCTCCCATTCTGTGGGTAGGCGGTTCGAATCCTCGCGCTCCCGGGGATTTTTCACTGACAAATTCGGGCGGTTACTGTCCCCCTTGAGCAAGGGGATGGGGTGTGTGGTGTGTGAGGTCCCAGCATTGCCCAAAGATCGGTAATAATGAGCTCCAAGCTCGCACTGAGAGGGTGAAAACTGGCGATCGCGAGCCGCTCGCGTGGACAAGACCATGGGTGAATAACACTGTAGAAACTCTATCTTAGAAGGGACATGAGAAAAAATATGTGGGCATATGCCTGAGCAACACGAGAAAATATAACAGCTTTTTCAAGGTGTTTGAACACCTGTAATGGACCGAAGGAGGATGTATTTCACGCAAAACTTGAGCATTAATCCTACATGAAAGACTGCATAAATATAGATTTTAAGACAGAGCCACGCCAGTCAAGCAGCACAGTATGTATACTGCAACCATACACACACACACACACACACAAACACACACACACACACAATATATATATATATATATATATATATATATATATATATATTTTATATATATATATATATATATATATATATATATATATATATATATATATATATATATAAAATATTACATTATATTCCACTAGTTTTAGCTTTAGCATATTTCTCAAAAAAGGTCCATAAATTGAACTATAACATGGTATTCCATTAATGTAAGGATAACTGCCACATACAAAATCCAAAATGGATTGTGTCCATAATCCACAACACAACTACAGTTTGGCAATCAGTGATGATAGTAATAATTACCATATATCTTAACTATCATCACCTTCACTGTTTTTTCATAAAAAAATGTTTGAATCTGCACGTTACATTATGACAGACATTGCATACATGTATAAATAAGTTTATATTTTCGATTTGGCAGCATTAACTGAATTATTCAATATTATTCATTATTGTAGAGTAGATTGATAAATAAGTACACTTACCAATCAGATCCATCCCCACAACTTGCATGGGTTGAGACGTCTTGAGTTGCTTCAGGTTTGAAGCTTGTGTCTTCACTAGCTCAAAGGACTGGCAGGTTGGACAAGTTGAGACCTGAACAATAGAATAAATAAAATATAATAAACATAAAAGGAAGGTAGGGTTGCACTTTTATCCTGATCACGCAAAGAATTATATCAGACATAATTATCAAGCTATGTTGCTAATATCAGCTACCTAAGGAAGTGACAGTATCATTATATAGAGTATTATAGACAGACATGGAGGCAGTGTTTTGAAGAGGAGGTGGCAGTATTGGACATTGAAGAGGTAAGGCAATGGATAGGGATAGTTGGAAGCGTATCATCGACCGTCTAACATCATGAGACATTATGGGAAAATCTGACGTTAAACAGAAAGATGATGATGATGACAGTATCATTACATGTATTGCTGATTTTAAAGAGGAAGCTGACAAAATTATAACATACTGTATCAGTGGATGTTAGCATTACTAACGACAATTTGGTAGTGCTATATGCATTTCAGTATTCAAGTAATATATTTTGTATCTTACACTGAAAGTTAAGGAAGCTATATATTTTGTCTGTGAAATTTATTCATTCTTCTCAACCTATGGGTTGAATCTTCACTTTTACTTAATCAAATTGCAAGTAACATCAACAAATTAAATTACAAGGCCTTCTGTTGCTTGATTGAAGGTGTTGCTTACTTACATATTCACGGACGTCCTTGGTCATACCAAGCCAATAGTATTCGGTAGCAATCCTGTCTTGCGTATTGACAACCCCAACATGACTGCCACTTGTCACAAGGTAAAACTTGAGGATATCATTCACTTCTCTAGGTGTTGTGATAATTTCTACCCAGCTGCCTTTCCTCTTCCGATATAACTTGTTCTCTGTAACGAAAGGATACCTTCACCACACGTAAAAGTAATGGCATATTGAATGTGAAGGAAAACAAATCAAATATTATGTTTTAAAATGTATTAAAAAACTCAGATGGCCATAAAAACTGTAACAGCATTACTTGGTACCCTCCATAATGTAGGTAACTTATTACTTTGAGACTTCATGCCCAACCAATTTCCAGTGACTGTCATTATGTGTTTATCCTTTCTTGTCTTTGCATTTCCTCTTCAAATATATATTGGTAAAATAATTCTTAGGTTCCTGAAAACCATCAAACCATTAACTCTAACCTAATATAATCTCCTTGAACATATTGCTTTACAAATTTACAGGACTGACATCAGTATATATGTAACGTAGAGATGTACTGGTGTTAAGGTGGGGCATATTGCTACTTGGATGAATGCAGCCTTTGAACCTGTATTGTGTCATTACCCCATTACCCTGGAACATAAGACACTGCATTGTTCAGCTTGTGATAGTCACACTCCACAGGTGTTACTATTCTGGCTGACAGTCACACTCCACTGGTGTTGTTCTGGCTGACAGTCACACTCCACGGGTGTTGTTCTGGCTGACAGTGCACACTCCACGGGTGTTGTTCTGGCTGACAGTCGCACCCCACGGGTGTTGTTCTGGCTGACAGTCACACTCCACGGGTGTTGTTCTGACACCACAGTTTTTGCTTGTCCCAAAACACTGTATACATGTAGTTTAATACAATACCTGAACATTGGTTATGTAATCTGACCTAACTGGGAGAGGCTGCGCCCCCCAAGACCACCCGTTAGTTCACTAACCTAACCTGGACATTTGTTACGTAACCTAACCTAATTGTTTAAACTATTGCTGGTATTTAATCCTTGAATGTAGAAACACGGGTAAAAGCTGATTTAATGTATATATTAGTTATTGTAACATCAAGAAAAAAAACTGGAACTGTCGCCAAAATAGGATCATTTTAGGATCAAAATAGGATCACTTTAGGGGAGTCTGAAGCATCAGAGACCTCAGCAGTCTGGGTTCACGCCTGGTAAGTCAACAAAGGACCGTATCCTAGCACTTCGTGTCCTGGTGGAACGCCGACGTGGGTTTCGACAGGGGATGCTTGCAGCCTATGCTGATCTCAAGAAGGCGTTTGACTCAGTGCATCGTGACTCACTCTGGGATCTTCTGCGACTTCGTGGGATTCCTGCAATGACTATTTGTTTGATGACTGTTCTGTACTCTGGAACTGAGAGTGCTGTGAAGTGTGGGAGAGGTGTATCCAGCTACTTTCCTGTTAATACAGGAGTGAGGCAAGGGTGCGTCCTTGCCCCATCACTTTTCAACACTTGTATGGACTGGGTATTGGGCAAAGTTGTAGATCAAAGTGATTGTGGAGCATCCGTCGGCAACACCAAGATCACTGATCTTGTTTTTGTCGATGATGCAGTAATCTTTGCTGAGTCACTGGAGGTGCTGGTGATGGCTCTCGAGGCGCTGCACGAGGAGGCAAAGCCTTTGGGACTTGAGGTCTCCTGGCTCAAGACCAAGGTCCAGGTGTTTGGAGGCTTACTAGATGAAACAGTAGTCTGTTCATGCGTGCGGCGAGGACATTGAGATCTTGGAAAGTTTTACATACCTCGGTAGCGGTCCATAATGACGGC
Source organism: Chionoecetes opilio (assembly GCA_016584305.1). NCBI lineage: Eukaryota > Metazoa > Arthropoda > Malacostraca > Decapoda > Majidae > Chionoecetes > Chionoecetes opilio. The sequence goes on from JACEEZ010018788.1 coordinate 595,997, forward strand.
AGGTCACGTCAAGAAGTCTTACGGCGGATTGGCATAGCCCACGGTGCTATGGACTCGCTCAGCACGAGTATTTGGCATTGTCGGTGCCTGTGCAGAAGGTCAAAGATTCGGATCTTCAAGTCGCTTGTGATCCCTGTCTTACTCTATGGTTGTGAGACATGGACACTGAATAGCGACTTGAAGAGGCGAATGGATGTCTTTGGTAAAAAGTTTCTTCGCAGAATCATGGGGTATCGCTGGGATGATTATGTGTCAAATCGGCGATTGCACCGTGAGACTGAATCGAGGCCTATTACCTGCATAGTCCGTCAGCGCCAACTTCGGCTAAATGGCCATGTGGGATGCTATCCTGAAACCGATCCTTACCATCGGGTTGTATCTGTAAGAGACAATCCGGCGTGGAGGAGGCCAAGGGGGCGTCCACAAGGCTCGTGGCTGGGGCAACAAGTTGATGTTTCTTGTCGAGAGCTGCTTGGTATGGGAAGGGAGCCTGCATAGGGACTCGCGCGTGGTGACCCCCGGGAGTGGCGTTGTAGGGTGGGCTAGGCAACGCGCCCCCCGGCGTATGCCCCCAATGATTGATTGATTAGGGGAGGCGGTAACAGAGTGGTTAGCGTCTCCGAGTGCCGTTCTCAGCACTCGGAGTCAGACTCCTGACAGCATGAGTCCGACAGCAGTCGGACTCATTGACTCAATAAGTCAATAATTTAACTTCTGTAAAATGGATGACGACTGCACGGTAATTTTTTGAGACACTGACCGTCATTTTCTTTGCCCAAAAATGGAACTTTATCACATGGATATGTTTCTTTCTATTTTTTCCTAAAACTCGTTGAAAAGTTTTTTGTTGTAATTTTCATCAGCAACTCCTAGGGTCGCCATGGTCGTTTCCATTGATAAAAATGTATGTATCTTCATCAGAAAAAGCACTAAAACTTGGCCAGGAAATAATAGTCAGTGTCTCAGAAACCAGGGAAGTGACAGAGCTGTACAAAAACAAGTGTGCCCCGCCCCGCCCCGCATTCGCCCGCCACCGCCGAGTGGTCCGCTTGCCCCGTCCTGCCGGGGTGATTATTACCCTAACTGAACTCGACCTAACCTCCTAAAGGGAAAGATGAAAGGGTTAGAAGGGTTAAATGTTTTCCCCCTACCCCCGGCAGCATATTCCAGTTTTCTGGAACAGGATGTCGCGTTTACTCTTGAACATGTTAGGTTAGGTTACGCTAGGCTACGGTTAGGTTAGGTTGGCTTCCCTTCATTATACAGTAACTTTGTGTGGGAATCACAATGAGGGTATTTTCGAGAAAATTCTATGGTTAGTTTCGGAGCTACAGCCAAGCCTCTTCACTCGGGAACCACATACTCGCATAGAGTTGGGGAATATGCCCCCCGGCGGCATTATTAAACTAACCGAACTTTAACCTAACCTCCTAAAGGATGGGGCGTTCTCTGAACGAGGAAGATGTGTGTATGCGCTATTACACTTGTAGACACCTATGTAATTTCTTTAATTTGTGAAAAAGTTATTGTGAAAGTTACGCAGAATTGGATTAATACAGTACAGTATACTGAGCAAAAAAAATAAAAAAATAAAAAACGCAAGTGGTAACAGCGGTAGCGATTGCACAGTTCTCGTCCATTATAACCTCAACTTTCAATAACCTAACCAAACCTGGTAAAATTCTTCAGTCCTTTCCCGCCCTTTGGTCTCGCAACGTTATTGATCAGGTTAGGTTAGTAATATGTTTTTTGGGCGTCCAGTGGGGATGAGGGAGGAAAGGGGCATCTCTACCCCACTTTATAATTATGTTTTAGAGCTATCTGATGGGATCTGTGAAAGTCTGGAGAAAAAAGCCCACTTGTAAGGGCGGGAAAGGACTCTGTAAAATTCTAGTGTTTGCCCATACTCTCCCACTCTCCCCCCCCAAACAATTTTGGGAACCTGTGTGAATGCAAGGTGCTTGCCCATCTATTGCTGACACGGATTCGCAGTCATCTGGTGAGGCATCAGAGACCTCAGCAGTCTGGGTTCACGCCTGGTAAGTCAACAACGGACCGTATCCCAGCGCTTCGTGTCCTGGTGGAACGCCGACGTGAGTTTCGACAGGGGATGCTTGCAGCCTATTTTGATCTCAAGAAGGCATTTGACTCAGTGCATCGTAAGTCACTTTGGAACCTTCTGCGACTTCGAGGCATTCCTGCAAGGACTATTGGTTTGATAACTGGTCTGTATTCTGGGACTGAGAGTGCTGTGAAGTGTGGGGCAGGTGTATCCAGCTTCTTCCCTGTGAATACAGGAGTGAGGCAAGGGTGCGTCCTTGCCCCATCACTTTTCAACGCTTGTATGGACTGGGTATTGGACAAGGTTGTAGATCAAAGTGATTGTGGAGCATCCGTCGGCAACAACAAGATCACTGATCTTGTTTTTGCCGATGATGCAGTAATCTTTGCTGAGTCGCTGGAGGTCCTGGTGATGGCTCTCGAGGCGCTGCACGAGGAGGCAAAGCCTTTGGGACTTGAGGTCTCCTGGCTCAAGACCAAGGTCCAGGTGTTTGGAGACCTACTAGATGAAGCAGTACAGTCTGTTCATGCGTGTGGCGAGGACATTGAGATCTTGGAAAGTCTTACATACCTTGGTAGCGCAGTCCATAATGACGGCGGGTCACGTCAAGAAGTCTTACGGCGGATTGGCATAGCCCACGGTGTTATGGACTCGCTCAGCGGGAGTATTTGGCATTGTCGGTACCTGTGCAGAAGGACAAAGATCCGGATCTTCAAGTCGCTTGTGATCCCTGTCTTACTCTATGGTTGTGAGAGATGGACACTAAATAGTGACTTGAAGAGACGAATCAATGCCTTTGGTAATAAGTGTCTTCGCAGAATCATGGGGTATCGCTGGGATGATTACGTGTCAAATCAGCGATTGCACCGTGAGACTGAATCGAGGCCTATTACCTGCCTAGTCCGTCAGCGCTAACTTCGGCTATATGGGCATGTGGCACGCTACCCTGAAACCGATCCTTCCCATCGGGTTGTATCTGTAAGAGACAATCCGGCGTGGAGGAGGCCAAGGGGGCGCCCACAAGGCTCGTGGCTGAGGCAAGTTGATGTTTCTTGTCGAGAGCTGCTTGGTATGGGAAAGGAGCCTGCATGGGGACTCGCGCGTGGTGACTCCCGGGAGTGGCGTCGTAGGGTGGGCGAGGCGACGCGCCCCCCGGCGTATGCCCCCAATTGATTGATTGTGTGAATGCGGGGTTTTTGGATGGGGAACAAATTATGCGTCGGAAACACGTAATTTAAGAGTTATATAGGGGGGCTATAACTCCCTAGATCTAGGGTATTTTCCCTATATTAGGAGAAATTTGTCTAACCAAAATTAACCTAACCTAGCCAAATTTAACCTAACCTAGCGGGGGGTTTGACCCACCGATAAGTTAACCTAACCAAATCTAACCTAACCGAATCTAACTGAATCTAACCTAAGCTAACCAAATCTAACCTATCCTAGCCTAACCAAATCTAACATAACCTCCTAGTGGGGGGTTGGGGGGTTCTCGACACTTCGGTCATCATTCTGTGAGGATCGTCAGGTTCACACATCTCTGGACTCAAAAGAAATCCAATTAATTTTCCCTAGATCTAGGGAAGTTTTTCAACATCCCTAACTCAAAAATTATGTGTTTGCGACGCATATTTTGTACCCCAGCCAAATATCCCGCATTCCCCCAGGTCCCCAAGCTGGTTTTGTGGGAGAGGGGGAGTATGGGCAAACACTAGAATAATACCAAGAACTCTATAGAATTTAACCAAAATTGTAACACTCGCCGACGGCGGCGAGAGTTCCAGGTACCCATAAACACGGGTAAAAGCTGATTAAGATTAAGCGTACATAATGGATAATGTCATAACAAGTACAAGGACTGGAACTGTCGCCGAAAATAGTAGTAGTATTTTACACTAGAACCGAAAATCCCTACACAATTGGAAGTATGGTTTCTGTTAACCTTATTGGATTCTAGGAAACATTCTCTCTGAGTTTCCGTCGCAAATCATTACCTTTGGAGATATAACATGTTGTGTATAGGGAGGCGAGAGACAAGTGCTTACGTGCGCCTCACTCTTCTTCCTCTTGTAACCTGCATCGCCTCTGTTCTTCCCTAGCCGCGGACACTTTTTAATGCAGATTTGCTTTAGTTAGGAGGTTAAAGCGTGGGGTTAGAATAGGTTTGGTTAATGAGTCAAAAGGTAGGGTTAGGTTAGTTTAATTTTCATATCTCATATACACTCCTTCCTGTTAAAAACATTATATCTCCGAATGTAGTGATTTGCGACGGAAGCTCATAGAGAGAATGTTTCTTAGAATCCAATAAAGTGAACAGAAATCACACTCCCAATCACTCCCCGTGAAAAATTGGAGCACTCGCCGACGGTGGCGAGAATTCGGATAGGTGAGAGTTCCAGGTCCGTACCAATTATCATACATATTTTAGCACCATCGGCAAACTTACTAATATCACTGATAATCCCACTGTCTTAGTCATTAATGTAAATCAAGTAAGCCACAAAACAGACCCCTATGGAACTCGCTTGTTATCTTTTTGTTGTGACTTAAACATACACTCACTCACCAATTATCATGTGATTATCCTTCTGTCTCTTCAGAATCCTCTTCTGGTTGTTTGTGATGTCCTCGGGATAATGTGCATTCAGTAAAAATTGATGTAGAGGGCCTATTTAATCCCTAATCTTGGTTAATCTCTCCTGTAAATTTCCAGCCATGTTGTCGGAGGAAGCCATAAATGGTTGTGCTGAAGGGTAATATGACACTGCTGCTGATAACAACAAGCCTTGATAAATTCTTCTCTTCTTCTTCTTCTTGTGACCCTTGTCGCTAGTATCGCTTCATAGGTCCTCTTCTACTTGTCTCCTTTGTTAACAAACCTTGTTAACTCTTCCCCTGTTTATAAATAAAGACGGGATTGTTGTCATAGGACATCTGAACATGCCTTGTTGATCAACAAGTAAATATTCCCGTTTTCTTCCGCCTTTGTTAGTAAACAGACGTTCCCTCGTAAACAGACACTTGCCCACACGACACCGGTAAACACTGTTCCCCATGTCCCCCCACTTGTTAACCCCCCAGCGTTAGGTCCCCACATACCCCCCTTGTGGAATCCCCCGCGTCTTCACTCGGCGACGCCACCACTCACTCCCACTCTCCTCAGATCATTCGTGTTCTGCGGGTCCTCTCAGGCTGGTTATCACGTACTGAACCGCGTTGTAGGCAGAGTTTTAGGTCTGTTTTGATTTCGGGTTCCATAACAGGTAACTGGTAATATGAGAGAGATAAGGAAGCTGTGAAGAAGGAAGGATTGAAATGCGTGAGTGACGGAGATAGTGACGGAGTGGTAGTGAGTGACGTGTCGGGTGGACATGAAAGGACAGGAGTGGCAGCCGTCCAACCTATCACCCTTACATCACGTCACTCACTTCTTATATTCCTCTCATAGCTTCCTATTCTCCCTTAATGTGTCCTTATATCAACAACACACTACGTAATCTGAGATGCGAGCCCCTCAAAGCAGACTGCCTATATCGCGGTACGGTATGCTCACGTAAACAAGCGTGGCAGCCTGTTCAATACATTACCGACGCGTACTCGTGATTTAAAGGCTCGTCATTTGAACCTCATTACTGCCTCACATTCAGGTTATCCGCAACATCACCACCAACGCAGTGTCAGTGATCTAAATATCAGTAATCTCAAGTTCTTTATTATCTCACGTTCTCCATGGCACCCTTGCCTTATATTCCAGGAGCCAAGGGGTGTTTTCATGTTTGAGAGGGCCCCGAGATCACTCACCTGATTTTGATAGAGGACCACCTGGGGCATAATATCAACGAGGGTAGCTCATCTGAAACCTGGCAATAATCTCATAAATCACGGATTTGTCAAAATTGTGCTTTCCGGAAATGACCCTCCGAATGACGGGTGAGCCTCCTTTCGATCGCCATAGCACCTAAAAAAAGACACTTACGGAAATGAATTACCCCTCAAAAGAAAGCTTAACTTATCCGCTACCAGATTTGGCTAAAGTGAAGTTGATTACACAATGAACGTTTTCAGTAGGATCGTAAATACAAAGTTATATCAAATTTTGTGAAAAATCTAGGGTTGTAATACACAAAAAATAAAATAAAATATATAGAGTGCAAAATCTCATTGTTTATTAGTCTGTTCTAGTTTACTACACATTATAGAAGTTTTAAAAACTACCAAACAGGATATTGTAGGTCCATGTGAATATTTAGGGTCAAATTAAAAGAAATTATAAATTTACTAAAACCTGAGGTAAATACCATTACACTTTCTCTCAAGTTTAGGACATGAGAAGTACAAACATAAAAGTTTCGCTTATCTTAGCTTCCTTTTTGAAGGAAAAGTAGGTTATTAAGGGAAGTAGTGATGGATAAGGATGGTCTTGGTGACCAAATTGGAAAAAAATTATGTCCACTCTCTTAAGTACATAAGGAAAAATCAAACTCGATTCTACACTGAGAAACTGATCCAGCATCTATCCTTTCCTTTTAGATACCATCCTATCTTTTTAGATACCATCTATCATGATCATCCAGCACCAAGAGTATATCTAACTAGCTGGATTTTTTGTCAGAAGCTTGGCAGCTGTAGTACTGACAACAAATTAGTTCATATTGTCTACAAACACATCGTTTAGTGGCACAGGACGTGCATTTACAGGGCATTGGGAAGTCATGTGGCAGTAAGACCTGACATCGTTCCGGCTCAAGGATGCCATCAACTGCGCTGTAGCCAAAATTCCTTGGATCAAGGTACACTTTCTTTAGACAGTGTAGCATGTACCCGTAACATGCCCTGAGAATATGCCCCTTGATAGAACGACTACTGGAGGGTAGGTCAAGGATGGTCTTTTTGCTGTGTTGGAAGAGGTGATATCTTAGCTCATCCATTGTTTTGCATTGTGTTCCAGACTTGTACACATTAACTAGAAACTCTTCTATCAATGGAGTCAATCTCAGCTTGGTGCTTTTCGAAGTTTTGAAGGTAGTGACACGGATTGGCTTTCAGTCCAGCTGCTTTTGTGCCGAATTTGCTTGTTGAATCACAACTTGTGAGATGATGCAGTGCTACAAGTACTTTGCAAGATTCCGTGCCTAACCTCTCAGCCAAGATATGAAGCGGAATATATCTGGTATAGTATTTCCCACACCAGTAGGGCTGCTGGTGAAAAGACTTTGTCTTTGACAGATATATGGATGGCTTAGTTATATAAAGTGAGAGGATCAGGAGATGTAGCTGTAATCCAATCGACCTGAATGAAGTGAACGCAGAGATACAGTTGCCAGTGAATATGGACTCCTTCTGGGCATCGGCCATAAACATGTTCCTTGGGTTAAATTACTGGGATCTCCTAAAGAGCCATGGTTTAAGGGAAATGTGGATTAGAGCTGGTGTGGGAAATACTACCAGATATATTCCTCTTCATATCTTGGTTGTGAGGTTAGGCAAGGGAACTTGCAAAGTACTTGTAGCACTGCATCATCTCACAGGTTGTGATTCAACAAGCAAATTCGGCACAATAGCAGCTAGACTGAAAGCCAATCCGTGTCACTGCCTTCAAAACTTCGGAAAGCACCAAACTGAAATTGACTCCATTGATAGAAGAGTTTCTAGGTAATGTGTACAAGTCCGGAACACAATGCAAAACAATGGATGAGCTAAGATATCACCTCTTCCAACACAGCAAAAAGACTATCCTTGACCTACCCCCCAACAGTCGTTCTATCAAGGGGCATATTCTCAGGGCATTTTACGGGCGTACATGCAGCTACACTGTCTAGAGAAAGTGTTCCTTGATCCAAGGAATTTTGGCTACAGCGCGGCTGATGGCATCCTTGAGCCGGAACGATGTCAGGCCTTACTGCCAGATGACTTCCCAATGCCATCTAAATGCTCGTCCTGTGCCACTAAACGATGTGTTTGTAGACAATATGAACTAATTTGTTGTCTGTACTGCAGCTGACAAGCTTCTGACAAAGAATGCAATAATCCAGCTAGTTAGATAAAGGATAGGTGCTGGATGATTATGTACTAAGTGACCCCAGCCCACACGCCTCGTGAAAATTGGACTCATCATTTTCGTCAAATGGAACAATTTTCCAATTTATATTACATCCTTTTACTGTTAGGAACAAACAAACAAACAAAAAAGTATTGTAAGATTCATTTATTCAGTTTCTCAGTGTAGAATCGAGTTTGATTTTCCCTTATGTACTTAAGAGAGTGGACATAATTTTTCCCCAATTTGGTCACCAAGACCATCCTTATCCATCACTACTTCCCTTATAAACCTACTTTTCCTTCAAAACAGAAGCTAAGATAAGCGAAACTTTTATGTTTGTACTTCTCATGTCCTAAACTTGAGAGAAAGTGTAATGGTATTTACCTCAGGTTTTAGTAAATTCATAATTTCTTTTAATTTGACCCTAAATGTTCAGATGGACCTACAGTATTCTGTTTGGTAGTTTTTAAAACTTCTCTAATGTGTAATAAACTAGAACAGACTAATAAACAATGAGATTTGTCACTCCATATATTTACTTTAAAATTTTGTGTATTACAACCCTAGATTTTTCAAAAAATTTGATATAACTTTGTATTTATGATCCTACTGAAAACGTTCATTGTGTAATCAACTTTACTTTAGCTAAATCTTGTAACGGATAAGTTAAGCTTTTTTTGAGTGGTAATTCATTTCCGTAAGTGTATTTGTTTAGGTGCTATGGCGATCAAAAGGAGGCTCACCCGTCATTCAGAAGGTCATTTCCGGAAAGCACAATTTTGACAAATCCGTGATTTATTGGATTATTGCCAGGTTTCAGATGAGCTACCCTCGTTAATATTGTGCCCCAGGTGGTCCTCTATCAAAATCAGGTGGGTGATCTTGGGGCCCTCTCAAACACGAAAACACCCCTTGGCTCCAGGAGAATTACGTGTGCTCCCCGGTACGTGTGCGTGTGAGTGTCATCTCTGCAGCCTAGTCTTGTTTGTGTGTTGTGGTTGGTTCTCTCTTCCTGCGGCCGTGGCGGGAACATGAGGAGGCAAGGACGTGAAACCTTCGTGATGGTGTGACGTCCAAGTGCCAGGTATGATACAGTGATTTATTATTAGTTTTTTTGAGTAAGGTTTCATTTTTATTTCTATTTACTCCATTTGAATTACTATTTACTCCATTTGTTTACATTCACCTCATTTAATCTACTTTTTACTCTATTTCATCCACTATCTATTCCAACTTCATTTTACTATATCTATTCCATTCAATTTACCATTCACTGTTATTGTTTATCTGTCGTAGGGTCCCATTTGATATTATGTAGTACATGTTCAACTAGACTTCTTTCTTAATTGTATTTATAGACTTTGAGGTAATTTGGTGTAGTTTTTAGTGTTTATACATAGGTACTGACAGGCACTGCTGATTAATTGGAGGACAAAATACTCTCCCTACTCTTTTCAATTATCTCTCGAGGGGGGTTTAGGGTTTAATGGGTTGAAGTGTAGCCAAGATTAATCGTGTCTGGTCGTTACCGGGAATGCTGGTTATTATTAAGGAGAACTGGGCTTTCTGGTTTTTGGGTATGAACTATACTTTTCTTCACACGTTAGTAAACATTGCATTTGTTATTCCTTGAACGGACAGCCTTTTGTTTCTTTTGTTGCAGGAGGGAAACATTGCACTTCTTTACCATGAAAAATATTACCACGAGGATGTTTATTTATCCCTTAATTTCCTCGTCTGCTTTATTATTTATTATTTTTATGAGGTTGTAGCGATATTGAAGATCCAATGGGCGGCGGCGTGTTGGTGGCAGCTATCACAAACATGCACGTACTTACTCATGGCTGCATTATCTTCGCCTCCACATTCTCTCTCTCTCTCTCTCTCTCTCTCTCTCTCTCTCTCTCTCTCTCTCTCTCTCTCTCTCTCTCTCTCTCTCTCTCTCTCTCTCTCTCTCTCTCTCTCTCTCTCTGTGCCCATCACCCATGATAAGCTGCTTTATGCAGTAAAACACGGCAAGTCAACAGCTCCTGGACAAGACGGGCTCACCTACGACCTTCTTAATGCACTGCTAGTCATGAAGGATAACAACCCTATTCTGGATATTTTCAACATGTCCTTTGCATCTGGTCAGCTCTCTTCCTCGTGGAAGGCCGCGTTAATTGTTCCCATCCCCAAAGGCGACGGCACTTTCCGCCCCATTTCCCTCATCAGTTGTGTGTGCAAAATGATGGAAAGAGTAATTTTAAATAGACTCCAGTATAAGGTGGGGAGTCAACTATCCTCAAACCTGCACGGTTTTCTAAAAGAACACTCCACCAGTGACTGTTTCGTTAAGTGTTTAGTAATAAGGTTGCTACTTGTAGAGCTTTCATAGACTTAAGAGGTGCATTTGATAGGGCTAATCAGGATGTCATAATGGAGGAACTCAGTATGAAGGGTGTCCGAGGCAGGCTGCTTGACTGGATTAGGGACTACTTGTATGACAGGAAGGCACAGGTATGTTTTCAAGGTGTCGCCTCTTCAGAGGAATTTTTTGAACTGGGCACGCCACAAGGGAGTGTCCTTAGCCCTATGCTCTTCAATATTTTGATGGATAAAATTGCCCGCTGGCCTTTCCCACAGGACACTCAGGTCCTCATTTATGCTGATGACATACTTGTGCAATGCAGAACCCTTACACTTCTTAATTTAGCCTTGCAGCAATTAACAACACTGTGTGTACAGATGGGCTTTGTCATCAACGAAACCAAGACCAAACTTCAAGCAAGCAGCAACAGAGTCTGCCGCCCGCCCAGCATTAATCATGTTCCCATTGCCAGAGTCCCTACTTATAAATACTTAGGTGTTCATCTCAGCTACAAAAAAGTCTGCCCAGTCAATCAGCCATGTCTGAGACATTTGTCTGCTTAGACTAGCACCACTCAAGAGTCCTCGCCAACAGAGGACTTGGCGTTGGTATTCCTATCCCTAGAATGTTTTATATTTCTGTAGTCAGGTCACTTATTGACTATGCCTCCACGGCCTTGGTTCACTTCAGTGAAACACAACTCCGTCCCTTGGAGCTCATTCAAAATGAGGCTATGCAGATAATATTAGGTTGCCCCAGAACAGCAAAGATAGAAGTACTTAGGGCTGAACTGAATCTGCCCAGTATTGTACGCAGAATACAGGAAATAACTTGCCGCACTGTTAGCTGCATGCTTTGTAATGGCTCATCTCCCACCCTTAAACAGACGCTGGACTCACTTCTTCTAAACCCTAGGGCTCCTGCTGCCCCATATCTCAAGAAGATTTTTTCATTGATAACACGAGTAGTTGTTTTAAATGCATGTTTGGCACTAGTTCCTTCACCAACCCAGCCTGTCTGGCGCCCTCGCTGGGTCACTGTAGACATTGAAAGACTTTCAATCCCCAAAAGAGCCTGGCTTCCCCAAGCTCTCCAGGATCATTTCATAACAAAATTGTCCAAGTACCCTCACATCCAGGCTGTTCATGTGTACTGTGATGGGTCACTTGATGGCAGCAAGTCTGGCTGCGGCTTGTTCATACGTGATTACACCTCTCCCAGCCAATACACAGATACCGTAGCTGCCAAACGCCTACCTGACAATCTCTCCTCAACCCGGGCAGAGCTGTACGCCATACTTGAGGCCTTGCATGCTGTCACAGCTATACATATGGATGTCTACATGTTTGTAGACAGTCAGGCTGCCTTTTATGAACTATTATCTACCTCGCCCGCTGACTGATCTTGTAAATAAGTGTCTTGCTGCCGTTCGTACCCTTAGAGGACTGGTGCCAGGGTCCATTTCACCTGGGTGCCTTCCCATGTGGGCATCCCACTTAACGAAAGGGCAGATTGCCTTGCCCGGCAAACCCTTCAGGATGACTCAATGGACCCTGGCACGGAATACACTCATAGATATGTTAAAAGTAGTGTTCAACAGCATGTCAATAGTAGCATAGAATGTCAGCTTAGATACTGCTGTCGTAGCGGCAGCTCAAGTGGCCTCCACTATGTCCGTGTCTCTCACAACAGTGACTACACCTATGGGAGAGACACAGTGCAGCCCAGGATGTTGTGGCAATGCGCCTCAGACTAGGTTATAAATATTACTGGGAGGTTAGTAACTCCCCCGCTGTCTCTTGTACATTGTGTGCCAAGCTAGGAGGTCACACACTGCATCATTACATCATGGACTGCCCCTGCATTGCAAAATTTAGGCCACAAGGCCACCATGACTTGCCCCAGACAATCTGCTGGTTTTTCAATCATCATACACTGGCTGACATCCTGTGAGAATACCTAAATTCGCCCCAAGGTGGTGATGGTGTGTGATATTGACTATATCAAAGACTACTCTATACTGGACTTGCTACTCATTTTGGGCTATTTCCAGTGGAGGCCAGTTTTGCGATTCCTGCCATTTTCGAACATCACCCCCTTTTCCCTTCCTATGGTTTATCAGTATATATGATATACCGTTATCTTCGTAAATGTTTGTTCTATAATATTATCAAATAAAAAACAGTAAAATGCAATAAAGAAATGCCATTATGAGAGAGTTAAGAAATATGCATGAACTTAATATTCACTTGAACTCATCGCCATTTAATATTTTGCGAGAAAACATTTTAGATGCTAGCGATCAAAAGAAGCGGATTTTCATTAGCTTTCCATTGCTATATTTTGTTTTCTGATAAATGAATCATAACCATGCATAAATTAGCGTTAACTAAAAAAATAACATCATCTATCGGGATGATTACCCGATGGATGATGTTATTTAACGCTTAGTTAACTTTAACTTTAACGATTTAGTTAACGCTAATTTATGCATGGTTCTAATTAATTTATCAGAAAATGAAATATAGCAATGGAAAGCTAATTAAATTCCGCTTCTATTGATATGTTGCATGTAAAAAGTCTTTACGCAAAATATCAAATTGCGATGAGTTTAAGTGAATATAAGTTCATGCATATTTCTTCAGTCTCATAATGGAATTTCTTTAGTGTATTTTACAGTTTTTTATTTGATAATATTATAGAACAAACATTCACGAAGGTAACAGTGTATCATTTATACTGATATGCCATAGTCTACTGTATTCATGGAACACTTTTTTACTTGCCGATACGATTGATGATGTTATTTTTTCAGTTAACGCTAATTTAGGCATGGTGGTAATTCATTGATCAGAAAACGAAATATATCAATGGAAAGCTAATGAAAATCCGCTTCTTTCTATCGCTAGCATTTAAAATGTTTTCTCGCAAAATATTAAATGGCGAAGAGTTTAAGTATATATTGAGGTCATGCATATTTCTTCACTCTGTCATAATGGCATTTCTTTAGTGTATTTTACTGTTTTTTATTTGATAATATCATAGAACAAACAGTTACGAAGATAACGGTATATCATATATACTGATAAACCATAGGAAGGGAAATAGGGGTGATGTTAAAAAATGGCAGGAATCGCAAAACTGGCCTCCACTGGTCATGGGCGGGTTGGCGCGGGGCACGAGTAGTAAGTCCAGTATAGAGTAGTCTTTGAATGTATGCATGAATATAAGTATACGACAACTTCCCCTCAGTAGAAGCCCTGATACCCATAACTTGTAACTCATTTTTTTATTTATCTACACTGCCAGGGGGGAGGCCGGCAGGCACCGACCTCCTACCCTTGTTGTACATCCAACAATAAACCATTCAATTCAATTAGATTCTCTTTCTCTCTCTCTCTCTCTCTCTCTCTCTCTCTCTCTCTCTCTCTCTCTCTCTCTCTCTCTCTCTCTCTCTCTCTCTCTCTCTCTCTCTCTCTCTCTCTCTCTCTCTCTCTCTCTCTCTCTCTCTCTCTCTCTCTCTCTCTCTCTCTCTCTCTCTCTCTCTCTCTCTCTCTCTCTCTCTCTCTCTCTCTCCTCTCTCTCTCTCTCTCTCTCTCTCTCTTTTACCACTAGTCTATCGTCATGCCATATTTTCTCACTATCTTATTTTCACCACCTCGTTTCAACCCTTCACCTCTTAATTCCCGTATCTTCTTCCAACCCTTATCCATTGTTTTTTTTCTTCCTTACTAACTTTTTCTATCTCCACTCCTTTGCTGGTCATCACTTCCTCCTCTCTTATATCTTCGTGCCATCGTTTTCTTATTCCTTATCCTTATTCCTTATTGCACCATCTTTTAACTCCTTGGTCGTACATTCCACCTCGTTCCATTCCATTCCTCTGTGTTATGGTTCCGTTCCGCATATCTCATTCTTTGTACTGCATCCCATTTACGTTTTCTCCCTTTTTCCTCCTCTTGACCTTCCTTCTTCTATTTCAACGATCTAAATCAATGGACGAACCATTTGTAGTAGGTGAATATTACAGAAAATTGGACTTACATGGTTATATACCCTTAAATAATTATAGGCGCAAATTATATACGAAGAATTACCTGCTTTTTCATTTTGTGCTTATGGGAATGCAATTGAATTATTCTTCGTAAATAGCGAATAACTTTTTGGTCCCATGTTTTTATTATGTTTTTGTTCTTGTTTAGGTCCTATGTCCATGTTTCTGGTTGTCTTTGATAAGGTACGTAGATCCAACTCCTCTAAAGTGACCTCGTGAAATGATCTTGGCGTGTGACTCGCTGCTTAGCTAAGTTCATGACACAGTTTGTATGACTCTCTCGTGATCCTTGTTTTTTTTTATTTCTCCTCGACCCCTGTATATATCTTCTTTTCCCATAATCCCTTTTTTTCCGCCCTCTCTTCCTCCTCCTTCTCCTCCTATAACCCTTGTCTCTACTTCCATAGCCACTTTATCTTTTATACTTTTTTTATCTTTTCACTCTTTATCATCATCTTTCTCTACCTTTTAATTTTGTCTGTGCTATATATACTTCTCTTTTATGTTCTTCACAATTATCACTTCACTCTTCTCTATCATAACTCTATATCTCTTCTTCAACCGTTCTCCTTTACCTTTCTTCAGCCGCTGTATTTATCATTCCTTCGTCATTCTTCCTCTTTCATCATTCCTCTTTCATCATTCCTGCTCCTATTACTCTTCCTACTCGTTCCTCTTCGCTCGCACATCTGCCTCCATATCCTTCCTCCACATTATCTGTCTCTTTCAGCCTTCCGCTCTGATCTCACTCATCCTTATTCACCCATTCCCCATCCTCCTTCCTTCTTCCACGTCATCCATCGCAGTCTAGATGCTTTCCTTACCTTTAGGGGAGCGTCACACCAATATTTCCGAAAAAAATCGAAATATTCGAAAAAAATTATCATGCGTAGTTGAAGGCAAGCTTGTGACAAAGTATTATAAAGAGAGCAGAAAAAGTGAAAGAGTTTTGGCTGATTTTCTTCCCCCCCCTACCCCCCCCCCCCGAAAAATATCCGTAAATAAAATTTGTATGATATTCACTGGCATAGGCAAACTGGCATATCTCAGTCCCTCTCTGTGAGACAGAGGGTCGTCTCAAGGCCTCAGTAGTGAGGGAGTAGAGGGAGAAGCCGGGTGTCGCTGCTCGTCTCTCAGCCTTCCACCATTCCTGCTCCCTCCAGACCATTTACCATTTATTCAGCGCAGGATTGATCTACCTCACACTCTCTACCTCCTCCACCACCATGCCGAGGGCATCAAGGCATAAAGTGGCTCAGAGAGAGAGAATACTGGCTGTAGCTCAGCAAACTGTCCATGCGTGTCTGACAGCTAGCACCCTTTTGTGGCTAGTATTTTTTGCAAAATCGGTGGCCAGATACCAGCTATGTCATATTACACTTTAAGAGTGATAGAGAGCGTGGCTGGGAGAGTAAACAAACAAACCAGCATCTGCTCAGACTCACTGAGTCTCGAAGTTCAAAGTGCACGCGGCTTTTTAAGCCGCGCGCCTTTAAATCTCGATACTGAAAATCAGGTTTTTTTCCAGTTTTCCTTTAATAACTTCGCCACTATTGTACCGAATTTAATAAACAATATATCACTGGAAAGAAGAATGAAAAGCAATTTTCTAATAATTCGTTTTTTTTCAATTAGGGTAAATAATTGCAAATACATTTACGAGATCCAAGCAAAATCTTTTTTTAACTCTTGAGAAAAATTTAATTCAAATTTCTTAAAAGATGAATCGTTTGGATATTTTGTAAAACATATTTGGTAATTGTTTTATTAGTGCAAATCCTTGGATAAAAACGGTATAAGGAGTAATTTTTTTTTAAGAAATATGTATTTTTTGCAGTTATGTATCGAGCTATGGATCTGAAAATGAGCTAGGATTATTTCGGCAATAGCATAGTTTTGATATAACAAAATCATGACAATACACTGATAATTAAGAAATGGTGTGACGCTCCCCTTCAGTCCTTCACCCTTCTCACTTCAGCTCCTTCCCAGACTCCCGCTAGCCCCTTCTGCGTCCGCCTCCTTAGTTATTATGGGACCAGAGCTAAACAAATATTTGCTCAATGAGATATATCTTTCTACTGGTCTTAAGGGCACAGCCCACTTGTCAATTCCTCTCTCGCTTGTCTCCTGCTTCTGTATATTTCTTGTTTTCCAATGTATCTTTTCTTTTTTCTCTTATTTTCTTTCTTCGCTATTTTTTCTTATAATCAGTGGAGTTTTTGTCCATTTACATAATTCTACATAAATGACAAGTTAATGCTAATGTTGAACCCACGATCTCTGTTGTTCTAATTTTGTTTTCCTGCGTCCTTTGAGATTTTCGTTGTTTATTCACCTCATTATCCGCTACACTGTACCATCCTTCACGTTGCCACATTTACCATAGCTCAGGTATCGATCGATCTGCCTCGTGAAAGTGGGTGGACAGGACGCCACATATACAATTTTGTCCTGATTCAAATTAGATTAGGACACAGATCGACAACCCAACACTTCACACTGGCATGTTAGATAAGCGACTTGATGTACATTTAAGTGTTCCGACCATTAATACTTTGAGACCCAAAACGTAATTTCCATTGTAATTTGGCTACCATTAGACGATTTTTAGTGAATATAAGCAATATTTGATATATTTGACTTGTTTAGTATCCATGTCGACTAACCTTTTTTTGGTATATTTAGTTACTTTTCGTAATTTTACGGCTAACAACATACGATTTTTTATAGCAAAGGAAAGATCTGGGCGTGAAGGGGTTAATACCATAGTCGGGCACAGTCAGTCACTCATCTCACCTCAGCTTCAACCCGAATACATGTATCAGGAAAGCATCCCTGAACCTTGCGACTCATCCTCTGTAAGGCGACTTATCACCCGGGCGCCTCGGTGCAGGGGTGAGCCGCGGCGACAGGCGAGGCTGTGTGTTGCTGTGTGTTGCTGTGGTGTTAGTGGGCGGCTGGTGCCATGGGCGTAAATGTAAAACGATGTAACGTGGAGCTTCATGCTGTGTTTATTTCAATTGTTTATCTCTGGTGCTGTGTTGCATGTATTCTAGTGGATGCCTCTGTCTGGAATGTCTGGAGCTAATACTGAGGCGATCGATGTAGCTATAAGTAATCTAGATATTATAGTAACGTGCTGTGGCTTCTTAAATATATTCATAAACATGATAGATAACGAAACGGAGGTAATCGTCGTAAATAAGCGCCAAATTATTTTCACGATTTTTATCTGACGCTACTCTATGGCAGATTTCCTTTGATTATATTTTTATAGCAAGTATAGAAATGTGTGGTGGTGCAAGGTTTTCATCAGGACAAGGTGAAGGGGGTGAAAAGAGATGCAGGCTAAGTATAAGGATTCCTGCTGGTGTGTAGGTCGGAGGAGCGGCGCAGGCTGGAGGCTGGAGGGGAGGAAGGCCGTGACAGTCTTGCCTTAGCAGCCAACACAGGTTTTCCATCAGACCAAGTGGCGACCTTCTCCTCCGCATAATCCCATCGCGTAAATGCCGCCCCGCAAGGTCACACGGAGCGGCACACCACCATCGTTCCTGCTCTAAAGTCACTCCATCCATTCAAGCCTTGCCGCCCATCCACACTCCAATCGGTGATATTCATGTCGCGGCTCAAAGGCTGCCGCCCGATAACAATTGCTGCCCTCATGGCTAACGACACGAGTAAATATTGCGATACACTTACTTCCATATGTATGCTTTCTTGTAGCATTAGATAACTAAGTTATTTGGTGTATTTTTAGTACAAGCACAGTTTATATATATATATATATATATATATATATATATATATATATATATATATATATATATATATATATATATATATATATATATATATATATATATATATTTTTTTTTTTACATCACAAAGGACTGGCCAAGGGCACAACAAGAATAGGTAACACAAAGCCCGCTTAGTTGCCAGTCTCTAAAAAGAAGACAGTAAGAGAGAGAGAGAAACAAAAAAGAGGGGTGTGCCAATTTAGTTCGGGAGGTGTCATGTTACTCTTCCTTCTCTTGAAAAGATTTAAGTCGTAGGAAAGTGGAAAAATAGAAACAGGAAGAGAGTTCCAAAGTTTACCACTGAAAGGGATGAAAGAGTAAACATACTGATTAACTCTTGCATTAGGAGAATGGACAGAATAGGGATGAAAATGAGTAGAAAGTCTTGTGCAGCGAGGCCGCGGGAGGGGGGGAGGCATGCAGTTAGCAAGTTCAGACGAGCAGTCAGCATGAAAATAACGGTAGAAGAGAGCAAGAGAAGCAACATTCCGGCGGTGATTTAAAGATTGAAGACAGTCAGTCAGAGGAGGGGAGTTGGTGAGACAAAAATCTTTTGACTCAACCCTATTTAGGAGAGCTGTATGAGTGGATCCTCCCCAAACATGTGAGACATACTCCATACATGGGAGGATAAGGCCCCTGTACAGAGCAAGCAACTGGGAGGGAGAAAAAAAAGGACGCAGACGCCACAGGACACCTAACTTCTTAGAAGCTGTTTTAGCAAGAGAAGAGATGTGAGATTTCCAGTTCAGATTTTTAGTAAAGGATATTCCTAGAATGTTCATTGTAGAAGGAGATAGTTGAATGTCATTAAAGAAGAGGGGATAGTTATCTGGTAGGTTTTGTCGAGTAGATAGGTGAAGAAATTGGGTTTTTGAGGCATTGAACAAAACAAGGTTTGCTTTGTCCCAATCAGAAATTATAGAAAGATCAGATGTTAGGCGCTCGGTGGCATCTCTCCGTGAATCACTTAGTTCCTGTTGATTTGGACGTCTAATAAAAGACGTTGAAAAATGCCGGGTAGAATCATCAGCGTAGGAGTGGATAGGGCTTAGAGTTAGACATAGAAGATCATTAATGAATAATAGAAAGAGAGTGGGTGATAGGACAGAGCCCTGGGGAACACCACTATTGATAGATTTAGGAGAAGAACAATGCCCGTCTACAGTAGCTGCAATATAACGGTTTGAAAGGAAACTTCAGATGAAGGTACAGAGAGAAGGATATAAACCGAATGAGGGTAGTTCGGAAATTATAGATTTGTGCCAGACTCTATCAAAAGCTTTTGATATGTCAAGGGCAACAGCAAAAGTTTCACCGCAACCCCTAAAGGAGGATGACGAATATTCAGTTAGGAAAGCTAGAAGATCGCCAGTAGATAGCCCTTTACGGAAACCGTACTGACGATCAGATAGAAGATTGTGAGCAGATAGATGCTTAAGAATCTTCTTATTAAGTATAGATTCAAAAACTTTAGAAAGGCAGGAAGTCAAAGCTATAGGACGGTAGTTTGAAGGATTAGAACGGTCACCCTTCTTAGGAACAGGTTGGATGTCAGCAAACTTCCAGCAAGAGGGAAAGGTGGAAGTAGATAGACAAAGACGGAAAAGTTTGACCAGGCAGGGTGCAAGCACAGAAGCACAGTTTTTGAGAACAATAGGAGGGACTCCGTCAGGACCGTAAGCCTTCCGATGATCTAGGCCAGAAAGGGCACAGAAAACATAATTACGAAGGATCTTAATAACAGGCATAATATAGACAGAGGGTGGAGGAGAAGGAGGACCAAGCCCTTCATCAACCAGTGTGGAATTTCCAGCAAAGGTTTGAGCGAAGAGTTCAGCTTTAGAAATAGATGAGACAGCTGTGGAGCCTTCTGGGTGAAGCATAGGAGGGAAAGATGGAGATGAGCAATTGTTAGAGATGTTATTAGCTAGATGCCAGAAGTCACGAGAAGAATTTGATTCAGAAAGATTTTGACATTTTCTATGAATGAAGGAGTTTTTGGTAAGTTGAAGTATAGATTTGGTATGATTACGGGCAGAAATATAAAGGGCATGAGTTACAAGAGATAGATGGTTACCGTACCGTCTGTGAGCCGCCTCTCTATCTCGGACAGCATGAGAACAAGCAGAGTTAAACCAAGGTTGACGGGCTTTAGGATTAGAGAAAGTGTGTGGAATGTACGCCTCCATGCCAGAGACTATGACCTCAGTTATGCGCTCTGCACAAAGAAATGGGTCTCTGACATGGAAGCAGTAATCATTCCATGGAAAATCAGAGTAGTACTGCCTTAGGTCTTAGCCACCGCTTAGGTGGGTCCCGAGGCGGCACCGGAGCGATAGGACAGGTTACAGAAATAAGATTGTGATCGGAGGAACCCAAGGGAGAGAATAGCTTCACAGAGTAAGCAGAAGGGTTAGTAGTTAGGAAAAGATCAAGAATGTTGGGCGTGTCTCCAAGGCGGTCAGGAATACGGGTAGGGTGCTGCACCAGCTGCTCTAGGTCTTGGAGAATAGAAAAGCTGTAGGCTTGTTCACCAGGTTGGTCAGTGAAAGACTATGATAGCCAATGTTGGTGGTGAACATTGAAGTCCCCAAGAATGGAAATTTCTGCTAAAGGAAAATGAGATGAGATGTGCTCTACTTTTGATGTTAAATAGTTGAAGAATTTGAGATAGTCCGAGGAGTTAGGTGAGAGATATACAGCACAGATAAATTTAGTATGAGAGTTACATTGAAATCGAAGCCAAATGGTAGAAAATTCGGAAGATTCAAGACCGTGGGCACGAGAGCAAACACGAGATACCAAATTGTATCATTGGATTTCATAGTGTCGATATACCTTGCCACATATTCAAAATTAGGTATTGATGACAGCAGCGCTCTATATCTGAACGTCCCACTGCTGCCGATTCAAGCTGAGAAGAATGGGATTTAGGATCCAGATATCCCCGCGCGGCCCCATCTCTCGCATGCTGAGGGGAATGATGCAATCGCGTCGCGTCATCAAACACGCTGGTGTATGTGGCGCACAGCTCTGTAGCCTTAATTTATTCACACTTCCTTTATTGCCATTCTCTTTACCAAAGGATGTTAAGATTGAGTCGACGTACACTTGTGACACTTTAATGCTCCTCTGAGGCATTTCATTGAGATGAGACATTCCTTCGAGCCTTCAACCTTCAACATAGGTAGGATTGAAGGTAGTTTGAAGCACAGTAGTTAGACTGGGGTTTGAAGTAAGGCTGATGCCTTTGGTATCAACCCAACCCGACTGATACCTTTGGTATTGGTGTTCCTCGCACGTTATTCACTGTGTTGCGTTGGCTGCACTGTGTATAAGGCCGCGCGTCACTGCATGGGTGGGCCGCCATGACCTTTGATGTGCTACCTGTGGGGGAAGAAACGTCCCGTGGGTCTCGTTGTGCTGTGTTTTCTCGGTGGATCCTGTGTTGAGCTGAGATACAGACAGACAGACATACAGACAGACAGAAAAACAGACAGAAAAATTTATAATTCTTCATGAAAAGTATGGAAAGTTTAGAAGAAAATAATGTTGTAAAGAAAAACTGAGACATGCAAGCTGTTTACGTAACGTTTTCTCGTTAAAGAACGGAAAGTGTGTTGGTGCATTTCCCGGGTGGTCGGCTGTGGTCTGGAGGCTGCAAGGGGAAGCCAGCAGGGTGCAGCCCGGAAGGCGAGATTTTGATATATAACCATAAATATATAGATGAATAAATGAATGCATGCATATATTATATGTGGTTAACGCTTGTAGTTTCTTCCAAATCTATAGAAAATATGTTTATGGTCATGGTGCAGCGTGATTGAAGACACAAATGATTACACAGAGGCAAATCGTATGAAGAAGATATCTGAAGAATTTTGTATGTGGCCAGTAAATTTGTAAGTGGCCAGGTTTCTTTTC